>JALXJV020000024.1:5513738-6008738 GCA_024633595.2 Lepomis macrochirus
GCCCTCATTTATCATTCTTGCGTAGAAACGGGCGTATTTTTTATGTGTGAGATTATGCTTACACTGTTCTCAGCGCCTGATTTATGAAGCTGTGCGTACCTTTGAAATCCAGGTGTACGCACCACCTGGTGTTGATAAATGCGGCGGCTGAAAACGCTGTAATTTGAATGAAACGCCCCAAATTATTCAAGCTTCAGGAGGCTGCACCCAGGACTTTACGGCAGAAATACATGGTTTGGAGCAGGAAGTCCACTAGTTAAAACTTCAGAAACAAAATATTATGTTGTTTTGACAGATTTAAATAAAGATTAAATGTTTAGTTTCACTACTAGATCCCCTCCCCGGCATAAATGTTCAAAAATATTGTGCATTTTAATATTACGAGGTTTTTCATTTGGAAACAATTTAATATTTTTTTATTCGATGATTTAAACTGGACACATTTTTAACAAAATGTACGCGCTTAAAACTGGACATGAGCAGTCAGATGAGCCATAAACAGTTCAGGTCCAGCCGGAGAGCCAGTGCTGGATTCATGGGGACCACCGCGCGCTGTCAACCTCGCTGGAGCGGACCAGTGTCAGCCCCAGAGGAGGATGCGCTCATCCCGGAGGAGCAGGGCACGGGGCGAGAGCTTCTCGCTGAGCGTTCACTTTGATGAACGGAGGACATACGGACAGATACGGGGCGGTGTACCCCCAGCGTGCAAAGCAAGGCTTCATAATGTTTTGCGGCTTTGGGAAACAGTGCTCTGTGCTGTGCTGGGACTATTACGCACGGACACGGGTCTGGACGCGCACGGACTTGGATCTGACCATCCGCGGTGTAACTTTTCTTTTAAGTTCAGAGTGAAACATTGTCCAAACACAATGATGAGCTGCACCACGTCTGTACCACATGTTTGTAGAGCGCATTCCACAAACTAGAAGTTTTTGTCTGTTCCTAGAATTATAAATTGGCTACTTTTGGTTCTCCAAGGGACAGATTTAGCACTAAAACGCCCATCAAAGTCCCAAATAAGCTCCAAATGAAAGTATGTTGCTCTGATAAAAAGCTGCTCCATCACCTCCGGGACTGGGCTTTACGCACTGACCCAGGACTCAAACATGAACAGAGATCAGCATGCCAGAGTCCGGGGACGCGGGACCTTTAGCGGGGGTGTCGGTGTTCGCTGTGCGGTCATAATATAAAGTTTGTCTGATAACAAATGCGGGGCTTTGTGCGTGACATGTCTGTGCCAGCCTCACCTAAAGGGCGTGGGGCTGTGTCCATTTCGGCAGCCAGTCTCAGTGCTTCAAGCCATCCGCTCATGCTCTTCGTTGTTTTAACATTTTTTGCTTGTAGTCTTTTCATTTGAAGGTACACATTTTATTAAAAGTAAACCGAAATAAAAGGCACCAAAAGCTACGATAAAATAGTCCAAATACAAATCAAAGCATGTTCTGACTGCTCAATAGGCTGTATAATGCCGTGTTGGTCAAATATAAACACAAAAATTAATGTTTCAAACGTTGTTTCTGTTACAGTGGGTCATAATATATCATGTATTTTAGTTTGTCAGTGCATTTTGTGCTGTTAGGAAATGAATTCTGCGCATTTCGCCTCTAACTCAAAACTTGCGTACATGTACACCACCTCTTGAGCTGGCGTAGGATTTGAGCGTGCCGTACGCCAACGTCCATATTGATAAATGTCAAAGTCACCGTGGTTTTGGGAGTACGCCAGGTGTACGCTGGAAATTTGGTGTACGCACTTTTGATAAATGAGGGCCATTGTGAGCATTGTACAATCCAGAGTCAAAATCCTCGTATGTGTACACATACCTGGCAATAAAGCTGATTCTGATTCTGAAACCCTGGACCTGCATCCAAAAAAAACTAGCCCCACTCATCTGCTCCCTGAAATGACATTCTCACCTGATGGTTTACAGTTTTTTTCCCCAACTGCTTACACACAAAATCTTTATATGTCACACGATTTTTGAAACCTCAAAGAGCAAAACCTCACCTCAAATTTCCAAAACCATTAGCCATTTCTCGGCCTTACTCGCAGTTGTCAATTGTATATAACACTTTCTTTCAAACACGTCACAAGTCTCTACCTGAGGCCCAATCCCAATCTCCACCCTCACAGACTTTGAGGCGTGTTCCCGGGAAGTCCGTGAGGGCTCAGGGCTGTCCCACTGTCAAATCGTCAAGTGCGCGAGGGCTCTCTCGCGGACATTTTGAGCCCTTTTTAGACCCTTTCCGTAAGTCCGCATTTCTGCAGACTTTGGCTGAGGGAATTGCCCACAGTTCATAGCGGTATGACGTGAAACACGGGGGAAGCCCGGGAAGCGAGACAAATATCACGGGAAATCCACGTTATAAGAGAAGAAGAAAACAGTAAACAAACAAGCATCAACACCTACGCTGATGTCAGAATTGTTTTCTTAAACGTTTTCTTAACTTAAGATGCTGCATAGAACACATGAAGTCAGAGGAATGCCATCACCTTATTACACACTTAGTTTATTCAACTATTCATTTTAGTTTTTGCTTAATGATGCTGTTTGACCAACAATAGTGTATTGATTATTGACAATTATATATTTACATTTTACCTCTCCTCCACTCTGACTGGCGAGAGCCTGCAGGAAAAATAAAATAAATAAAAATAAGCCACAAACATAAAATAAAAAGTGTGCAACGTGTTTCAGTTTCGTCAAGGTAACATTAGTGGCAAAGTGCTGTCTCGTTCCTGTTTACAGCATTTTGAGCCCTTGCAGCCTCTTAAACTCAATCACTTTCCAAGTGACGTCAGTAAAGTCTGTGAGGGTTCAGGGCTTAGGGCTTAGGGGGACATTGGGATTGGGCCTAAGACACAAAAATCTAACACGAAGTGACTTGAGTTCCTTTTCCAAACACAACCAATCAAAATGCCACACTTATTGACCAAGTCACACATCCACTCCTCACACGTGCAAACTGTTTAACTGACCACTAAATAGGCCAATAAATAGGTCAAAGGTCAGATTACCTGTTTTGAACAATGAATGGAGAAGGGAGAGGCAGGTGACAACAAGAGGACAAGTTCACAGAGGAAGAGATGGTGGAAGAGGAAAAGGGCAAAGAATAATATTATAATAGATAATAATCAAAGAATGAACCATACATTAGAAGGGAACCATATATTGGCTTATTTGTATGCTATATATATGTACTGTATGTTATTTCCTCAATGTGCACACTTTAACAACAAATAAGATTAGATACAGTAAATGTCAAACATACTTAAGTTAAAGGTCTTGAAATCAGCTTCTTGTCCATGTTAACACATTCAATTGAACAGTTCTCTTTGAGTGCATCACAAACACATCCGCCGCGAAGTCTGATAACTTTCTTCAAGAGAAAGTTATCAGACTTCAATCAACAAGTGCTCAGCGACGACCTGACCTTGAAATGATAATACATTTGGCATACACCAAAAACACCAAAACCCTTGAAAAGGCACTTTTAGGCTACTCACCTATTTGAGAAAAACCTTCGACAATGTCTTAAGTAAAAAAAATCCAAAACAATGTAATTTGGGAGCTCTGCGGCCCTCTCCTCCTCTTCTTTTCTCTACTGTCTCTTCTTGTAACCACTATTTGAATGGTGATGGGAATGGCTAGCAGGTGTAGTGTGCTAGGCTGCTTGTCAGGTTTAACCTGGACTGTCTTTATGCCTTGTGATCAAAGGATTGGACAATATATTTGCATGTGTGTGTGTGATGTGTCAACTAATCAAACTTTGTGTGTGTGGTGGGAGGAGTGGCTGTCATTCACCCAGAATGAATTTACTTAAGTGTACACGCAGCTTTTGTGATGATGCGGTTATTTGTAAGGATGATTTGTAAGATGCTTTAGAAATGAGCTGTTTGTTTTGATGATAACTCTCACTTCCCCTGTGCTGTTTGCTCATTGCATCAGCTGGTATACATTAACATCTTGATTTTCCTTCAGAGATGGAGCTGTCAGAGTTACTTACTTACTTCAACTTTATTTGTTTATTTTGTAGCAAGACATAGATACAGGACATCAATATAAGACTAAAATACATAAAAGTGCAATTAGGTCCCTTATTAGCTTTGTGGCTAATTTAGCAACGGGCAACATTAGCTGCTGTAACGTTATGGGATTTTGGAGAATACACGGTTTCAAAAATAAATGTACAGCCACGTTAGTCAGCAGCATAGTTAAACACTACCATAACATTACACTGCTGACCACACAGGCAACATCCGTAAGATAATACAGGACTCCTTAAACATGCCCCAGTCTGTACAGTCAAAACAGCCCAATAGACTCAGGATGGCATTGTCAGTCCAGTTCTTGGTCTGTTTAATTAGGGTTTTCCCCTCCTCAAGGCCGTGCGATCTGACACTGATGGCGTGGATGCATATATATATATACATATATATATATATATATATATATATATATATATATATATATGTATATATATATATATATATATATATATGTATATATGTATATATATATATGCATCCAGAACAGGCACTCAGTACAAGATCAATAGAGGCTGAGGGTCTACCACACCAGGCAGGACCCCAGGTGCAGACTGTGCAAGGATGCCCCTGAGACAGTACAGCACATAACAGCAGGATGTAGGATGCAGGCAGGAAGTGCGTACATGGAACGCCATAAACAGGTAGCTGTCGTAGTGTATACGAACATCTGCCATGAGTACGGGCTGGAAGTCCCATGGTCAAAATGGAAGACACCTCCTAAGGTAGTTGAGAATGACCGAGCTAAGATCCTGTGGGACTTCAAGACCCAGACTGACAAACTGGTGATGGCTAACCAACCAGACATCGTGTTGATCGACAAACAGCAGAAGAAGGCAGCAGTGATAGATGTGGCAATCCCAAGCGACAGCAACATCAGGAAGAAGGAACACGAGAAGCTTGAGAAATACCAAGGGCTGAAAGAGGAGCTAGAAAATATGTGGAAAGTAAGAGCAACAGTGGTGCCAGTGGTAATCGGAGCACTGGGGGCTGTGACCCCTAAACTGGGAGAGTGGCTACAGCAGATTCCAGGTAAAACATCAGGTCTCTGTCCACAAGAGTGCAGTCCTAGGAACAGCTAAGATACTGCGCAGAACCCTCAAACTCCCAGGCCTCTGGTAGAGGACCCGAGCTTGAGGATGATACATGGCACCCCGCAAGGGAATATATGTTCATCTAATTCTATTTCGGTTAGTAAACAAACACATCTAGCCACCCTTTTGAGGGCATATGGAGGACAAGAGAACATTAATCATATTCTTAACAATAGCAGGATGTGGGTGGATGTCGTGTGGCAGGTGGTGGGCCAGGCTCATCTCCCAGGCATCCACCAGACGAACATTCAGACCTTTGAACACAGCTCTGAGCACCTTGTCAACGTTCATTGAATACCAGTACGCTGTAGCCTAGCGCCAAAGTACAAGTCAAAGCTCTGGGGTTCCCGGTCCGGATGACGACCAGTGTGCCTGGAGCCCTGTCCAGCAGCCGCACCACCGCCCTGCGGATGCTCTGCAGCCGCCGGATGTAGACCTCCATGGGGAAAGGGCAGAAATGAGCCCAGATGCTGAGAGCTACAACAGTGTCGGTGCCTCCGGTTAACCCATCTAGTTCATTGGCAATGTAACGCAGCTCTGCTGTTGGAACAATGGTGTAACTGAGAGGAGGACCGTGGCAGCGATACGTCACTAAGATGTTGTTTGCGTAGTCCAAGGTCATGAAAGGTCCAACTTGCGTCGGTCCGCGCAGGTTAAACTCCTTAAGATCTAAAGGTATTACAGAGGGAACAGATGAAGCTGCAGTGTGAACAAAATCAAACTGTTATCAGAAATCCCTGTGGATCAGTTACCTGGTACTGCTGCTCTGAAGTACTCAAACCACTGCCTGATGGTGGAGTCTCCATACAGGTGGACCATCTTGCCTTTCAGACACTGACTGATGGCAGAAGAGGTGTTGAATTGTTGAACTGTGGTGCCATCTAGTGCTCGCCACACACCCTGGTAGTAATAGCCAGAGGGTTCAGACTTCACACTGCTGCTCTTCACTTCTGGCTGACCTGAGAGGAAGTTAAAGAATAAGGATATTTATTTTATATATTTTGTACTGTCAAAAAATACCATGAAAAAAAGAAAACATATGTTTTTCCCTAATCTGTTTGTGGAACACAGCCCCAAGTCATTTTTTACTATTGAGTCTATAAGACATACTGTATATCTTTATAAATGTGTCACAACTACATAGATTGTATTTGTTAAAGGTTCAGTTTTAGTATTACTCAAGGTATGCATGTGTTGAATTATTTTCAGCAAAAAAACATTTGGTGCACTAGTAGGCTCATTTATGTGTTTAGTAGTTGTTGAACAACAATGGAGCTCACAGAGAAATGAGCTACCCACAGCCTTATCCTTTAAAGCAATATTCTGTCCAATGTTGAGGATCAAACTCACTTATCTAGAGATGTAAATGGTCGAAATATTTTGTAGTGTACTGAGAACAAAACCTTATTGGACGTACTGTACCTCACCAGAGGCATGAATGTAGAATACTGGTCTTCAAAACTGGAGGAAACTATGATGTTGCCAATGAGAACTTGGAGGCATCTGTTTCTACTTCTAACTGTGGCTAATATATCTGCTAGCTGCTAAGAACAGCGACTAAAACTAATTTGCAATACTGAGATATTCTCCCTCTGCTCAAAAGCTTAATTCGCCATCATACTACACTACACTAGAGACTAGATACAATGCTAACAGCTGGTGACACGTTAATTAACTTTGAACTCTAAACTGGCCTCTATACAGGAGAAAGAGACAGAAGAAAGTAGTAGGTTGCTTACAAATGTTGTCATTTTCTGCCTGATTTACTTTCATTGTCTGTAGATATTCAGTTTTGAATTATTGTTGATTATTATTATAGGCGCTGGCAGTAAAAAAATCATGACTTACCTTTCTTTTTTGGCATCACTGTGACACTGGCGGGTCCTGAAGCCCAAAAAGAGACTTTCATGTTGACACCACTGAAGAAGAGCACAAAATAAAGTAATATAATATTTCTCACACACAGTACAACATAAATACAAGGAGAACATGAATGAAAAATAAAATCATCTTACAAGTTAAAACCAGCACTATTAAGCACTAAAATTGCCTTCATTACACATTAAACATTACACAAAACCTGTTGTCCTGCTGAGTGGTATGATGGCTACTGGAACTAGATTTTTCAGAGGTTTTTACAATTTTATTACATTAACTGTGCTTTTGTTTTGATACGTGGACTGTGCAATATCCTTTTACTCCTGTTGATTCCATTTATGTGAATTTCTGTCAATTATTTATTATTACTGTTATGTAGGGATGAACGAGTACAGCATTATCTGTATCTGTATCCGTATCTGTTAACCATATGAATTATCTGTATCCGTACTCGGACTGGGCTGGGGCTGTCCAGCAAGTGGGCGTGGTTTAGCCCGGAAGTGGGTCGGATTGTCTTGAAATGGGCGGGGCTTTAACGGTATGTTATTTTAAGCATGCAATTTATATGGGTTGATCAGAAATTGTTATATTTATTGCTGATTAGAAAACTATTTACATGACAGCATCAGCATTGAGCTTCAGATCAATGGTTTTAAACATGATAACAAACAAACTATATATTTTTTTTTTAAAGTGAGGGAGAACGGCCTGAGTCTTTTAATGTGGAAACACCGACACACAGCCGAGCTGAAAGAATAAGGATGATATTTTCATACAGCTCATAAGAACACTTTTTATCAACGCATTATTATAGACTACGCCTGTTGGATAGGGAAACCCTGGGTTAATTTACCGAGTTGATAACCAGCTTCGTGGTGCCGCTTATTCCGATCATGATTGTTAGGGTTAGTGAAGCCAGATAACGAAAACATATCCTGGGTTTGTTGAGCTGCTTCGTGGTGCAGGTGAGGTGTGTGTGTGTGAGTGAGTAAGAGAGAGGGGGGGGGGTGTAGCTTAATTTGTAATATTATTTTAAATAATTTATTTATACCAGAACTACCTTTATTTTTTTAAATACAGCAAGAAAGTGTCAGACACTCAATGCCTGAAGTAAAAAAAATGGTTAGAGCCAGCTGACGATTTAAAAAAAAATCTCCGATGACCGGCTGAGAGAGAGAGAGAGAGAGAGAGAGAGAGAGAGAGCGTGTGCACAGTCATCTACCCAATGAGGATTTTTATTCAATCCGAGCACAGATATTGACTCATATTACTTGTATAATACTCGTACTCGGCAACAATGCTTTATCTGTACCGGATACTCGTTTCAGCCGAGTATCCGGCTCAACCCTACTCTTATGTCTTTTTATCTTCACCTACTGTACATAGTCAAATCTTGTTGAACTACTCAATGAAAATATAGCTTTCTGATTCTGATTCTGAGAAAGTTGTGAGCACTTGTCATAATTTGGGAGGAATGTGACTCATGAGAGGACACTGAAAAATGGGAGTCTCCTGTGACAATTGGGAGCATTAGCAAATAAGAGCTAACTGGAGCTAACAGTAGCTAACCTCTGTGGCTCTCTTTACCTCTGTACGACAGCGTGCCGCTGCATGCAACGTTGTGTGGTTCTTCTGTGCATGTGGGTCACTTTCAGGTTGCGGACAATTCACATTGAAGTCTGATATGGGCCATATTTAAAGAGGTCACATTATGCTCATTTTCAGGTTCAGAATCTTTTATAGGGGTTTTCCCAGAACTGGTTTACGTGGTTTAATTTTCATAAAAAACCATATTATTTGTCATACTGTATATTGGTGCTGGATCTCTTTTCACCCTGCGTGTTGCTTCATTTTAGCCATGGAGTGATACATCTTACCTCTACAATATCTTTATTAGGAGTTGCACATTTGCAGTTCCTAGTTAAGGACTACTAGCCAATCAGAAGCAGAGTAGGGCGGGTCCTGAGAAGCCGGTAAAAATGGCTTCGGTTCAGCTGTATACCCTCACCAGCTTCGCAACATGGACTGGAGCAAGAGTTTCAAAGTGGCGAGTTATTAAGTTGTAACAAATGTATTTTTCATCCACAAAGTTTTAACTGAGCTCTGTCTCTACATCACAGTAAAAACTTTATGTCCATTGACTGCCTGGAGGATAGCTAGTGTTTGGAAGGGAGTGGAGAGGCAGTGGGAAATTGAGCATTAAGGCCTGCAGTCTGAACGTAGCTTTAGTGGGTGAAGCCTATACAAAATAGAACTATGGTTATGTATCGTAACTCTAGATTCTGTGAGTATAGGCGCAGACCTCTAACCTTTCTGGCAGTCCAACCCCTTTTTGAGGTTGAAAATATTTCGGAAGACTGCAACAAACTGTCCCTGACTTATCCTAAAATAAGCCTTATATTGACCATCATTAAGACGAAGCCCTTGGACCAACTGGTTGGCTACTACCAGCGGTGTCTCCTCTTTCTGAGGCTCTCATGTGCCCACACGGATCTGTATTTGCCTGTCTCCTCCTGTGTTTTTGGCAGATGTTTTTAACAAGACCTTTGAGTTGTGACCAAGTTTCTGCTAAAATGACAGTTTTTACTTAGCAGCAAGCCAAAGATTACATATCGCTGGCACTATAATCTTTGATTAGACTGACAGAACAGCTGATTCGGTGGCTCCCTAACAACATGCCTGTGCCTTTCTGTATGATCGCTGCATTTTAGAGGGGTTGGCATTACCGCCACCTACTGTACTAAACAGTGCAAAATATTTCGTTTCCAAAGTGATTGCATTCACAACTGTAGTCTGTCTAATTTTTTTTGTCTCTATTTTTGTGTCTATAGTAGCATTCTTTGCGAATGGCGTAAGGTAGTAACAATAGAAAGGAACCCTAATTTATCTGCCTAGCTTCCTCATTTTGCGCAGTTTAACAACTGATAAGATTAGATGCAGTAAATACCTCATTTAAAGCTCCTTAAATCAATTTATCTCCATATTAACATATTAAATTCAATAGTTCTCTTTGTGTGTGTCTCTATCCAACACACGCTGCTGTGTGCCTGGATGCAGCAGTCGAAGTACCATCGTGTGATGGATTTTAGAGTCAGACTGTGTAACCTAGACTTCTGTATTTGCAAAGTACAGAAGTCAAAGACAAAGTTATAAGGAGCGTGGCCAGTGCTGTCATTGTCAAAATCCTGAAACATCACTACTAACAGCTGAGTGCAGGAGGTGGCCACTATACTGAAATGATGCAGACTTTTTTGGGCAATTTCAATACAATAACCTCACGAATCATGACAATCACATTCCTCTTCAACAGAGTGGCAAGACATCATGGTGAATAAGAAAGAAAAATAGCCTACACATAAACAACACCATGCTCTGAGAACAGGCTAGGTTAGTCCACAAAAATAAGTGGTTTGGTGGTTTGTGTAAACAAGGGGGCTTTGAGTCAAATTCCAGCAGATTGTCAAGTGTGGCTATTTATGCACAAGGTGAGACTATGATGTTGGCCCATCAGATGGTGGGCTTAGACAAAAGCTCTTCAATGCTGCATGTGTGTGAGGGATGAAACCCACTAGTGACTGCCTTACAGGGCTGCATCTATTTTCATAGAATCTGGAGTTACTATATGTAACTATCTTCCTGTCTCTGCTTCCTCACCTTTGAAAGAGCTTCTCTTCCTCGGCCTTGAGGTTGTATTTGAATTCTACCCTGGAGTGGCTGATCCTGGTATCACAGTTCAGATTTTTTGGCTTGTAGCAGAACCAAGGCTCGCCTGTATGGAGGTCAGTGTAATTGCACAGCGGCTGCTGGGTTGGACGTAGGCAGACATTACAGGTAGTAGTTTCAGAAAGTGAGCCTGAACGGAAGAGACTGTGGAAATAAACCCTGTCTGGCTGTTCACTGTTCAGCCTGCGCAGCACTGTGACAGCCTCACTAGGGTGAACCAGCGTCACCTAATAGGACAGAGAACCAGAATTTTCCGGCATTTCAGTCATGTCAATAAAAACAAATAAAGTGAATAATATGTAAAGCTGCACACTTTGTAGAGCTGAACACTTACACTCAAGTGTAAAATAGTAGTTACCTGGATGTAACTCCAGTTCTATGATTACATGCATAGCCCTACGCTATTGGTTTACCCTCACAGGTTTCTGCCTCAGCACCTAAGACAGAAGTTGTGCACTGACTTTGAGGATGTAGCAGCCTTCTCCTTTAAAGTCCAGTGCATTGCTTGTCTTCCTTAGAAACTCAGCAATAACACCCACATCAAATGTCATTTCCATTCTCTGTATAGACCACTGACTAGACATTTAAAAGCTAACTTGAACATTCTTGTGAGTTGAGTCTCAATTACTAACAAATTCAAGTGATGCGAGAAAGTGAAAGTTAACAGGGGTAGCAACAGTAACTAAGGAAGGCAGAGCTTTGAAAATGATCAATTGGAAGACTTAGATTAAAACACCTACAGTCCATTCGCATTCAACATGATAGTGTTCAGCCTCACCTCAACCTGTGCGCTTCCTTCCCAGAGTAAAGAGAACACAGCAGAGTAGGAGCCATTGAGATGATCCACCACTTGTCCAGCCACACCTGCACCAAGCTTCGGGTTATGCAGCCGGGAGAATAAGACATCTCCCCCAGACGTTTTCAGACGACCCTTAAAGTCATACATTTTGATCAAAACCTCCAGCTGATCCCCTACGTGCCACTCTCCTCCTTCCCTCCCTGGTGGGAGAATGGTGAAGGTGCTGTGGGCAGGATCACTGGTCTGCTCCAGGGAAAGAGGATCTGGTAGAACTGGAGTTTCAGGCCAAGCAATGGAGTCTAGTATGAGGCGTTCCTCCAGAGCGTCCTTAGGGGACGGTGGATGGAAGGTGCAGAAACTGTCCTGAGTGTCACGGTGAGTGGAAACTCTTGGGTGGATGATGGTGAAGTTCACTTTATGCTGAAACTGGCAGGGGCCAAGAAAGAGATGGAGACAAAGATGCATCAACCAACTTTACTAAAAGCAAACTAACTAAACAAAATAAATTACCAAGATGAATGTTTTTCCTGAGATGGACTGGCGACCTGTCCAGGGTGTACCCCCCCCCGCGACCCAGTACGCAGGATAAGCATTTGACGATGACGTGGATGGGAATGGGTTCTAACCTCACATAAAAATGAACCACACGCTTGCTTTCTAGGTCCCTTGAACGGCCACTATGCTGAGGCCCATGTAAAGAAATCAGACAAATGCTAGCACCCAAACCTTATGATGTGATACGTGTAGCATCTGGCTGGGCTCAGTGTCTGCTTTTAGATAAACAAGGTCGTTTCTGACATCCTCCAAATTGCTCATCGCGTTACCATGACAGGCCACTGAATGAACAAAATAGCTAAAAATGCTACCATACATTTTTCAACGCCATTTCTTCACGTCATCCTCTGAACCAGCTATTGCAGGAAGGTAGTTTGTTGAGGTTGTGTTCTTACGTCGTTATAAAGTTTAGATCGCTACGTTTCCAATGAATGAATGACACGTTGTTTATTTCAAACCGGAAGTCGGTCCCACTTTCGATGCAAAGCATTATGGGATGTAGGAAACGTGGATTTATATAGCCTTTGTATATAAATAACTGTAGAACTTATTGGGAGGTTGATAAGATGAGTTATGAGTGGGTTGTTGTTTTTGGTGGTTTTTAAGTGCTATAGTGTTTATGTAATGACAACTAGTTAGCATCTGTGCTAAAATAACTTCTTTTGTAGTGTGCTGTTTGTGAGCTGCCTCAAGCGAGCCAACAGTATGACTGACCACGACATATTCTGCTACTGTCCAGCTACATGTTTTTTTATTTTTTTATTTGAAACATTAATTGATGTGCCTGTCACATTATTAGTTCAAAGAGACGTCCCAAGTGTGCTTTGTGTGAGCTGCCTAAAGTGTGCCAACAGTATGACTGACCATTACATATTTGAGCACACACTTCAAAACATAGTGGCTGCAATCTGAAACCACTGAAAAATACACATGGCTCCTAGTGCAGGATTGTCAGGAAAAATACCATTAACTCAAATTGCATTTAATACAAGCATTTCAAACAGGGTCCATTCTTCATGTTGTCCCAGTAAAACAAAGTTCTCACCTTTAGGAAGTCCATGTTACCTAGCCCAAAGATTAAACCAAACACAGCCAGAAAGAGGAATATAGTGCCGTACTTCAGAAGGCATACGCTCCTTCTATCAGTCTTCATCTCTGCACTGTGGCCACTTCATCAGGTACTGGATTAAAAAAGAAAACAAAAGGTTTCCTAAAGAATATTATTTACTAAAACTTTGACTCAATTGGGAAATTATCTTCATACAGATAATGTCATATGTCTGCCTTTTGATCATTATCACTAAACAACAACAGTCACCCTGAACATTCCTTTATCAATCAACCATATCAGAGATAACTGTGTGTTGGGGATTAGGGTTAAATACCCTCAATAGGTAACACTTTATTTTAAAGCCATCAATATATATTAAATAATATAATAATGGTCATTATTACTATTATTTTATAATTTTCAATTGAATATAAATTAGTTTCATTGTCTTCTGGGCACCACTCATAAAGGTTAAGTGTATAAGATTTAGTGGCATCTAGCGGTGAGGTTGTGAATTGCAACCAACTGTTTAGTATACCACCCCCCAACCCCTTGAAAGAGCATAGGACAGCTACAGTGGCTGACAGGACTAATAATATCGTCATCTGAGACAGCAGAGAGCAGCCAGTCAAGAAATTTCAAGAAGTTCAAGAAGTTTTTTTATATTATTTATTTTCAGCATTTATATTCTTTATATATCTTAATATTAAGAAATAATATTTACTTTTTATTTTATTTAATTATTCAGTAAAACCATATAGTATCGTGACTTGGCTATTGACAGATAACATGAAAAATGCAGAGTGTGTAACACTCACTGTTTCTGCACGACTGTCCATTATAAACCACATAATAGAGTTTATACAAACTTTGACAAGGGAAACACGTTATTTCTCAGCCAGCAATAATATCTTGCCTGTGGCCAGATTATGGTGCTTTGCAGCAAAAAATTAAAACAAATAAATACTTTGATAACAATGCTTAAATAGATCTCAGTCATGAGTCACTCACATAATCACTTCCTTTTTAGTGGTTTTGCCAGCACAATAAAAGCGCGAGAACAAGGCTTTATTTCGAGTTGAATTGAGAGCTTTTTCTCTCAATGACATTAAAAAGAGTCTATAGCCTACTTTGAAAGACCTCTGAAAGAGCCATCAGAAAATGTGATTCCCTTAAATTTCCTCTGGCTGGATACTGGGGAAATGAAAATAAACCCACTGTTATATAGGTAGAAATGGCTCATTCTAAGGTGATTAAAACATTACATCATTATGTATGGTCTTTATACAGACTGAAAACATAGTCATGGAAATTGATAGCTAATGCAGAAAACAGGAACCGCATTACCTACTTCAGTCTCATGAAATATCCTAAACAATTAATCTGGGATTTGATTATTATTTATTCTCATACACAAGGTGTCCAGGAGGACAAATTACATTTAAATTGATACAGTGTGCATCAGTCGAGCAAATAGGAGAGCATTGTTTCATAAATCCTATTGTTATCAGATGTTTGTTGCCTTATCGAGCCAAACGCTGTGCACCAGCATGTGGATGTGATGCGCTGCTTGTAATAACACATAGTGGAAAATATAACGCTATTTTATTTAGTAAATCTTTATGTTATTTAGCCTAAAACAAGTCATATTTGTGACTTAACAAGTCTCATCTGCAGCCTTGTTAAGTGAGTGGGCTGTTTGTGTAGCCTTTACAAATGTTTAAATCTCCTTTCAAACGGGGGAATCCAAATTAAAACCTGGGTCATCCTGTCTTGGCACAATCGTTGCGCCAAAGTGCGTTTTTTACCCACCAAACAGCTTCAGCTTCAAAAAAAGGAACGTCAGTATCCCACTGAGTTAAATTTCGTTTTGTAGCTTTTCAGAATTTGCCTCCTTCATGGAGTCAGGACGTTTTAATATTTATGACGTGCGTTTCACTGACCATTTACAGCCAACTATGGGCGTTTGATGGGTCGGACATGTGCGCCACATTTCCAGATTGTGATTTATAAAGGGAATATTGCTTAAAAGTGTGCGTACGCACTGTTTTAGAAGTCTGAATATTTTTTGGTGGACGCATTTTTTGGCTTTTGGGTGCACTTATAGTGAGGATTCTACCCACAGTTTTATAAATGAGACCCCTGACACCAATTTTTTTTTTCACTTCAAGCACTGTACTAGTAGTTCAGCAGGATTTTGAATAGAGTGCTTTGATTGGTAATGGAATATTTGTTAGTAACGACGGACCCCAGCGCAAGCTGTTATTACACCTTGTGCTCCACAGTTATGACGCATGCACACCCACGCAACATTCGTGTCTGTAAGGGAACTCTGCAAATTCGTATGCTTTGTTTTCTCATTGTTCATGGTTAACAACAAGTAAGATTAGATGCAGTTGCCTAACTGACTTTATTTAAAGCTCATAAAATCAGTTTCTTGTCCATATTAACGGATTAAATTGAACAGTTTGAGTGCGCCTCTCTCCAACAGAAACACAAAGTAAAGTATCAGTCATGTGTTGGATTTTACAGTTGGCTATTTGCAAAGTACACAAGTCAAAGAGAAAGTTATCAGAAGCATGGGTAGTGCTCACATTGTCAAAATCCTGAAACGTGACTGCAAACACCAGAGTGCAGGGGTGGTCTGTGATGTTGCTGAGCCTGACCCCAAAATGACAACAGCCTTTCAAACATGGGCATAAAACACCAAAAATACCAAATCCGTTGAAAATGCATTAGACTACTCACCTATTTGAATAACAAAACCTTTGTCAATGTCCTTAGTAAAAAGAATAATTTGGGAGCTTTGTGGCCCTCTCCTCCTGTTCTTTTCTATCCTGTCTCTTCTTGAAACCACCTCTATGTTTGAATGGTGTGACTGTCTGCTCACAGCTGTGCTCTGCTTGTCTGTTTACCAGATTTTGCGTTTCACCTGTCGTCTTGTCACATGATCAAATAGAAACTTAAGATTGGACAACAGTATAGGCCTGCATACATTACCCAGCAATCATCATTGAACATAGGCAATGTGACTCAAATACCAAAGAAAATAATTAGATACGGTGAAAATCCACTATCTACTATATTGAATGGTTCATGTTTTACTAGTTTAACTGGTAAGTCCAGTTCACAACAGGGTGGGGCAAACTCGCTTGATGGACCCCACTGCGTCTGCATTGTCTAGGCTAACTATGCCCCTGGTTGTTAATACTGTTTTAAGTAAATGATACTTCTGAAGTACCTATCTAATCTTATATAACTTGCATTTGTTTATTCCATATTTATATATTTCTATGTTTATTTATGTCAACTGTATGTTTGTCTACGTGTAGCACCTTATCACCAAAGCAAATTTCTGTGTAAAACATTATGTTGCAATAAAGCTCCTTCTGATTCTGACTCTGATTCAGAAAGCCACTCCTAGACGTTAGAAGACACTCTGTGGGAGACTGAGGTCAGCTGGAAGAAGGTTCTGTGATCTGATAAGACCAAAATTAAGTCTTTTTGGTCTATCAGACAGACCAAAGAAATGCACATTATCATGAACAACATGGCTCCCCAGCGTAAATCTAAGTTTATTCAATCAATTCAGTGTCTTGTGAATCAAAATAGATTCAGCCTTACATATTTGCTACTGTTTTACACTTCTGTGTCTCGCTTTTTAAAAAGCTGTGCTGAGAGTCATACTTGAAGTGTTGGATGCACAGAGATTGCAATAAAAACTGTGACGTTAGTTTGTTAACAGTTCACAGGACGCCTGAGGCTGATTTTTCAGCTCATTCCTGAACAGGCAGTAGGACTCCTTAGTGTGTCGGTCCAGCTGTCAGTGTAGATGGATAAAAGGTGAATCAACTTTATTCAGCCGCTCTGCATCAACAACAAGAACAGACATTGACTTGTAAGCGAGTAATTTTACACTGGTATTACTACTACTTCCACTGATGAAAAGATTAGCGTTATCTTTCTACTGCTGTGTAAATCTGACAAAAAAAATAAAACAAAACATAACTTTGAAGATAGTACATTTTTATAGAAATGAGCTGAACTCAAAGACTACTGCTAGAATGATGAAACCTGTCTAAATAGTGGTCTCTAAAGCAATACATGAGTTGTGATGGATGAGCTTAAATATAAAGTGACAGAAGGTCGGACGGCATTCACTGAGTGGCACTTTCAACCGACTTCTGTTCAGAGAGGTAAGAATGTTGGCAAGTGAGATCTACTTCATAATTATCTGAGCTAGTTTTAACTGCTTTAAGCACAGCTCGTTGATATTAGTCTGGCAGCTGCTGCCACTGTCATGTATGTTACATTTATTTGGGTACACACAGCTTATGTGATAATGTGATTATTTGTAAGGACGATTTTCCTTCAGAGCTGGAGTTACTAACTTACTTACCTACTTCAACTTCATTTGTCCCGGGAGGCCAGTTGGTTTTGTAGCAAAACATACAGTTACACAATCAACATGACAATCCTAAATACAATATGGATATTTAAACAGGCATACAATTCAACTGCCATAGGTAAAAACATTGACAATGTCCATCATAAACAAGAAAATCAACAGATAGATTCTTTGTTTATTGTTTATTGTCCATTTGGGGAAATTAGACAACAATGAACACAGTCTCAGACATATATACGGACATCTGATCATCACTAATTTAGGAATTTAATGGACAGTGGAACATAAAAACAACTTGTTTTTTGTAAACAGAGGAGCAGTTTGGTCATCAAGAAGGCAACAGTTTAAACGAAGCGGCAAGGGAGTGTCCCTGATCACCCACAATGCCGTTTGCCTTTTCTTTTCCAGCTTGCAACAGGGTGGGGCCAACTCACGTGACTGGCCCCGGTGCATCTGCACTGTATTTACCTATGCCCCTGTGCACTGATACTACTTTAGGTAAAGGAAAGGATATAAGTACTTCTTCGGAAAGCCACTCTTAGAAGTTAGAAGAAGCTACGTGGGGGACTGAAGTCAGCTGGAAGAAGGTTCTGTGATCTGATGAGACCAAAATTAAGCTTTTTGTCTATCAGACCAAAGAAATGCACATAAACAACGTAGCTCCCCAGCATAAATCTGCTTTTACTCGATGTTCTAACATAATAAAACATAAAAAGTTCCACAGGGATGAATCCTTTGTACAGTCATTGTCTTGTGTGTCAAAATGCGCACATTCCTGTCATTCAGTCTTAAATATTTGCTACTATTTTATACTTCTGTGTCTCGCCTTTTAAAAAAACTCTGCTGAGAGACATACTTGAAGTGATGGATGCACAGAGATTGCAATAAAAACTGTGACGTTAGTCTTCGTGTGTTAACAGTGTTTACAGGTTTTTCTTCTTCCAAACCAAGGTAACGTGTTCACAGGAAGCCTAAGGCTGATTTTTCAGCTCATTCCTGAACAGGCAGTAGGACTCCTTAGTGTGTCGGTCCAGCTGTCAGTGTAGATGGATAAAAGATGAATCAACTTTATTCAGCCGCTCTGCATCAACAACAAGAACAGACTTTGACTTGTAAGAGAGTATTTTTACACTAGTATTATCACTTCTACTGAGAAAAGATCTTCTCCTGTAAATGTAACAAAAAGTGGCTTCCTAAACAGCTCGTTGAAATTAGTTTGGCTGCTGCTGCTACTTTTGTGTGGTAACATTTAGGAAAATGGTCATTACAGTTTTTTCAATACATTTAACAAGTTTTCTAAACTCCAAAACTAATTTTCAAAATACAATAATACACTAACACAATACACTATGTCTAACAAAACACTGCAAACATGTTTCAAAATCAAATAATTATTCAAAACACTAACACATGTTCTCTTCCAACAGGAACATTTAGTCAATCATAACACAATGACAAAAAAACACTATCATCAGCTGAAATTACAGAAACTGCATTATTTTATGTGTCAGGTCTGCCCTTATACAATAGACAGTTTCTTTTGATGCCTCTACATTTTTGTTTTGGTGGGTTTAGTAAATGCAGGCCTTTCTTTCTTTCTTTCTTTCTTTCTTTCTTTCTTTCTTTCTTTCTTTCTTTCTGTTGCTCTATATTGTTCCTTTTCCACACAAGATCAGCCCAAAGAGTCCTCTTTTATAAACATAATGATCATGCGATTGAAAGAACCTCAACACCTGAGTGTGCTTCCTAGATGGGAATCAGCGGTGATTTATATATTTGCATAACTTCAATAAGCTGTTTCTCATTAGCAATGGAATAAGATACAGGGAATATATGTGTTTCAATTCACAATATGAACAGCTGTTCACTTTGACTTTAGCCTATATAAGTTATGTTTAGAACATGATGTTATCTCTTCTGATGCACAGTGTGAAAGCATTTGTAAATTTGACTGTAAAATTACATTGTTTTGGTCTTGGTTGAGCTTGTGTGTAAAAGAAGTTCAAGCATTTTAAATTTGTGTTAATTGTATGCATTTTGTGTTAAAGCAACAACAAATGTGTTAATAGTTAAGAGTTTAGGAAATTTGTTAAAAGTATTGAAAAAAATGTCATAGAGATTGTAAAAAACTGTAACGTACACAGAGCAATAATCAGTGCATTAGTGAGATCTAGATTTTTTGTTTGTACTGCTTATTTACGGTAATTCATACCAAAAATACTCCTAACCACAAAAACATTATACAGTCACACAATATAAAAGGAAAATCACACAAAAGACCTGTTTGCAAAAAATAATTGTATTAAAGATAAATTTTGCTGTCTTCTGTGTGTGTGTGTGCCCAGTGAAGGCTTAAACCCTGGCTAAGTGTATCTCAAATGTAGCCTACAACTGATATCTCAGGACTATACTGTTAGAATTACATGTGCAAGCTACATAATGGGCACTATTCTTACTGTAGAACATAAAATACTGCAAGTTAGTGCTGAATTCAGAGGATACTGTGGTTCATATTACAGCCTAATAATTTGACGTCAGCAGGTGTTTGCAGTCTTTTGTCACGATTATAGGAGCTACATTGGTGTGATGTGCAGATTGGGACAAAACAGAGGAAACATAATTTAACTGAAATATGATCTTGTGATAATTTAAACACTCTGAGGGAGCGCAGGATTGATCAGGAAGACAGCTACTTCACTCCAGACAGTTTCTCTGAATGAACATTTACTTCTGCAATGTGCAACAAATGCCCTTGCTGAATACAAGTTACCTGTTGGCCAGAAAACTAACAATAGATGCCACTGTTGAGAGTTGCAGATTTGGCTGCACTCTCTGACCAGCCTCTCTCATTGAGAGACCATGATTTACTACATGATCAATTACAGTAGCTCTAATCTCATCTGAGACTACAGCTCTTGATCTTCCTCTTATTCTTCTTTCACCACACATACATATTCCCTTCCCAGCCACTCTTCTTCCTCTTTCAGCCACTTCTCTATTTCTGGCTGGGTCCATGTTTACATCACAATGCAAGACTATTCAGCAGTTGTCTCTTTTGTAATGAAGCTGAAAGGGTAACACCTGTGTAGATGTTCATCTACAATGAGAATCAGCTGTGGTTGGTGCAATTGTCCAATTGTTTTTATAGCATTTATGTTATTGTTTTTTGAACTTAAGTTTAACAGTGAAAACAGTATGTAAGCATGTGCAAATTGGCTTGTATGTACACAGAGTTTTGGCGGTTGTTGTGTCGAAGTGAGAAAAGAATTAATGTATTTTAAAAGATGTAGTCATTGAATGCATTTTGTGCCAAAGCAATGATAATTGATCCTCAGTTTGACCCACATATACTTCTGTTGTGCTCACTGTGTGAAGAGTTTTGAAAAAGTGACGTCCCACCTGTTGTGGCTGTGGTGCACTGGCCTGGCAGGATTGGTGACGTTAGAACTCATTTAGAAGAAAATAATAATATCCAGATGTTTCTTTGTGACTTCTTCTTAGCAGGTAGATTGCCATGGTAACTTATGCTGAACAGCTAACCTGCTCCAGAGCAGCGATTATAGCAATTTATACCTACCAACACTTTGTAGGCTACTTGTTGTAGGTTTTTAAGATGTCACAGTAAACCTACTTTCCGCTTTGAATAGATTTTATAGGCTATTTTTTATTTGCTTCCTAGTCAGTTTCACACAGCCAGTTGCAGCCTTATGTATATATTATAAGCATAGGCTACAGTTTGGTAAGCCTATTGAAATTAAGTTGAATATGAATCTGTTTATTTTAGGTTAATAGCTATCTTGTATTATTGAGAATGGTCATGTTGTTGCTATGTGGGCACAGATAATGTGCAGTTTTTATTAGTAGCAAGTTAATTTAGAACAATGTTTGGAACATTTTTCAGTGTGTTAAATACATTATTTTATTTTTTTAAATGACAAGAAGTTCTTAAAAAGTGAGTTGGAACAACAACTTATTCATTGACCAAAGCTTTTAATGTTGAAACGCAGACTTGCAGCCGAGCTCAAAGAGTAAGGCTGATATAGTCATAAGAACACATCAAACGAATGCATTCATATTGGCCTTTAGGTTACACCTGTTCATTTAGGCATTCAGTGTCTTGGTGATTTTCTGTCCTCTGCATGTGTCAGCTGCAGTTGTGTTACTTAAGACTATGTCTGTTTGTCTAATATTACAATTTACCCTTAGTTTGTAAAATATGCCACTCTGCTGCCAGTAGACTTGTCGATATTTGCCATTGGTCATCTGCTTCTCTCATGGCCATTGGGAAACCTGAGGTTGATCTACCCAGTTGATAACCACCTTCATGTGACCACTTATCCTGATTGCCATTGTTAGGGTTGGTGAAGCCAAATACCATAAAGATACCCTGTGTATGTTGAACTTGCCTCGTAGTACAGGCCACTGGTCTGTGTCTGTCTGTGCTTGTGGTTATTTTGGTCTGTGTCTGGAAGTTTTCAGCCATTGTCTGTAGTTGTCCGTGTCTGCTTGTCATGTCTGGCTTTGCTTCTTGTCTGTGTCTTCCTGTCTTGATTACCTGATGTTTCTCACAAGTTATTCCCTCCCTGCTCTTTAGCCTTCTACATATCCTGCTGTTCGGTTTTGTCTTTGCTGGATCATTGCCTTGGCATGTGTTGTTATGGCTTGTTTTGTATCTGTTCTCTGGCCTGCCTGAAACCCTATCTGTTTGTAATGCTTTGGGATTGCAAGTGAATGTAACTGAGTAATTAATTTATGTACTTGAATTATACTGGATTATATTCTAAACAGAAAGATTTTTAGTATTGTAATAAAGTTCCATAAGAAGCAAATATTCATAACACAACTCAGTTACACTATTGATATACACTCTCTGGTTACTTTGAACCATGGACGATATGGTATTTGATAATTTTGATAATATTTATTTCTTGAAGAAGTAAATATCCACACAACAGCTTGCAGCTGGGAGGAGAAAAAACAAAACAGAGACAACCAGCCCAACAACATCAATAAACAGCTGACATGAGAAAACAACTGAGGGAGAATGAAAAAGAGAAATGTACAGTATGTATGGCTTTTCTAATATAACAGACATTTCTAAGATATTATTGTTCAAAGCAAGTCAAACAAAGTCACAAAGTCTCCAGACACACCTTCACACAACATGCTGAAAACCCAGATAAACTCTAAACTCCCACTGCAATGATTTTGTTCATACCTCTTTTTTTTGGAAGGGGGGCATTATCATTATTATTGTCATCTTGGGTTAATCAACTTGTCTAACATGCAGGCATGATCAGTCAGTCATGACTGGACCAAAAAGTCACGTGACACACGCAGTGGGAAGACAATACAATAGGAATGCGGAGTAATATTTACAAAATATAGCCCTACAGCTTACAGACCGCCCAGGCATATTACAGTTTTTCTTAATTGTTTACACACAAATTCTGGTACTTGAGACACAATGACCACAACATGTAACTCATTCACCAACCCCCTCAACCAATTCTGCTAAACTACAAGGACGTCTGTTGGCCAGTAGTTTAGTAATACCAGTAGTTTCTTTCTTTTTCAGGACATTCCAAAATGTTGTGCTTGCTATGCCCAATGCCCCTTGCCCAACCAAGGATGAAAACTTAGATTAGTCCTGCAGGGCTATTTAATGTTTGGACAATCAATCTAAAAAGCAACACCTGGGCAACAAGAAACAACAGTACTAGTTTGCTCACTTGCAAATGGGAGGGTTCAAACAAAGGGTGGTATGTCCTGAGTTGTTTAACACATCTAGATGTGAATACCACGAAATGAGAGCTGAAATTCTGAACTCTTGTGTCATACTCATCATTTGATCTTAAACCCAAATGTCTTCAGTGAAAAAAACCCCCAAAGGAGTTAGCCTTACCGTTATAATATTAATATAGTGTGTGCGTGTAGTTTAATACATCTGATTTTGATTCTTAATCTGCTTCATATGAATCTAGTTCTGTTAGTGAGGAAACACATCTAGCCACCCTTTTGAGGGCATATGTAGGATAACAGAACATTAATCATATTCTTAATAATGGGAGGAAGTGGGTGGATGTTGTGCGGCAGGTGGTGGGCCTGGCACATCTCCCAGGCATCCACCAGACGAACATTCAGACCTTTGAACACAGCTCTGAGCACCTTGTCACCATTCACTGAATACCAGTCGCTGTATCCTAGCGCCCCAGTATTAGATATTTCTCTGGGGTTCCCGGTCCGGATGACGACAAGTGTGCCTGGAGCCCTGTCCAGTAGCCGCACCACCGCCCTGCGGATGCTCTGCAGCCGCCGGATGTAGACCTCGATGGGGAAAGGGGTGAAATGAGCCCAGATGCTGAGAGCTACGACAGTGTCGCTGCCTCCGGTTAAGCCATCTAGTTCATTGGCAATGTAACGCAACTCGGCGGTTTGAATGAGATGCGCCCTCACTGGAAGACCATGGAAATGGAACGTCACCAAGATGTTGTTTGCATAGTCCAAGGCCATTAAAGGTCCAACTTGCTGCAGGCTGTGCAGGTTAAACTCCTTAAGATCTAAAAGTATTACAGATGGAACAGATGAAGCTGCAGTGTGAACAAAATCAAACTGTCATCAGAAATCCCTGTGGAGCAGTTACCTGGTAGTGCTGCGCTGAAGTACTCAAACCACTGCCTGATGGTGGAGTCTCCATACAGGTGGATCATCTTGCCTTTCAGACAAGGAATAATGTCAGAGGAAGTGTTGAATTGTTGAACTGTGGTGCCATCTAGTGCTCGCCACACACCCTGGTAGTAATAGCCGGAGGGTCCAGACTTCACACTGCTGCTCTTCACCTCTGGTTGACCTGAGAGGAAGTTAAAGGATAAGGATGGGCTGTTATTTTATATTTCGTATTGTTAAAAACATCCCATGAAAAACCCCAAAACATATATGTCAGGACAGTGTATGTGGGACTTGAAACAAACTGCTCACATTCACAGCAATAAAAGAACATGTCACTCACACAAGTGTGGCTCATTTATGTGTTTAGTAGTTGTTGAACAACAATGGAGCTCACAGAGAAATGAGCTACCCACAGCCTTATCCTTTAAAGCAATATTCTGTCCAATGTTGAGGCTCAAACTCACTTACACACAGATGTAAATGGTTTTAATATTTTGAACGTTACTTGGATCAAAACCTTACTGGACTTGTATGAATGTAGAAAACTGGTCTTCAAAACTGGAAGAAACTATGATGTACCTATGATGATGCACATCAGAACTGCCATAAGATTTCTCTCTCCTCCCAGAGTGTAATGAGATCATCTGTTTTTACTTCTAAATGTAAGTGTACTTCTCTGTTTGTTCTCTCTTCAGAATGATTGTGACTCAATTATTTGCTCAACCCCTCAGTCTGTTTTTATTTTCCATTTAACTCTTTTAACCCTGATTGTAATATTTTATGTTGCTTTAAAACATTTTTATTGTTTTTCCCTGTTGCTTTTATGTTTTGTGTAAAGCACTTTGAATTGTCTTGTTGTTGAAATGTGCTATACAAATAAACTTGCCTTGCCTTGCCTAATGTACCTGCTAGCTGCTACCAACAGCAATTAAAACTAATATTGGGAGGGTGGGGTTATATTCTGAGAAAAAAGTGGATTACTCTGAGATTAAGAGAGATTCTGAGATATTCTCCCCTGGCTCCATGTTATTATCCAATTGTACTTCTTTGTCTTGTTAATTTAATTAAGTTTAGTATGTTTTAAGTCATTTTTATATATTAACTTGTTTGTCCGTCTACTGTACATGTTAACATGTGTACGCAGGGCACAGCCTAAAAAAAGAGACTCATCATATTACCCTTACTCCTGCTGAGAGACTAGATACACTGCTAACAGCTGGTGCCACGTTAATTAACTTTTTAACTCTGAATTGCCCTCAATACAATGTCAAGAAGGTCTATGTGACCCAGCCAATACATTTCTATACAGGAAAAAGATAGCCAGAAGGAAGTAGTTCATATCATTTCCTGTCTGTAGTAATTCTTATAATTATCCATCATCAACCGCTTATCCTGGGTACAGGGTCGCAGGGGGGCTGGAGCCTATCCCAGCTGGCATAGGGCGAAAGGCAGGGTACACCCTGGACAGGTCGCCAGTCCATCGCAGGGCCACACAAAGACAGACAACCACTCACATCCACAATTTAGAGACACCAATTAACCTAGCCTGCATGTCTTTGGATGGTGGGAGGAAGCCGGAGCACCCGGAGAGAGAACACGGGGAGAACATGCAAACTCCACACAGAAAGGCCGGGGCAACTGGGGTTTGAACCCACGTCCTTCTTGCTGTGAGGCGACAGTGCTAACCACTGCACCACCATGCCGCCCTATTATTGTCATTATTATTATTAGGCAGTGGTGGCAGTAAAATATCATGGTTTACCGTTCTTTTTTGGCATCACGGTGACACTGGCCGGTCCTGAAGCCCGAATAGAGACTTTCAAGTTGACACCACTGAAGAAGAGCACAGAACAATTAAGCACTAAAATTTCATTTCATTCATACATTCAATAAATCCCGCTGTCCAATTTCAGTGTTAAAGCTGCACTAATTAATATTTTCATATAAACAATGGGTCCAATGACTGTGTGTAATGCTGTGTTTGATGTCAGATTGTGTGCCACTGCCCGCTTTGTTTATGATTTTATTAGGCTCTGATTGGCCAGCGTGGCTTTACAGTTAGGGTCATATTGCCATGGTTTGGTATGCTCTTGTCAGCCCTTGATAGTGTATTTTTGTGTTTTCATGTAGGCAATTTTTTTTAAAACAAAGTAAGAAAAATACCCGTGTACGTGTGGACTAGGCTGTAGACTGTGGTTATAGGCCTGCCATTGGCTGGGTATTTCACATAGCATGCCCCTCCCTTTCGACTATCTGCTTGTAACAATTTTAAAAATCCCCTCTGCAAAAGGTTTGAACTTTAAGTTAGTAGCTGTTACCTTTTCTTTTGTGAGGATATAGCCATTTTAATGCCACGCCAAGCAAATGTTCAACCAGACAAGCTCCCCCAGTCACTATTTTGCAGGTGCATCGTCGCTACATTTTGGGTCGACGACTCCGATACATTTAAAAGAAATACAAACAAGCCAGAGAATTTTTCCCTTTCTGTCTCCAAGAAAGGGAAATCAAGTTACCGATAAAGAAAAGAAAAAAAGTAATGAGAAAGCAAAGAGAAGGAAAACAGGTGATCACAATCACAACTAAGACAGTTAAAGAATGTTTTAAGATAATAGCAGTTTAGATTAAAGGCAGGGCAGGGATCTGTAGCTTGATGCATATTTGCATAGAACATACATTATCATCACCATCATAAATTAAACTTAAAACTTTTATTTATTTTGCTTTTAGGCCTACGTGCCTTTGAATATGACTTCAGTGAAGTCTTGTTCAATTGTCTTTTATTATGCTGTATAATACGCATGTTCTCAATGTAGGGCTATGACAACTAAGATGTTATTTTTCAGCTTTGTCTTCTACCTCGGGAATTCTGAATTCTTCAGTGAACATAATTATATTAAAAAAATGTTTTTCTAAGCATGATACTCAAAGCAAACCTCATTTAACCATAGTGAAGTAATTGTAGGATACAGTGTGTTGAGAAAAGAGGGTTGAAATGTGGTAAGATTTCAAACTGTGCAGACTTAAGCACAAATCACAGATTATTATTTCTCATTTACACAGGGGACATTTTCCTTCAACATTTTGAAGTGGCTGATTTTGTCCACATCCCTTTTTTGAAAGCATACTTTAAAAAATTTCTGAAAAATAGCTTCCACTAAGAAATGTGTGATGGAAATTTGATATTTTACTTTGTTTACTGAATTTCCATTAGTATCATTTTATGTTACAGCTAGGTGAAGTTTTCACATCTGACTGACCTTGATAAGCCATCAACTCAGGACTGATGTAAGATAGCTGTGTGATACCCTTATACAGTACACTGTTAGACATTTCAAAGGGTTTTTACGGTAACTCACTGGCAACACTGTTGCCAGTGAGTTACTGTAATTCAGATTTACAGTACTATAACCGTTTTTCACTTTTACAGTACTTAAAAGTGATACTGTAATTATGTGATTCAGAATACAGTACTGTTACTGTAAAAAAAACTACGGTAATACTACTGTAATCCCATTTTTTTTAGATTATTTATATATTATTTATTTATTCATTCATGCATGCATTATTTTTTAAACCTACACAAGTACTAATGATTTAATCCAGACAGAAACAGTAATTATAAAATTTCAAATTCTTTATTTAAACATTTGTTATACTTAATGCACTTTACAAGAAATGTTATTTTCATAAATTCATTTAAAACAACATAAAAGAAATTAAATTACATGTATAAACCTTACCTCAATTATAAGTGCATTCAGTGTTACTGTCAAAACACAATGCAGAAAGTACTGTACAGAACAAAGTACCTGGACAGCATATAGAACTGTATATTTACCAACAACAGAAGAACACAAAGAAAATATTCATCTGCTGACTGGCTTTTTTACAAACACTCATTAACCACATTAGCATAGGAAATAACAGTAACAATAGATACTGTGCTTTTTGGGTACAAAATACTAAACATTGTCTGAGTATGAGTGAAATATCCATGTCAAATGATTAACTCTTTAAGTACATATAAAAATAAATATTCTCTGGGCTGTACCAATCAAGTAACTTAATACAAACCACAAGCTTTCACCACTTCACATTTGGTTATCTAAACCGACCTGCAAGCCGCTCCTTTTCTGGCAAGAAGTCTGTTGTTGACAGCTTGTTCAGGGATGGAAGGTTCCCTGTAGGTAAAGAATTTTGGTCATAAATTAAGTTTTACACTGATAGAATTGATAAAATATATCAATATCAATTTCACATCTTGCATTCGAGTGGAATCAGCTTTCCTCTAAAACTCTAAAATCAATAAAAACTGAATATTGTGGCCTTTGTGAAAGTACAATTAATTGCAAGGGCAGTTAGGTGTCCCTAATAAACTGGCAACTGTAGTGTACATGTCCAGTTAAAAAAAGTGTCTCACCTAATCCAAGTTCTTCCACTCAAACTCTGTTAGCTGGTGGACAAAGGATGTCACAGTTGTTGATGACTGCCATCTTCCGCTTCACCATTTCTCCTGTCCTAAGACTCACTCCAGTTTAGCGGTGCATTTGGTTGCATCACCTGGATTTATCCTCATGAAGAATCTTTAGGAAAGAGAAAATTTCTTTTACAACAACAAATATTTTCCATTCTTATGTAAAGTTAGTATTTACTGCAAACATTTTTCATTTTTCTGTGGGTTTTGCCTAGAAACTGAGCCACTGCAACTAATGTAAGAAAAACTACATAACGTTAATTTTTACATCTTGAGGACAATGAGATATTTTAATTTGTTTTATATTCTATGGGGTCACACTACAATAAAACATGAACATGTAAGTTAGTTGTAAGATGTACTACATATTTAGAATAGGCATATGTTAGTTATAAGCTAACAAGTGAAATGTGCAAAAAGTGAATGCTAAAACTTGGGGTGAAATGTGCCTAGCTATCACTTAGTTTACAATAATGCAATTTACTGAACTGACTTACAACTTACAGTTAGTCTCCTTACATTCGCTAGCTTAATATCAATGGGAGCTAAACATTACTCTTGACATTTGACTTTAAAACTCAGAGTCTTCTGTAAAATTAAACATCAACTCTGTTCACTTTGACAAAGTAAACTTTAAGTTACCAGTCTGAGTGCACAGACAATATCTATCTTTTTTTCAAGTAACATACTTTTGAATTCCTCTTTTTGTTTTGTTTTTTACCTTGGGTTTGTTGTAGGTAGTTCTGTCTTCACCACAGGTTAACTTCCACTGGCGTTGTCTTAGTTGTGTGCCTGAGCTTCCACCCCGCGGTGGTGAATGAAAGATGAAAGTACTAATGCATCTGTGCCAAAACGGCAGTTAGAGAAAATACAGTAGCATGTATGTTACTGTAACCATATACAGTGGTTTACTGTAATTTTAAAATTTGATACGTCAGATTTTTAAATTACAGTAAACCACTGTATATGATGTCTGATATCACCTAAAATTCCCATAATGCAATGGAAATTACAGTTATTTACTGGTAAGAGGATATACAGTATTATACTGTGTGTTATATGGTTAATAACTGTAGAAATTACAGTTGATTTTTATATAAAATCACCTGTAATTTTTATATTACAGGTGATTTTTATATATAAAATCACCTGTTTCTACACTGGCTCTTTGTCTTACATTCTGCAGACTGCTTGCACTCTGTCTGACCCTTTTGCAAAGAATAAAACCTTTAAAAGACGTCTGGATGGACTCTTTATTTCAGAAGACTCACTGACCAAAGTACGTTTTGACCGTTCGTTTTTTTTGGTATAATTAACAAAGGCAAAACCGACGATCACGAATGCGCTGTGAGAAAGAGTGCACGGTATTCTGATGGGGAACCCAAATGCCAGTGCGCCACAGTTCCGGTCATCCCCATGGTCAGAGCTGGGCCCGGTGCCACGAGGGGGCAGAAGGGGCTTTGCTCCCTCAGTTGTATTTTCTGTCTGATGGTGGGGACGTGAGGACAGTGATGTGTCTTGGTTTCATTCTGCATTTGAACCCCAAGAGACCAAGTTATAGCAAATGCACTCGCGCCCATCTGTGAGCTCATGGGAGTGTTGGTCTTTAAATGAGCTGAGGTCAGATACACTGTTGGCGCGTCGCTATGGAGGCAGCAGAAAGCGATTCCACCATTGCCCCAAAAAAAAACAGGTCTAAACTCGACGACACAGTATTTCTCTGTTTGTTATTTTAGTTGCGCATCACTGTGACACTGTGCGCATTTACACACGAGGCAACGTAACTTAATTGATTATTAAAATCTCCTGAAACGCTGACAGGATCGGCCAGGAGCTAAACTTAATAGTGTTCTGTGTTCTTTTACACATACACAAGATCTCACACACAGTCCAGGTTCATCCAGTGAAACTGTTTGGAGTAAAGCAGCCGTCCTCCTGATCTGTCCTCTGTCAGAGCGTCTAAATGATTTCTGGTTCCTCTGGAAAGTTTCCTCTGTCCTGCATGTCAAGTTTGTAACTTAAGCTTTTTTCTTTTTTGCTGCTCAAACACCACGATGTTTGTTTCAACTTTATTTTGCACGGGCCAAATATTCTGATCTGGCTGCAGAGTGCAGGGAGGCTGGCTGGAGGTCAGTGACATACCCTGTGGAGGTTGGGTGTCGGGGGTTCGTGGGCTCCTCAACCTCTCGTCTGCTCCGCGACATGGGTGCAACAGGCGTAAGGCACCGGAAAGCCATGAAAGAGCTGGCAGAAGAGGCTGAAAGGGGCAGTTACTGTTAAACTGTTAATCTCTTAATCATGAAGGCGGATTTATTGCATTATTTAATTAGTTTTAGATAATTAACTGTGTATAAAAAAGTGTATATTTGTGTAGACTTTGCATCGTCTTAAGGCATAGAGGGAGAACCTCAGCAGGAATGGAAATTCTTTGGGAGAACCTTATTTTGAAGAGCAGCCTGAAGCACAGACACAACTGATGGAGAACACTGTCCAATCAGAAGGAGGGGGCTGATGAAGTCCCACCCACCAATGAAAGGAAATATTGAGTAATAAATTTGTTTTGTCAGTAAGAAAGGAAAACGAGACATTGCGCTGAATTTGTTTTTTTTTTGGTTTCGGTTAAAAAACGAAAAAACGAAAAATCAAGCTGAATGTTGTTTTTTCGTTTTGGGCCCAAAATTAAAAAAACGGAAAAACGACCCGTTTCTGCCTTTTGCCTTTGTTAATTATACCAAAAAAACAGACTATCAAAACGTACCTTGGTCGTTTTGACAGTCTGTTTTTCAGGCATCTTCAGGCTGCTCTTCAAAATTAAGGTTCTACCAAAGAATTTCCATCACTGCTGTGGTTCTCCCTCTTTGCCTTAAGACGATGCAAAGTCTCCACAAAAATATACACTTTTTTATACACAGTTTATTATCGAAAACTAATTAAATAATGCAATAATTCAAGGTTAAGAGATTAACAGTTTATGAGAGGTGGCGATTCAGCTGATCAGTTTGCAGCATGTAGTTTGTGGTGCTTTTAAGCCGTAATTAATAAAAAAAAAGGTGTTTCTGTTATTTAGCCTCACAGATTAAGGCTTATTTTAGTAAATACTGTGGACAGTAAAGTGTTCATGATATTATAAAGATCGATCGCAAACCAAAAGGATTTACAAAATATGACCAGCAGGTGTCACCCTGCACCTCCCGCAGCTGTGATCACCTAGAGTCAAACGATTGTTGGCTCAAACACCTGGAGCCACTTGAGTTCATTCTCCTGTGTTTAAAGACTCATCACACCTGATCTGGTCTAGTTAGGCTTAGTTTTATACTCAAGTCTGAACAGAACGTTACAGAACAACTCAGACGGTCTGACCAGACTCGGCGCCAGGATGAAGTGACTGAGAGGGCAGTTAAAAATGGCGAGGGGGCAAATCTTTATACATGGAGTTGGATATGTCCAGTAGAAAAAATGGTCTGTGCGCCGGGAACATGGTTAAAAAGGACTTAATAAAAGGACTAATAATGGCGCATAATTGGCGCATTATGAAAAACACCAGTTAACTGACTGAACTGCAGACTCAGCAGAGAGGGGAGATGGACAGAAGTGTGGACGTGATCTAAAAACCATCTGTGATCATGAAGCCTGTGTTGCCTGTGAGTGAAGAGTCAGAACTGCAGTCTGTTTACAGACAGACGCTGTCTCCTTTATGAACCGTCCGGAGTCTCACTGCGCTGCGTTAATATGAAGTATGATAAGCGGCCGACGGTCACATCTCTCCCCTTCACCGGTTTCTTTATTTTGTATTTTATTGAAGTTTGAGTGTTGTCTTTAACGATTTACTTTCATGATTAGAGAGGCTGCTGTCGGTCGCAGCAAATTATGCACTTGCGCCCGCTGTGCGCCCATGAGAGGGTTGTGCTTAAAATAAGATGTGGTCACTCAGGCAAATTGTTGGCACATTCCTATTTTGAAGCAACAGAAAGCGACTGTACCACTGACCAAGTCAACGGCAAAGTATTTCACTGTTTGTTTGTTTTTTGGTATTTTGGGGCGCATTACTCCACTTTACGCGCGAGGCACGATTTACGCACGAGGCACAGCAACATAACTAAATACTAAAATCTCTCTCAGAAATGTTAATCGATGTTCTGTGTTCTTCTCCACATCCTAAAGGTCTCACACACAGTCCAGTGAAACTAGAGTAAAGCGCATGGAAACGTTTTAAATGACTGACAGCAGCCTCTCTGATCATGACTCTAAATCATTAAAGAAAACACCCATTCCGCAATAATACACAAAATAATTAAACCACTGCAGGAAGACATGTGATCGTTCAGACTGGGCACTGTGACTTCTTCCTCTTCACCTGTTGTGGCACAGCGGAGGAGATTTTTGATCCCATCACATTTTCACGTTTTGATCGGACCTGGTTCTAAATCAAGGCGCAGATCATTTATCATCAACTCAGACTGACACATTTCAGTGTACTGGTCTCTTACTAAACCAGAACTAAGCTTAATAATAAAATATAATATAATTATTTAGTCTTATTGGGTTGCATCTGCCCTCAAGGCTATTTTTTAAAATCACATCAGGCACCGTATTGATGGACAGAGGCTAATTGTGCTAAATGATAATCTGTGGCTACAAAGGTGCAAAACCCCTTTTTTACTCAGAAATGTGTTCAAATGTCGGCAGGCTTGAGTTGACATAAAACGAGACCAGATCAGGTGTGATGAGCCTTTAAACACAGCAGAATGAACTCAATGAAGTTCTGTTTTCTCAAGTGGCTCCAGGTGATCACAGCTGAGGGAGGTGCAGGGCGACATCTGCTGGTCATATTCTGTAAATCCTTTTGGTGTGCGGGCTGTTGGTTCGATGCCATCGATCTTTATAATATCATGAACAGTCCACAGCATTTATTAAAACGAGCCTTAATCTGTGAGGCTAAATAACAGAAATAACTTTGTTTAATTCATCACAAACATGCTCCAAACTGATCATACAGCTGAATCGCCACCTCTTAAAAACTGTTAATCTCTTAATCATGAAGGCGGATCTATTGCATTATGTAATTAGTTTTCACTAATAAACGGTAATCTAAGTGTATATTTTCTGTAGAAATTGCATCATCTTAAGGCAAAAAGGGAGAACCTCAGCAGGAATGAAAATTATTTGGGAGAACCTTAATTTTGAAGAGCAGCCTGAAGCGCCGACACAACTGATGGAGAACACTGTCCAATCAGAAGCAGGGGGTTGATGAAGTCCCACCCACCAATGAAAGGAAATATTAAGTAATAAACTTCGTATTTTTGTTTTGATTAAAAAAACGAAAAAACGAAAAATCAAACTGATTGTTGGTTTTTTCGTTTCTGGCACAAAATTGAAAAAACAGAAAAACGACCCGTTTCTGGTTTTTGCCTTTGTTAATTATACAAAAAAAACAGACTATCAAAACGTACCTTGGTCGAAAATGCTTTAAGAAAGCCTATCCCTAGCATCCCTAGAAAATGGCTTAATAGCAGAAAATAACAGACTGCTACAATGGTAACTCCCGTGGCATGGGGATGTTCTCACCTAGGCAGGGGAGGAGCTCTCCGGTACTGGGCGAGTGCCCATGGGCCTGACCACTAAGACAGCACTTGAGAGAGTTTTAGTCTCTCTTAGGATGTGGTGCGCAGCATGTGTCCCGTGTCCCGACTTTTTACACTGTCAAGTGGGCTGCTTTTCAGTGCTGGTGTGTGGGGGAGGATCTGTATCCTGTGGCGTGGCTTCTTTTCCTGCATAGTCTTCAGTTTGGCTTTCAGCATGGTTAAGTCCCACTCTGCTGCTATCTCAATCTGCCATTTAGACATGATTGGTGTGCCAATACTCAATGCGCAGCACTGGGTGGGTACTGTTTTATTAGTGCCCTAGACAGGTGTGTACAGGGCACTAAAGTCTGTCCTTAATGGTACTGTATGGACTCAGTGAGGGGCTGACTCATCCTCTAACCCACTAGCAATAGCCTTAGAGGGAGCCTATACATAATAGAGTGATAGTTTCATATCGTAACTCCAGATTCTATGAGTAAAGGCACAACCCTCTAAGTTATGGGCATCACTGGCTCCTTAAATGGCTAAGAAAAAGCTATTTGGGAGCTGACTTTCTGGTGTCACGGCTGTGCATTCACACGAGGGATGAACCCTCTATTGATAGCCTTAGGCCCCATCCACACTACTCCATTTTAGTTTACAAATGGAGAATTAAAACAAATACAATCTTCATTCACAGCAGCATTTTAGCTGCGTTTTGGAGTTGATCTCCTTTTACATTAAAACATCTGAAAACGCACAGCTAGGGCCCGTTCAGGTACACTGGGCATGCGCGTGCCAGTGTAAACATGAAACATGGTCTATTCCGTAGTTACAGAAGATTTGGCAAAAGAATAAATAAATACACGAAGAATCAGACCAGTTTTTTTGCATATACCAATAATGAGCTGGTTCTCTTTCTGAAAGTAACACAGGAGAGTGGCGGCGGAAAACCGACTAGGAGTCGTCGCAAAGTAAATGGTGACATGCAGAGTAGTAGGCAGATAAGTGTTATTTGCAATGTACAGAATATTTTAGTAAAAATACGATGGCAAAAACCTGGTCAGTAGCATCGTGTTTTTGTTTTGCAAGACCCAATCAGAGAGCCAAGTGTGAGCGGCTGCGTCATCGTTTCTGAAGTCCTCTGTTTTAGCCCGTCTTCAGTAAAACGCCCTCCGGAGTTTTAAAACTCAACAGGGTCGGCAGCATTTCCAAACTTCTCCATTTTAGGTCTTTGTTTTTGTCATTTTAGTCTGGACGGGAGGTGTAAACGTAGCAGAAGGTCTCCGTTTTAATTCACAAACGCAGTAGTGTGGATGGGACCTTAGAGGGCTGCGCCTATAGGCATAGAATCTGGAGTTGCGATATGTAAATATCGTCCTCTCTGCTTCCTCACCTTTGAAAGAGTTTCTCTTCCTGGGCCTTCAGGTTTGGTTTGAATTCTCCCACGTAGTGGTTAATCCTGGTATCACAGCTCAGATTCTTTGGCTTGTAGCAGAACCAAGGCTCGCCTGTATGGAGGTCAGTGTAATTGCACAGAGGCTGCTGGGTTGGACGTAGGCAGACATTACAGGTAGTAGTTTCAGACAGAGAGCCTGAACGGAAGAGGCTGTGGAATAAAAACCTGTCTGGCTGTTCACTGTTCAGCCTGCGCAACACTGTGACAGCCTCACTAGGGTGAACCAGCATCACCTGATGGGACAGAGAACCAGAATTTTTTCCAGTCCAATCATGTTCATTTTTGACAATAAAGACAAACAGTGAATACTATGTAAAGCTGCACACTTGAAGTGTATACTTACACTCAGATATAAAAGAGTAGTTATCAGTATATAACACCAGTCCCATGAGTACATGTGTGCACCCCCCCCCCCCATTGATTTGTGAATGACCAATTGGAATATAAATTCAAGCACTTACAGTTTAATCACATTCAAGATGATAGTGTTCAGCCTCACCTCAACCTGTGCACTTCCTTCCCAGAGTAAAGAGAACACAGCAGAGTAGGAGCCATTGAGATGATCCACCACTTTCCCAGCCACACCTGCACCAAGCTGCAGGTTGTGCAGCCGGGAGAGTAACAGATCTCCCCCAGACTTTTTCGGACGACCCTTAAAGTCATACATTTTGATCATAACTTCCAGTTGATCCCCTACGTGCCACTCTCCTCCTTCCCTCCCTGGTGGGAGAATGGTGAAGCTGCTGTGGGCAGGATCACTGGTCTGCTCCAAGGAAAAAGGATCTGGCAGAAGTGTTTCAGGCCAAGCAATGGAGTCTAGTAGGAGGCGTTCCTCCAGAGCGTCCTCAGGTGACTGTGGCTGGAAGGTGCAGAAGCTGTCATGCATGTTATGGTGAGTGGAAACTCTTGGGTAGATGATGGTGAAGTTCACTTTATGCTGAAACTGGCAGGAGGCCAAGAAAGAGATGGAAACTAAGATGCATCAACCTACTGTACTAAAAGCAAATATTTAACTAAATAAAATAAATGGCCAGTATGAATGTTTTTCCTGCCCCAAAGCAAAACTACTTAATATTCAGTGTTTCCCACAGAAAGACAGTGTATCTCTGCATTTGTGGTGTATATTGCACAATCAGTCGACATTGACTTGCAGCTATGTACAGTGTACTAAACTTGACAGGTCAGCTGTATTCTAATGTTAACATTATTAGGCTCTTTACGTGCTTGCCAATAACTTATTTGAAGGGAGGCTTTTGAGACTTGACAGTGTTGTGCCAAGAACATAGATAGACTAGCTTATCAAAGTTAACTTGAATGCATTAGTTTTGCTCAGTGTAAAGTGTTTCCTACTCAGCGGGGAAAAGCCGGTAACAATTCTTCCTCCAGTGGATGATCATGTTTTGATTCAGATCAAACACAAAGAGGAGGGGCTTTTCACAGATGAAACAACAGATGTTGTCAACAACTGCACGGGAAGTGGGGGTGCTGCAGCACCCCCTGCTTTTTCTATGGGCAGGAAATTAAAAGATAATTTTAATTGCTAACAGTTCATTAAAATTTAGCCTAGAGAAATATTTAGGCTTTGACTGTGAGAAGAGTAGACTGTGCAGGTTTAACCAATCACATGTCCTTGCCGATCACAAGGAGTACACACACGGACGTACGCACACAGGGCTACACCACTGTGAACAGTTCGTGATTGTTCCCTCTGGCTGGATGGATTTTACACACGATGCAATCACTATTGCAGCTAGGGGCTCTCCGCAGCGCCATGCAACTTTCAAAATCCTTCCATCTCATGGAGAAAGAAAGGTCAGATCGATACACGGCAGCAGCTGTTGTGTGAAGCATAATTGTAGCAAAATGGCTAAATATAATAATAATAATAATAATAGCCTTTAAGATAAACAATGCCAGATACTTTCACATTCAGTCTCAGGCCTACACGATTGCAGCCATTAATGATTCAGCAGTAAGAATCATCCCATCCCGGGAAAATAAAAAGTGAGCTCACCCGAAAGCTATGGTATAGTTCGCACATTGTTGCAGTCCATCCTCCCTCTCTCTCCCCTGTGCGTCATTTCTGTGGTTGCTTTGATGTTTACAATCTTAAGTTGGCCGGTTTTCTTTTTATCTAACATAAAATATTTACCATCGCCCGTAAATTCAGCAGTTGTAAGAATTTAAGTTATTGAAATGATTGAAACCAATTCAGCCGTCTTTTTATGCGCGTTGTACAGCTATCGTTTTGGCTTTCTGCATTGTTTGAGGTTCTTAGGCTAAAATCATTAGATAGAAAAGCATGGGATATGAGTAGGCCGACATGATTATGGGTGTGATTGTAACATTGTATAATTATGTGGTTTATCATGGAGTGTAGTAACAAGTGACAAACAGAATGACAGCTGTTTCATGTGAACGTCCACGGCGTGAATGCGCTTCGGTACATCAAATACACCCTTTACCTTATATTTTGTGCAGTGTACTTTTCTCTTGCTGTTTTGGTGTAAGGCAAATTGTTACAAGGTTCCAACCTTCAAGTGGTCCCAGTAAAAGTTCTCACCTTTAGGAAGGTCATGTTACCTAGCACAAAGATTAAGCCAAACACAGCCAGAAAGAGGAAGATGGTGCTGTACTTCAGAAGGTATATCCTGACCTCCCCTCTAACAGTCTTCATCTTTGCATAGCACTGTGACCAGTTCATCTGGTACTTCATCTGGATTCAAAAAGAAAGAAAAGAACATCTTTTTATTCTAAAGAATATTATCTACTAAATCTTTGACTCAATTGGGAAATTCTCAATACAGATAGTTAGACATGTCTGCCTTTCAGTCATTAGTACTATACTAAAACCAGTCACCCAGGACACTTTAATCATTCAACCATACCAGAGATAGCTGTGTGTTAGGGTTGATATCAAGAGTCATTAATGGACTTAACACGGAGAGCAATGAGAAGTCCCAGTGGACAACATAAGCCACGCAGCTACAGAGAGGATTTATATCTCAGCAAAGTCTTTTTCAATAATCCATGAAGGACGCTGAAACTACAGCTGAAGCAAGTTATGAGGTGAGCAAATTAATCATAGAAGAAAGCCAGTTTCTGAAGGAGGGCACATTCAAAGTTGCTGATATTTTACGTGCAGAAATAAAAGCTAAACAAGATAACAGTGCTACCAGCAAACACAGTGGTTGAGCGGATCAGCAAGTTATCAAGCGACATTTATGATCAGTTACGTGATAAAGTAAAAGCTTTCACTGCATACTCTCTGGCGCTTTATGAACGCACGGATAAAACTGAAAAGGCTCTGCTCGCAATGTTCATCATGGCTATTAATGAGAAGTTCAAAGTGACAGAAGAGTTTGAGTGCGCTGGATTACCATCGAGCTGACTGTTAGGCATTACAATTGATGGAACCCCATCTATGTCAGGAAGAAACATCAGACTGATGGAGCTGGTACAAATAAAGTTAGAAGAGGAAAAAGCAGGTGCAGCAGTTGTGCTGTTTAGTGGTTACTCAGTCATCAAAAAATGTAATGTTGTTAGGCCTATATATGAAATAAAAAGGGGGACGATTTCGGTTTCATGTATTTTGACTATATGTATTTTTATGTATTTTGCACAAGCATTTATTATCTTATAATTTGGTTATAATTTGGTTGAAAATCCTATTGAAATGAATGGGATTGTCTGATTGTCGGTATTTAAACATCGATTTTAGCGCCATCTGTAAGCTGAATTACACAGGGGCCCATGGGGAACAATTTCACCAAATTTGGTATCATTTGGACTTGTGGTTATGAAGCTATAAAATGCATATAAGTCAATGGGATTTTTTTGAATAGCGCTAACTTGGAGCTAACTGTACCGAAAACATAAGGTCGTCAAGTTTTATGTTGATCAGCCTTTCCAAGCCAGAGATATATTATACTTCCTGTTTTTAGCGTTTTCACCGTTTTTTGGCGGATCAAAATTCCCTCTACAAACTTTCTTCGGCTCGGTCCAGAGATGGTCAGTGCAAATTTTCATGGCGATTGGACTTGCTGCTTCGGAGGAGTTAATTAAAAAAGGTTTTCAAATTTTCATGATTTCGTGAAATGAAAACGTCATCGCACAGAGGCGTGTCTTATACCATCGGAATCGGTAGCATCACCCAAACACTGAGACGTAAGTTTGATGATTGTGCGATGTAGTGGGCCGTAGTTATGAGGCAAAATATCCTTTGGTTGAAAATCCCATTGAAATAAATGGGGTATTTGAGCTTCGATTATAGCATCACCTTCAGGCCGAATTGCACAATTTTTTTCAGGTCCAATAGCCACAAATTTGGTATCAATCGGACTTATCGTAATGGAGATATAAAATGCATGTAAGTCAATGGGATTTTTAAAAACATATTTAATTTGCAATAACAGCGCCACCTATCGCCACATTAGTGTTCACTTTAGTGCCTGGAGTCAGGAGACCATGCTGAACATTTTGGCACTAGTTTCATGTCAATGTGACTTGTGGTTATAGAGGGATTTTTCCAGTTAAACAGCATTTATTTGTTGGATCAAAATTTCCTCTACAAACTTTCATCAGCTCGGTCCAGAGATTATCCATGCCAAGTTTCATGGCAATCGGATATGCGGTTAAATGAAGAATTTGGGAATTCCGGATGATATTTATTTGTGTGCGCAAATTTTAATTATAAGAGGTTTACTATGTATATAATGTACTTGGTACATCAGTCTATATTTGATATCCCATCAGTTTTCTAATGTTAAATAATGTTAAAAGGTGGTTTAACTCCCTCTTGTGGTCAAAAATAAATAAACTGGACAGTGTGTGCAGTTTTGTAAAACTGCGCACAGTTTACCAATCTGTCCACATGGATGTAAATTGACTATCTGTACCCACAGTTTAAAATCCGTCTCCACGGATTGTAAAACCGTGCACACAGTTTATTTATTTTTCTCTTCCCGGAACCTAGGGGGGCTCCGTAGAAAAAGTCGCTTGTTTTGGGCTTGTTTTCACAGGCCTGGTTGCTTATTTGTCTCGGGAGATCTGGCAACACTGATCCAGTCAGTGGCTCAGAGATCTGTTTAGGATGGATAAACAAAAGCGCAAGGGTGGTGCGGAGAAGTTGTGGGCAAAAAAAAAAAAGTCTAGAGGTTGAAGCCTCAACATGTTCAAAAATAACAGACATGTTTAGTGCCGCAGCTTCAGTTTCCAAGCCTACAGTACCTGACGACATTTTGCACAAACAGGCGAACATAGACATAGAAGGAGAGGTGACTAGCCATGGCGGCGCCGGCGGCAACCAGGCAGAGGAGCAGGTGTCTGACAGTGAAGTCAAGGAGGGACAGAGTGAGCAGTGTAATTGATAGTGTAATTGAAACAGTAAGCATGGTAGGGAGGCAGTGTTAATCAGGGCAGGTGCAGGAGGATAGTGAATGGGCCTGGCTGGACCACGAGTCACGACGAAGATGATGATGATGATGATTTACCTAAATTAATGAATATTTTAATAAGACAACATAATCGTTGTCACTATTATAAGGTCTGTCCGATTGTCAACGTTAACGTTACTGCAGTGGCTTCACTTATTCAATTGCAACTTTGGCTGTCTATTCTAATGTTAACCCATTAAAACCCATCGACGGCCGTTCTATAGAAAAAAACGTACCGGTAAATTATGGTGATCATTTTACTCAATCAGTTATCATTCTTGTCTCTCTCTCTCTCTGGATGCCCTCACTTTGTGTAGGCCCTACTCCACTTGCCACCTTTGATCACTAGTCCACTTGCACTGGTACAGTGGTTCAATTGCACTTAGATCTCAGCTTTGTAGGGGTTTTTGGGAATGGAACAGTAGATATGCATATCTACAATGACCGGTGGATGGTTTGTACTGGTTGGTTGTGTCCGACCGATTGTGGTGGGCCGGTCTGAGCAAAAATGCCATGGCCGTTTTATTGTCCCGGTCCAGCCCTGGCGTGGATATAAGGTTTTTGATTTCCGCCTTCATAGGCAGGAATTCCAAGCCGAGACGCATTGACCTTGCTTATAGCACCCCCTAGAGGTAGAAGTGTGCGGATTTTTGCGCCTGTGTTACGTGCAATGAACTGGACCTACCTTGTGAGTTTCGTGTCCCTAGCAGTTACTGTCTAGGCTGCGGTATCAGTTTTATGCACAGAAGAAAAAGAATACACGATTACAATAGGGTTCCCAGCTCTGCTGGTACTGGGAACCACGATGCCTTGCGACTCTTTACAGCTTATTTAGAGGAGCTAAGCTCCCCTGGCTCGCCCGTAGTTCGAACAAAAGAGAGAGAGACAGAGAGAGTGCAGCAGGATGTGATGATGAAAGTTAGCAGAGAAAAATATATGAAAGTTTCAGCCTAGCAGTAAATGTGCATTGTAGGTCACAGTGTGTCCATTAATAAAGGTCTGTAGTTTCCCCAACTGCTGGAAAAGTGAAGGCGCTTAGCGTTAACTAACAACGTTAGCATGTTTTTGGCTGCTATGTAATGTTAGAGAAATTAGTAACGAAGTAATATTAATTTGCTCAGCTGTATGTTAGCAACTTACCTACTTGTCAGAGGTTTAGAACATCAGGTACAAGCTTAGACTAAACTGGTGTACACCTCTGTCCTGTACACATACTGTACATCCTGATAAATAACTTAATATTTCAGTTCTGAAGAATCTGAGAACTCGTTAAAGAAATGAGGGACCATGGAGATGAGGTTAATGAAGCAAATTAGAGATGCCTAGTCCTTTTAAGCTAAGTAGGAGATGCTTCTTTTAGATTTTAATGTGCAAATTAAATGATTATCCAGAGATCCTGGATAGAAAAAAAAATAATGCATCAGAATGCCTCGATAATCGTTTTATAATCACATTGCAGCCCTCTGAATCGTAATCGAATGTGAGGTGACCAGAGATTCCCACCCCTACTTCTGAAGGCCCCCTCTTTGGTCTGACAAAGCTGTGAAATAGGAATTTTGGTTATTGTAAAAAACAAAAACTGATGTAGGATGTCACAGTGTCATTTCGTCCAGGTCAATGGCTGCAGCCTCAAAAACACTAAGCAGACCTGCAAATCCATGGACAGAGTGATAGGCATACTTTAATGTAGTGTAGCTGTGATCTGCCCTGGTGGGACACTTAAAATGCTGTCTGTACCTTGGAAGTTTATGGCTGAGGTTGGCTGAAGTCACCAAGAACAATGAGTATTCATTGTTGCAAAACTTGTTCTGTATATAGTTTGTTTGTTATCGTGATCAAAACCATTGTTCGGAAGCTCAATGCTGATATGTAAATAGTTTTCTAATCAGCAAAAAATATAGCAATTTCTGATCAACCCATATAAATTGCATGCTTAAAATAACATACCGTTAAAGCCCCGCCCATTTTAAGACAACCCGACCCTCTTCCGGGTTAAATCCTGACCACTTCCGGGCTAGGCCCCACCCATTCCGAGTACGGATACAGATACAGATAATTCATATGGTTAACAGATACAGATAATGCTGTACTCGCTCATCCCTACTATCAACCATGTAAAATTACACCATCCCGGTGACTGCAAGATACTTATAATAAAACACACACTCACTCCAAATGACTGTGTTTAGATATTCTTTTTTATGAGCATCGATCTAGAGCAGAAAATGTTGGTATCAGAAATGTCGATACTTTAGTATTGATCAGCTCATCACTAGCAGTGTTCCCTAGTCCTTCCCCTTCCGGAGGACCGCCATTGAACCTTACATTGGAAAAAAATATGTAACTACTTTTTTGATCCCATTTGAATTGTTCTCTTACTTACAAATATAACGTCTGACAATTTAAAATATACATTTGAAAAATAAAGAAAGTCGCAGTTTGATGTAAAACTGTTGGGTGAGAGTGAGTGCCCATTAGGCCTCTGGCCCGGTTTGAGGGTTTTTCCTCCTACAATGTTGCAATCATATTTTTGCAGGAATTTGATCTGAATTTGAAACCTGATGGCAAAGTTTGATAAATGCCCTAAATGTAACAAACCTATGTACTTATTGGTTAATAAAATTATGAATATGAATATTTGGAAATATTAATTAATAAACTCGTTTTTGTGGCACCACCTAAAATTTGCTGTCCGCCCAAGGCTTTAGGACTCCTTGGGTATTGCTTTAATAATTACACAATTATTTACTAGTGATCAGTTAGTTAATAATGGCCCATCATTTTGAGTCAGTTTAATTATTCAGTTAGTCTCATATCAAAATCGTGAATCCTCCATCCAGTGACTTGGATTTAAACAATACACACACAGTTCTTAAAGTGAAATTTATTTTATTTTTAGTGATATGCCGTTAGCCTGGCTTGGGTCGTCGTTTTGATGTCCTCTGGATTACTGCTGGTGTAACGGACCCACGTGGCAGGGTCCGAGGTTTGATGGGAGCAGCAGAAGTTTAGATTAGATTAGATTAGAGATCTTTATTGTCATACATGCACAAGTACAAGTACGAAATTGCTTTTATCGGAGCAAGCCTCCGGGCCGCTGCTATGAACAGCGCAGCCACACGCTCTCCCGAAAAGGAGTAATGCAGACAGCAACATAGTATACCAACATTCAAAATGCACAAAGACAACACACAGTACATGAGGTCACATGGTGGAATTTTTTGAGGGGATAATCAGAGAGAGGAGTAAGGAGAAACGTTTCTGAGGCAGTCTGAAGAAGGGAGGGGAGGGTAGGGTCCGGGGTATGTATGGTGCAAGTAAGATTGTGAGTTTGTGAGTGTAAGGTATGAGGCGTCAGACTGTCTGTGTTGTTAAAAAGTTCAGTTCAATTCGGCCTTGTCCTTGAGGGAGATAAGCCAATGCGCAGGAGAAGATAGGAAGGCCAGCTGCAAGTTGTTGTCCTGTCCGGGTGAGGGGGGGGGGGGTAGGGCAGGGGGGACAATAATTTTTAATCCAATTTAGGTTGATTCGGTAACTTTATGACCGTCTCTCATCATGGCCAATCTCTCTCATCATCAGCGCCATACGTGCATCTAGTTCATTCAGTGATTTCGACAGTCCTTCTACTTTCATCGTCAGTCCGGTGGTTACTCTCAGCAGCTCACCAGACTGCGCCCCGATGGTGTCAATCCTCCTCTGCGCTTCCACAGACCGGTCTGAGATGTTGCGAGACAGTTCACCGTTCTGATCAGCCCTCTGATGTAAAACCTTCAGCTTTTCGTTCACTTCATTTAAGCACTCTTTAAGTTCCCCAGACAGCTTTGGGTAAAATTTGGTGGTGGCTGTCTTACCAATTTTACGATACATTAGGGAGATTCCAAGGCCGGTAATCAGGAAACCCATTATCAAAATTCCAATTATCCATAAGTCTTCGATATCCTCCACAGATAAAACATCCAAGCAGACCGCTTGCCAATTCTCCCACGAATCACGAGCGTATCCAGCAGCGAATGTTCCACTGGGGCAGGTTGGCTCGCCCGGTGAAGCCCGTTTGAGGGAAAAAATCTTGTCAATAGCGCTGAGTGACCAGTTGATCAATTCCATTTCAAATGTGTCAGGAAAACTGCAAGCAGTTGATCAAAGGAGAAAAAGTTTCACGCGACAAGGGTGGACAAAATAGGAGCAAGCCAAGAAAAAGAGGGGAGAGTAGGAGAAACACGACTGCTCTCGACAGATGCAGGAAGTGGAAAAAAGTTGTTCCTGACTTCAAAGTTGATTGGCTTAAACGGTCTGATAAGTCTTAACAAGCAAAACAAAAGAAAGTAAATTCAACAAAAGTTTGCATGAATATGGTATGATGCTGGAAGACAAAGAAAATTTCACGGACAATGCCGGGCCGGACTCTTGGTATTGGCGTTGCTTGGACATGGAGCACGCCGAAAAAGGGCAGAGCGCGGCTCAAGGCGCTGTGTTTTGTTTCCTGGGGTGTATCCTCAGGTCTATTTGCACATATTTTAATCAAACACCCTTCCACAATGAAACCTTAAATGTCATAATGCAATGGTTCCATGAGACGACAAACGATCCCCTTTGACTATTTATATTTTTCGTCTGGTTTCCCATCCTCAGACTAATGGACAAGCTGAGAGGGCAAACCAAGAGCTGGAGGCGGCCCTCTGATGTGTTGCTGCCCAGAACACTAATTCTTGGAGTTCCCACCTGGCTTGAGTCAAGTACGCCCACAAGGGCCTCGTCAGTGCGGCTACGAGTCTGTCCCCGTTCGAAGCATCTCTGGGCTACCAACCCCCTCTGTTCCCGGCTCAGGAGAGTGACCCTCACAGTGCCGTCAGTCCAACACCACCTCCGCCGCTGTCGCAAGGTCTGGAGGGACACCCGGGCCACTCTCTTCAGTTCTACAGAGAACAACTGCCGCCTGGCAGACCGACACAGAGTCCCGGCCCCTGAATATAAGCAAGGTCAGAAGCTCTGGTTATCTACCAAGAATATTCCCCTCAGATCAGTCTCCAGAGCATTGTCGCCTCGGTTCATTGGTCCCTATGCTGTTGAAAGAGTCATAAATTCTAGGGATGAGCGAGTACAGCATTATCTGTATCTGTATCTGTTAACCATATGAATTATCTGTATCCGTACTCGGATCAGCCTACTTACTGCTTTTAAATGTGTTGAATATTTTTATTTGCTGCCAGCCCGTTTCACACAGCCTGACGCAGCCGTTAAAATACATGGATTTTATTTTTCTTATGTGAGGCTGAATATGATGAACAGTTTGGTATTGAAATACTAAATTTTAATATGAACGTAGGCTGTTTATTTAGGTTAGTATAGCTTTCTAAGGCCGACTACAGAGACTGCAGTCATGTTCCGTCCCACATTTTGCGATGTGGGCGTAAAAGGTGGGACGGTGAGTTTTCAGCAGCCTAAATGTTCAGATTCAGTCTTTCAAACACTGTTTGAGCTCATTTTATGGCATGAATGGAGTTTCCGTTTCATTGCTTTATGAAGTTAATTTAACACTTGAGTGTGTTAAATAAATTAATCTGATTTTTGAAGTGGCGAGAAGTTTTTTTAAGTGACGGAGAATGTGGAAACGCCGACACACAGCCGAGCTGAAAGAATAAGGCTGATATTTTTTTTTATCAACGCATTATTATAGACTACGCCTGTTCATTTAGACATTCACACTGTCTGTGATTTTCTGTCTCCCTGCATGTGTCAGTTTCAGCCGTGCTGCTGTCGTATTTCTGTAGTGTTACAGTCTAATCCTCGATCATAAAATATGATGCTCTGCTGACAGTGGACCTGTTCATGTCTGTTTGGTCATCAGGGGCGTTGTTAGGATCTTGAAACATTGGGGGCTTAGCCCAGCCCATAAAACTTCATATCTTGAAGTTTATCTTCATATAAAACTTTACATTAGGAAAGAGGAGGGGACAAAACATAATGCCTCCTCTGCCTGTCAGGTGATTAACCTCACCACAAATCCACACACTTAATTTCAGCGCCTCTGATAAATTGCAGCTCACAGGTTCAGGTGGAGCAGAGAGGACAGACACAGATCTACAGCTGGGTCATCTTATTCTCTGCTAATTTGCAGGAGAATAAATAATAACTTTAATATCTCTCGCTCTCGCGCACGTAACGGTAGTTAAGCGAGTAAAGTTCAATTTTCGGCCTTTTGTTGTTTGTTTTTTCAAAATCCTTCAGAGATCCGGGGCTTTTCAAAAAACTTTCGGGGCTATAGCCCCAGACGCCCAGGGCTAACGACGCCGCTCTCTGCTGCTAACACCGCCTGTTTTATGTGAACGCACTCCCAGCTGGATCGGGAAACCCTGGGTTAATTTACAGAGTTGATAACCAACTTCTGGTGCCACTTATCCCATCGCGGTTGTCAGGATTAGTGAAGCCAGATAACGAAAACTTATCCTGGGTTTGTTGAACTGCTTTGTGGTGCAGGCCAGGTGTGTGTGTGTGTGTGTGAGTGAGTGAGTGAGTAAGAGAGAGACGGGGGTTGTGTGTGTGTAGCTTAATTTGTAATATTATTTTAAATAATTTATTTATACCACAACTACCTTTATTTTTTTTAAATACAGCAAGAAAGTGTCAGACACTCAGTGCCTGAAGTAAAAAAAAAAACTGGTTAGAGCCAGCTGACAGTTTAAAAAAAATCTCCGATGACTGGCACGAGAGAGAGAGAGAGAGAGAGAGAGAGAGAGAGACTGTAAGAGCATCCTGCAGGTGCAGAGAAAAACACCAAATAACCTGTGCAGAGCAGAGCTCGGCCAATACCCCCTCTTACTAAAAATACAGAAAACATCACTTAAATTTTACAACCACTTAAAATCAGTTAACCCCCAGACATACCATCACAAAGCCCTAACATACCAGGAGCTGAAACCAGAGAAGAGTCCCCTCAGCCAGCTGGTCCAGAGGCTCTCTGCAGTAACAAGTCCCCAACAGCCCCAGGACAGCAACACCAACTCAAACAGACCAAACCAAATTATTAACAAGCAGAAAGAAAAATATATTGAATACTGGAAAGAAACAACCAAAACACAAAGTAAATCACAATGTTATCTGACTCTAAAAAGAGAATTCACACTGGCAAATTACCTAAGTACAATAAAATGTCCTAAACTAAGAAAAATTATGACAATATACAGGCTGAGTGAACACAGCCTGGCCATAGAAAAGGGTTGCCACAGACAAAGCTGGCTACCACAGGAGGACAAACTCTGCTCCCAGTGTGACACAGGACAGGTAGAGACAGAGGTACACTTTCTAACCGCATGCCCCAAATATGAACCACTAAGAGAAAAACACTTGCCCAAATATACCCCGAATTTGAATCCCTATCAGACACACAGAAACTCCCCTATTTACTGGGAGAAATGCCCAAATGTCAAATAATTGCTGCAAATATGTCTCCACATGCCATGAAGTGAGGACAACCAGTGGAACCTCAGACTGATAAATAATTGTACAAATTTAAAAATTATTATTACTTTAATTGTTTGGTATTTTATTAATTCTTTTGTTTTACATTTTATACTTGATTTTTTTTAATCTATTAATATAACTAAATACACACACACACACACATTCTACTGTTTCATTTATTTATTTTAATTTAATTCTTTTTTTAGATATTTTTATTTTTAACACACACACGCTCATCGTTTTATTTATTTATTTTGCTTTAACTTTATAATATATATATACTTTTTTTTAACACACACACACACACACACACACACACACACACACACACAGTTTAATTTATTTATTTATGTTTTTATGTTTCTGTTTTGTTTTTTGTAACACACACACGCACACCTACTGTTTTGTTTATTCTATTTTTAGTATTTATAAACACACACACTGTTTTATGTATTTATTTTATTTTTTAATATATACATATTTCTTTTTTTTTTAACACAAACACAGATACTTTGATTAGTTTATGCTCGAATTCTTAAATGAAATGTATGGGGGTGATTGATATTTTATATGCATTGGGATGATTGCTATGTTATATGTATGATGCTTTGGCAATATTGTTCAACAGTCATGCCAATAAAGCAAAATTGAATTGAATTGAATTGAGAGAGAGAGAGAGAGAGAGAGCACACAGTCAGCTACCAATGAGGATTTTTTTTCAATCCGAGCACAGATATTGACTCGTATTACTCGTATAATACTTGTACTCGGCAAAAATGCTTTATCTGTACTGGATACTCGTTTCAGCCGAGTATCCGGCTCAACCCTAATAAATTCCTCAGCTGTCAGACTCCAATTGAATCATTGATTGTTCAATGAGAATGCACCCCACCTTCCATGTATCCCAATTGTATCCAGTGGTGACCTTGTGCCCTCCGTCCAGCCCCCCTCCTCCCGCTCAAGTAATCGACAATCATCCTGCCTACTCCATCCGGTGCCTGTTGGATGTGCAGCGCTGTGGTCGGGGACTGCAATATTTAGTAGACTGGGAGGGTTTGGCCCTGAGGAGCGGCAGTGGGCTCCTTGTTTGTTCTTCCTTAATGCCAGTCTGATTAGGGACTTCCATCAAACTCAGCCTACAGGCCCGGTACGGTCGCAAGGAGGCTCCCATAGAAGAGGGGTACTGTCATGATTAAGCTTCGCCTCCTCCCCCTCCCTTGTGTTTTCCCAATTTTCTCTTGCCTGCAGTCTCTGTCAGTCTTGTCTGTCAGGTCATCTGTGTGTTTTTGTGTGGGCGTGTCTGGTCCAGACTCATCACCACCTGCAACTTCTCACACCTGTGGCTCATCAACAATCAACTGCTGCAGTGAAATACTCCAGCTCTCACTCTTCGCTAGTTCGTCAGTTTACCTCCTTTGGTTTCAGCTCCTGCCAACTCTCCTAGTTCTAGTTGAGTAATTTGTGACCTGTACCTAACCTCTTGTTTCTGTTTGTCACAGTTATTCCGTATGTTGAGTCGCTGCCTGCCTGCTTACCGGTTGCTTGCCTGCCGCGTGCCTGCCAATCTGTCCGCTCTGAACAGTGCTTCTAATGCCATCACTGCAATCCCTCCGGACTTGGAATTCTCAGCCCTCTCCTCTACTTTCTGGCCTTTCCTGATCACTCCTGTCAATAAACCTTGCCTGTGTTCTAATCATCAGCCTAGTGTCCGCTTCTGAATCCTTCCAGTTAAACTTAACAGCTTGACCTTGAGGTAATTTTCAAAAGTCTACAGGTGCAAACATTTTTAAAAATGTCTAATTTTTTCAGATGCACCTGAACTGGCCCTTTATGCTGAGGACACGCATGAAGCTGGAACATTCATCAGGGCTTTTCAGACATAGCGTGATGGCAGGAAAACACACCTGTCCTCACCTATTGTCTCTCTGAATTATTAAGGTGTAGTCAGTTGACTATTGGCTGGCTTTTTTTGTTCCTTTGAAAAACATGAACAGTGGAGGAACTGATAACAATAGGTAGGAATGCACACATATGCCACAACACACAAAGAGATGTCAGCGTTCCCATGCAAAATCTTTACGGCACAATAAAATTGACTGAATATGTAATTCAATAGGAATGTGGAGCTACTTGTTGCTTAGTACCTGTGAGTTGCAGTTAGTGAGTATTTATCTGGGTGGAGCTTCTAATCACACGCTAACAATGTCTTTCTCTAACTTGTTGCACCAAGCCTTGACTGCAATCACAGAAGACAGCTACACTTGGAATCAGAAATGCAAACACATTCTATCACACAGCTCAGTAGTGATGTGAATTAAAACTCTTTGAAGGTAGCCAGATGTACCACTTCTGCTGGTCACTGCTTAAGCTATATTTACATTTACATTTACTCATTTGGCAGACGCTTTTATCCAAAGCGATTTGAGGAACAACTTACAAGTATCAACAGGGCATCAAATACAGATCTACAACTGACAATACATACTAGTATGAGTGGCAGTAAAAACTAGTAAGAGCTCATAGATCACATCAATGGGTAAATACCTAGGGAAGGAAGTAAGAGTTAACAGAAAGTGCAATCAGAACAAAAATACTCTAATACTCCAATACTCTAATACAGTTTTTCTCAATTGCTAAGACACATTTCTTGAAAGCTGCACTCCTTTTCTCTAAACTGTGAACACAAAACCCAATTTTCAAGCTACATTCACAAAACCTCAGACTCTGAAACCAAACTTTCACCTCAAAACAGTTCAATCTGTGCTCAAAGCTGTACTATGTTGTCAAATCGTTCCCTGAGTCAATCAAAATTAAAAACACTACTGAACAGTCACTAAACACTACGTAGAAAAAACGTTTGCATTTAGCACTTGTACAAAAAGACAAAAAGAAATCTTATGCGTTTGCCACTTGTGTACAGTAAGCCCATGTAAAAAATAAAGTACAAAAATATACAAATAAGTGCCTCACTCAGCCACAGCATCATGTCTCCGTACTAGGTCAGGCCACAGGACTTCATCCGCATCACAGGCCACATTTTGTCTGGCTAGGCAACGGGGGAAAATATCCCAGGCATGCCGTATCCAGGCTTGGCATGCCTCCACACCTATGTCACCACAGGCAAGTCCCATGGCTTGCAGGAGATTTACCCTGGTGTATGTTTGGCGTTCATATACCTTCTACCGCCATGAGGAGAAGAATTCCTCAGTGGGGTTTAGGAAAGGGGAGTACGGTGGAAGGCAAAGATTGATAAAACCTTGGTTCATATTGAACCACTCTCTAACCTGGAGGGCTCTGTGAAAACTCACATTGTCCCAAACAACCACATAGATGGGATGCTCATCCTGCTGCCCTAACAGAGCATCTCGCATGTGATTGAGGGAAATGAGGAGCTGGTGAGTGTTGTAGGGCCCCAGGTTAGCATGATGGTGGACAACCCCATGATTGCTGATAGCAACACATAATGTGACATTGCCACCACGCTGCCCAGGAACACCAACAATGGCCCGATGGCCAATCACATTACGGCCTCTCCTTCTCCTTTTGGTGAGATTAAACCCAGCTTCATCCATGTAGATGTATTCATAGGGTCTTTCCATTGCATCCAATTGAAAAACCCTCTGTAGAAATATAGTTTTGTAAGTGATACGGAAAAAGTGATTTAGGCCACTACAGTAAATCACTACTTATAGTAATCAACATTGAATGTGTCTGGATATATGCCAACCTGTACATGCTGGAATCTTTGCTCTTTGACTCTGTCTGAGTTGTGATCAAAGGGCACGCTGTATAGCTTTTTCATACGCAGTCTATTGCGCCTTAGGACACGATCAACAGTAGAGAGGCTGACACTGTTGATACCCTCAAAATTTACATGGTCATCTATGATCTTCTGCTGAATTTCACTCAGTTTAATGGCATTGTTCTCACAGACCATAACAATTAGGGTCTCTTGGAGTGGGGAGAACATACCTGTCCTCCGAACCCCATGTGAAAGTCTTTCAATTCTACAAAAAGAGAACATGGAGTTACAAAAAATACACATGGAATACTAGGCCTACAAACAGTTAGACCAACCCTCCATTACAATACTACAGTACATTGGTACTGTAGTATTGTGATGTACTGAAACATATATTTATTTACAGTATACTGTGGTACTGTATATAGTATGTCATACAGTAACTGCTGTCAACATTTACATACTGTACTATAATGTCAAAAAATAATTATTCTCTTCTCTAAATCTTCGGATTATGGTGGACACAGTGGCCCTCATTTATCATTCTTCCGTAGAAACGGGCGTATTTTTGTGCGTGAGATTATGCTTACACTGCTCTCAGCGCCTGATTTATGAAGCTGTGCGTACCTTTGAAATCCAGGTATACGCACCACCTGGTGTTGATAGCGGCGGCTGAAAACTTGCGTAATTTTAATGAAACCCAATTATTCAAACCTCAGGAAGCTGCACCCACGACTTCACGGCAGGGACTGACAGAATACGGCTAGAAATACATGGTTTGGAGCAGGAAATACACAAGTTAAAACTTCAGAAACAAAATATTATGTTGTTTTGACAGATTTAAATAGAGATTAAATGTTTAGTTTCACTACTAGAGCCCATCCCCAGCATAAATGTTCAAAATATTGTGCATTTTAATATTACGAGATTTTTCTTTTGGAAACAATTTAATACTTTTTTATTCGATGATTTAAACTGGACACATTTTTGACAAATCGTTCAACGCGCTTAAAACTGGACACCAGCAGTCAGATGAGCCATAAACAGTTCAGGTCCAGCCCGAGAGCCAGTGCTGGAGTCAGTGGGACCACCGCGGGCTGTCAACCTTGCTGGAGCGGACCAGTGCACGCTGTCAGCCCCAGAGAAGGATGCGCTCATCCCGGAGGAGCAGCGCACGGGCCAAGAGCCTCTCGCTGAGCGTTTACTTTGATGAACCCCCAGCGTGCAAAGAAAGCCTTCATAATGTTTTGTGGCTTTGAGGAAACAGTGCTCTGTGCTGTCCTGGGACTATTACGCACGGACACGGGTCTGGACACGCACGGACTTGGATCTGACCATCCGCGGTGAGTGCTCACTGTAACTTTGCTTTTATGATCAGAGTGAAACATTGTCCAAACACAATGATGAGCTGCACCACGTCTGTACCACCTCCTGCGCGTTCAGTGCAAACTAGAAGTTTACAGGATTGAGGGTTGTCCTGGGACGCGGGGCCTTTAGCGGGGGTGTTGGTGCTCGCTGTGCGGTCATAATATAAAGTTTGTCTTATAATAAATGCAGGGCTTTGTGCGCGACATGTCACCTAAAGGGCGTGGGGCTGTCCATTTCAGCCAGTCTCAGTGCTTCAAGCCATCCGCTTATGTCTTCGTTGTTTGTATGCAGTATTTATTTACCTTACAACATTTTTTGCTTGTAGCCTTTTCATTTGAAGGTACACATTTTATTAAAAGCAAACCCAAATAAAAGGCACCAAAAGCTACGATAAAATACTCCAAATGCAAATCAAAGCATGTGATTGCTCAAATATTTAGGCTGTATAAAGTCCGTGTTGCTCAAATAAACACCAAAATAAATGTTTCAAACGTTGTTTGTTACAGTGGGTCATAATATATCATGTATTTTAGTTTATCAGTGCATTTGTGCTGTTAGGAAATGATTTCTGCGCATTTCGGCTCTGACTCAAAACTTGCGTACACTAGGTGCTGGCGTGGGATTTGAACGTGCCGTACGTCAACGTCCATATTGATAAATCTCAAAGTCACCATGGTTTTGTGTGTGTACGCCAGGTGTACGCTAGAAATTTGATGTACGCACTTTTCATAAATGAGGGCCAGTGAATCTACTGATGTTTGGTTGTACCCTTTGTCCAGCCTCCCTCATGCTCATACCATGGACAAGAACATGGTCAATCACAGTAGCTTTGATTTCATCAGATATGACACCTGTGCTTTAATTGGAGACTTTTGTCTCCTGTGCTCACCATTATGCAGCACGGGTGCAACACAATGAAAATGTGTTGGCAACCACATCGGGCCAACCACTGCTCTAGAGCACTGTATGGAAATGTACACCTGGCCTACGAAAGGCAAAAGAGTTTTAGATTTAGAAAAAGCAGTGTGTGAATGGTGAATCCAAAAATTTACTACTATGAAAAAAGTGTCATCTGATGCCAGTCCCTCAATCATTGTTAAACCAGCCTGTCCTCACCACAAAAACAGCCATATAGGTTTATTATGCAGCAACTTAATACAATCCGTTTTTCCATTTTGAGCCAAGCAAACATTCCCCTTCCTTCACTGTTCATTCAGAAGCCCTGCCCCACAAATGTCATTCCTTTCAAATCTCAGAGATTTATCCAGCATTAAACAGCTTACAGATGCTGACACAAGTCATCCCCTCGCCTGGTCATATAACTTGTTTTACCATTCCTCACACCTTTCTCTCTCTGGTTGTTTCTCAGCCATCTACAGTAAGTACATTTAACTGATAACTGTATTTTTACTTAGTTCAGTAGGATTTTGAATAGAGGACTTTGAATAGTAATTCAATATATTTTTACATTGTGGTATTGGCAGCGGTGTAAATTCGTAATGACGGGCCCCAGTGAAGTCTATTATGAAGGGGCCTTACACACACACACACACACACACACACCACACACACACACACACACACACACACACACACACACACACACACACACACACACACACACACACACACACACACACACACACACACACACACACACACAGCGTTACAGTAATGTCTAGAAGGGAACCCTATACTGGCACATTTCTATGTTTTGTTTTCTCATTGTGCAAGTTTTAACAACAAATAAGTAAGAGAGAGAGTTTGCAAAAGCATGGATGGTGCTGACAAGTGCTCAGAGGCAGCCTGACCCTGAAATGATAACAGCCTTAAACAGGGGCATACACCACCAACACCAAATCCCTTGAAAGAACACTTGTAGGCTACTTACCTATTTGAGCAAAACCTTTAACAGTGTCATAAGTTAAAAAAATCCAAAAGGATGTAATTTGGGAGCGTTGTGGCCCTCTCTTCCTGTTCTTTTCCCTCCTGTCTCTACTTGCAACAACACCTGGTGTGCTCTGCTAATCTGATTGTCAGGTTTTGCATTTCACCTGGTTAGTCTTCAGGTCTTGACATGTGATCAAATAAAAGCTTAAGATTGGACAACAATATAGGCCTACATAGATTACCCAGCAATTGTTGCATATGTAGACTATGTGACATGAATACCAAAGAAAATAAGACATTAATTTTGTGGAATCTGTGAAATATAATTTTTTATACTTTACTTACCCCAGACTTTTTTTGACAAAACTACTGGCCGACACCATGGCAAAGGAGGATGTGCATATTTGAGGGTAAATATAAGAAGATAATAGGAAATAGACCAGAGGGCTGTTTCACAAAAGTAGAATTTAGAAATCCAGGATAAGAGATAAAGCTAGGCTTGACCTAGTGTGATCAGAGCATCCTGGATTTATCAGTTTCACAAAGGCCAAACCAGGCTCAGAAGGTGCAACTAAGTCAAGCCAGGTGTAAGTAATTCAGATAAATGGGCGTCAACAACTTTTTTCAAGAGACCACGCTGTCGATCACAGATTCATTGATGCTGAAATGGAAAAGACGTGTGCAGCATACTTTATTTGCTGTTACTCACTGTGTGGAAAAAAGATTTTTGATGAAAAAATGCACATAATATAAAAAAGAAAGAAAGAAAAGTATTAAAACAGCGAGAAAAGCGTGGCAGACAATACTTATATACAATACTTAATAAGTAAGTTGCTAAAAGAATCACTGCTCCCAACTGAAACTGTTAATTATAACGTTACCATGAATAGTAACTTTATGTCAGACCTTACAAGTGAGCACCGGTCCTTAATATGTCACTCAGCAAATGTATTAGTTACAACCACTAATCAACATACTGTCTATTCAATTCAATTTTATTTATATAGTGACAGTTCACAACAAAAGTATTTATTTTTCTGGCAGCATTACTACTAGTACTAGTACTAGTATTGCCCATTTAACCCTAATTTGAAATAATATGTAATGCTGAGATATTTGAGTGGGGAGTCTGGGGGTCCTCCCCCAGATGTTTTTGAGCATTAAACACTTAATTTTCTGACGTCTGAAGAAATATTCTACACCAATTTATGGTGAAAATTATTTTATATAACTTTTATTTATATAAAAAGGAAACACAAAATTCAGCTGGCAGGTGACAATTCAAAATATAAAAATATAATGCAGTATCAGCAGCTTGTTCATTTAGCTTAAGTTTCATTTTTGGACAATGCACATACCTTTCTTCTATGTTTGCACTGCATGTTTTCTTATTGACCTTTCTTAAAGCCTTTTCAGTTATTTACCATTTTTTAGTGCAAGCAACATTTTTGACAAATACTTTTAAAGTGTATATATATATATATATATATATATATATATATATATATATATATATATATATATATATATAGTAGGCTTGGCAGAGAGGCTGGAGGTCTGTCAGTTTAGTGTGAAAATGGTTTACTTGTTTAGTCAATATGGATAATAGATAAAAAGTCAGCGTTGTAGTGCTCATAGAAAATACTGTATGATATCTGCAACTTGACCCTGAGGCTGTAGTCCTACAGTGTGACAGCCAGTCTGCCAATATAGTAAGTATAAGCACATCCAGAGGTGAACACTGCCTGCTGTACTGACTGTTATGTGTTTTACTGTCATATGTCTGAACTGCACACACTTGAAAAAATTAACAAAATAAAAAACAGACTAAGATATGGAGATAAAAAGAAGCACTGAAGATATTAGAAAACCAGCAACTACAAAGAGAAGTTATTTAGTGATTTAGTGAACTAGAAGTAGACTGTAAGCCAAACTGTAACACAATGTATTCCTGTAATCATTGTTTTCTCTCCCAAACACGCAGTTGTTTCATGAATAAACAGTACACAATATATCCTCCTTATTGTAGTAGGACTATAATTTGAGAGTATTATAAAATGACATAGGAATCCTACATAGTGTGTGTGAGTTTTTTGAGTGACATATAATGTCCGCTGCTCACTTTTAAGGCACAATATAACGTAATAATTACCCGTGTTAATTTTTCTTTTATTTATCCTTTTTATTATTTTTATTTTTTTACAAGTGCTTTCATTCCACATAGGCTAAACCTAACTTACTCGCTGATGTCATTGTGTGCAAAGTATGGTGGACGCATCTTAGAAACCTAATAACCACAACCTACTGATTTTAATACAGGCTACTGAAAAATATGCAGAACACACAGGCCTACATAAGAACATGGAATGACTGAAAAAACACTTTGGTTTCTGATCGGCGTGACCGCTGAGTGAACAGATAAGGCACCAGGATTAACTAAGCCTGGCTGTTAGCCTGGTCTGGAGCAGGCTAGCTGCACAGAATAAATCGCCATGGTAACTTATGTGCTACTGCTTTCGTGAAACCGAGTCAAGGCTTAATTCAACCAGGATATCTGGAAAATCCCGGCTTAATCCCTTATCTTGGTTTTGTGAAACTGCCCTCAGGGCCAACTCACTTGGAGAGTATCTACCCTGGGTATTGATACTATTATAAGTACTTCTTCAGAAAGCCACTCCTAGAAGTTAGAAGAAGCTACGTGGGAGACTCTGAAGTGTGAACTTTTGGCGCATGTATTTACCATTTTTCAACATTACAGTGTTGATTGAATTGAATGAAATTTGCAGTGTCTTAACTAACTGAACTTGTTTAACGTTTTGCCCAAAGAGTGACAGCATTGTGGTCAGAGAATGCGGGTTTAGTGTTTTAGCAATTGTGAAAAACTGTAATTCAGCCACTCTGCGTCAGCAATAAAAACAAAGTTTGACTTGTAAGAGTGTATTTTTACACTGGTATTACTACTGATAATAAGATGTTCTGTAAATCTTACAAAAATAAAACCAAACATGATGTAACTGATTTTCAGTAGACTTTTACAGTTTTTTTGAATGGGTAAGCACGATTTTGAAAACATGGCTCATTTTGTCAAAACACTAGCTGTTTTTAGTCTTAAGTGCACCCTCTAGTGGCCTGTGCAATGTGTTGTCTGGGTGGTGATGTTTTTCTGTATGAGCAACGCAGGCTTGGGGAGTTGCTCCCTCTTTTGGTCAAACTGCGTTGTATGCAGCATCACATTGTCTTTTTTATTATCAATGTATAGATGTTAAATTCATCAAATATATATCAAATATTGATCATACTCACTTAGTTCCCTGATGAAGTGAATATAGAATATAGACCTTGTCCCTTTGACTGGTTTCTCTTGTTATTCATTGTGTCTGTGTATACCGTGTACCACTATTTACTGCAAGCACAAAGGTGATTTTATGTATCAAAGTGTCTTTCATCATTTTTTTGTGATGTGTGGGGTTTGCCCCTCTGAAAGTGTAAGATGACAAATTCAATTGTAATTCCATTTGAGAATTTAAATGTGAGGGTTGTTTTTAGACATATTTCTTTAATGATAGGAAATGATTTTCAGGTAATATTTTATGCACACCTTCTCTGAAATATAAAAAAAAATTAAATATAAATATAAAATCGTGAGACTCTTATCGGGCGATAAGTTGGGTTGGGAGCTGCGTCTGTAAGCTTGATATCTTAGCGCAGATGTATACCTACCCAAATTTTACTGTAAGGGTCAAGAACAAGTCTTCGAACCTGTGTGTTTGCCTGCTGTGAAATTACCTCATCAAACGTGACGTGCTAACATGGATGCAGCTGTTGCTGCGTTCAATTTACCTCGGAGGTCGGAGCTGGGAATGACGTCACACCCGAGTTGACGGCGTTCCGGTTACAACCTCGCTCGGCCAGCTGTTTGTTTACAACTAGCCAGGTTAGTTATTGATACGCCGGCTGATTAAAAACGCATTGTGCGGTATTTACTCACACTAACTGTAGCAACACGTCCACAGACAGCTGTTGGACAGCACTTTGTGTACGAACATTTCCGGTGTTGTGCCGAATTCTGCCTGCCTGCCGAGAATTGCATGCACCTCGCGGGTGCTAACGGTCATCTATGCTGAGAAAAGAGGTGGATGCAAATCTCGGCAGGGAGCCTACAAAATCTGATCTGCCGAATTATGCATCCACCTCTTTAGGTCCTTCTCAGACACTTTGCTGTGCTCATTGATCAAACAGCTTTATCGCCACATATATGAATGTCAAGGAATGGTCCTTTTAGCCTAGTGTATTAAAATATTAAAGACTCTAAACGTTCATAAAATATATACTTCAAATCAATTTATCACCATTGATGAAGTCCACAAAGAATTTTACAGCATTTAAAAGCATTATTTGGAGGTGCATGCAATTCTCGGCAGGCAGGCAAAACTCGGCACAACACTTGGTTTGCACCTTGTGCAATGCAGAATTAGTTTACTGTAGAAGTTCTTCCAGTCTCAAGTACCACCTAAACGCAAAGCACATCACACGCTACACACAAGTACATCTTATTGAACATGATTTATTTTCATCACCAATTATCATAGTAGAACAGCTTTCTCAAGCAGTTTGTGATACATTTTGGAAACAGGAGATGAGCCCCTGGTCTAATGCGCCACCTGGCTTGAAACCCGTTCGCACACATATTTTAAATGCCTTCGGAAGAATTCAAATGAGCCATTTTAATCTAGATTAATCTAGATTAATTTCAAAATTAATCTATGCCTACTCTAATATATATATATATATATATATATATATATATATATATATATATATATATATATATATATATATACATATATATATATATATGTTCATCTAATTCTATTTCGGTTAGTGAACAAACACATCTAGCCACCCTTTTGAGGGCATATGGAGGACAAGAGAACATTAATCATATTCTTAACAATAGCAGGAGGTGGGTGGATGTCGTGTGGCAGGTGGTGGGCCAGGCTCATCTCCCAGGCATCCACCAGACGAACATTCAGACCTTTGAACACAGCTCTGAGCACCTTGTCAACGTTCATTGAATACCAGTCGCTGTAGCCTAGCGCCAAAGTACAAGTCAAAGCTCTGGGGTTCCCGGTCCGGATGACGACCAGTGTGCCTGGAGCCCTGTCCAGTAGCCGCACCACCGCCCTGCGGATGCTCTGCAGCCGCCGGATGTAGACCTCCATGGGGAAAGGGCAGAAATGAGCCCAGATGCTGAGAGCTACAACAGTGTTGGTGCCTCCGGTTAACCCATCTAGTTCATTGGCAATGTAACGCAGCTCTGCTGTTGGAACAATGGTGTAACTGAGAGGAGGACCGTGGCAGCGATACGTCACTAAGATGTTGTTTGCGTAGTCCAAGGTCATGAAAGGTCCAACATGCGTCGGTCCACGCAGGTTAAACTCCTTAAGATCTAATGGTATTACAGAGGGAACAGATGAAGCTGCAGTGTGAACAAAATCAAACTGTTATCAGAAATCCCTGTGGATCAGTTACCTGGTAGTGCTGCTCTGAAGTACTCAAACCACTGCCTGATGGTGGAGTCTCCATACAGGTGGACCATCTTGCCTTTCAGACACTGACTGATGGCAGAAGAGGTGTTGAATTGTTGAACTGTGGTGCCATCTAGTGCTCGCCACACACCCTGGTAGTAATAGCCAGAGGGTTCAGACTTCACACTGCTGCTCTTCACTTCTGGCTGACCTGAGAGGAAGTTAAAGAATAAGGATAGGTTTATTTTATATATTTTGTACTGTCAAAAAATACCATGAAAAAAACAAAACATATGTTTTTCCCTAATCTGTTTGTGGAACACAGCCCCAAGTCATTTTTTACTATTGAGTATATAAGACATACTGTATATCTTTATAAATGTGTCACAACTACATAGATTGTATTTGTTAAAGGTTCAGTTTTAGTATTACTCAAGGTATGCATGTGTTGAATTATTTTCAGCAAAAAAACATTTGGTGCACTAGTAGGCTCATTTATGTGTTTAGTAGTTGTTGAACAACAATGGAGCTCACAGAGAAATGAGCTACCCACAGCCTTATCCTTTAAAGCAATATTCTGTTCAATGTTGAGGATCAAACTCACTTATCTAGAGATGTAAATGGTCGAAATATTTTGTAGTGTACTGAGAACAAAACCTTATTGGACGTACTGTACCTCACCAGAGGCATGAATGTAGAATACTGGTCTTCAAAACTGGAGGAAACTATGATGTTGCCAATGAGAACTTGGAGGCATCTGTTTCTACTTCTAACTGTGGCTAATATATCTGCTAGCTGCTAATAACAGCGACTAAAACTAATTTGCAATACTGAGATATTCTTCCTCTGCTCAAAAGCCTAATTCGCCATCATACTACACTACACTAGAGACTAGATACAATGCTAACAGCTGGTGACACGTTAATTAACTTTGAACTCTAAACTGGCCTCTATACAGGAGAAAGAGACAGAAGAAAGTAGTAGGTTGCTTACAAATGTCATTTTCTGCCTGATTTACTTTCATTGTCTGTAGATATTCAGTTTTGAATTATTGTTGATTATTATTATAGGCTGTGCTGGCAGTAAAAAATCATGACTTACCTTTCTTTTTTGGCATCACTGTGACACTGGCGGGTCCTGAAGCCCAAAAAGAGACTTTCATGTTGACACCACTGAAGAAGAGCACAAAATAAAGTAATATAATATTTCTTACACACAGTACAACATAAATACAAGGAGAACATGAATGAAAAATAAAATCATCTTACAAGTTAAAACCAGCACTATTAAGCACTAAAATTGCCTTCATTACACATTAAACATTACACAAAACCTGTTGTCCTGCTGAGTGGTATGATGGCTACTGGAACTAGATTTTTCAGAGGTTTTTACAATTTTATTACATTAACTGTGCTTTTGTTTTGATACGTGGACTGTGCAATATCCTTTTACTCCTGTTGATTCCGTTTATGTGAATTTCTGTCAATTATTTATTATTACTCTTATGTAGGGATGAACGAGTACAGCATTATCTGTATCTGTATCCGTATCTGTTAACCATATGAATTATCTGTATCCGTACTCGGACTGGGCTGGGGCTGTCCAGCAAGTGGGCGTGGTTTAGCCCGGAAGTGGGTCGGATTGTCTTGAAATGGGCGGGGCTTTAACGGTATGTTATTTTAAGCATGCAATTTATATGGGTTGATCAGAAATTGTTATATTTATTGCTGATTAGAAAACTATTTACATGACAGCATCAGCATTGAGCTTCAGATCAATGGTTTTAAACACGATAACAAACAAACTATATACAGAACAAGTTTTGCAACAATGAATACAACACATGCGGTTGCAGTTATGAAGTAAAATGTAATGAACAAGACTTATGTTCCAGAAAAGAGATTAACTCTATGAAAACGTCCTACTGACCAATCAGCTCTCTGGAAAATGACATCACCATCTGTAGGAAATCCCACAGACTGTTTTAGCCAATAGGCTGCTTTATGTTTGCAGCGTGATGTGGAGAAACTCTAGACTAAGGCGATCCTACAGAGACTGATTGAAAGCCTTAGGCTAATGTTGCCTACACGTTTTTACAGTACAGCCTATTTACTGCCTTTAAATGTCTTTAATATTTTTTATTTGCACATGGATTTTATTTTTCTTATGTGAGGCTGAATATGATGAACAGTTTGGTATTGAAATACTAAATTTTAATATGAACGTAGTCTATTTATTTAGGTTAGTATAGCTTTCTAAGGCCGACTACAGAGACTGTAGTCATAGTTTTCAGCAGCCTAAATGTTGAGATTCAGTCTTTCAAGCATTATTCCGTTTCACTGCTTTATGAAGTTAATTTAGAACAATGTTTGGAACACTTCTGAGTGTTTTAAATAAATTAATCTGATTTTTGAAGTGGTGACCAGTTTTTTTTTAAGTGAGGGAGAACAGCCTGAGTCTTTTAATGTGGAAACACCGACACACAGCCGAGCTGAAAGAATAAGGATGATATTTTCATACAGTTCATAAGAACACTTTTTATCAACGCATTATTATAATATGTCTCCCTGCTGCAGTTTCAGCCATTCTACTGTCGTATTTCTGTAGTGTTACAGTTTAATCCTCGATCGTAAAATATGACGCTCTGCTGACAGTGGACCTGTTCATGTCTGTTTGGTCATCTGCTGCTAACACCGCCTCTTTTATGTGAACGAGCTACCGGCTGGATCGGGAAACTCTGGGTTAATTTACCGAGTTGATAACCAGCTTCGTGGTGCCGCTTATCCCGATCGTGATTGTTAGGATTAGTGAAGCTAGAACTATGGTTATGTATCGTAACTCTATATTCTGTGAGTATAGGCGCAGACCTCTAACCTTTCTGGCAGCCCAACCCCTTTTTGAGGTTGAAAATATTTCGGAAGACTGCAACAAACTGTCCCTGACTTATCCTAAAATAAGCCTTATATTGACTATCATTAAGACGAAGCCCTTGGACCAACAGGTTGGCTACTACCAGCGGTGTCTCCTCTTTCTGAGGCTCTCATGTGCCCACACGGATCTGTATTTGCCTGTCTCCTCCTGTGTTTTTGGCAGATGTTTTTAACAAGACCTTTGAGTTGTGACCAAGTTTCTGCTAAAATGACAGTTTTTACTTAGCAGCAAGCCAAAGATTACATATCGCTGGCACTATAATCTTTGATTAGACTGACAGAACAGCTGATTCGGTGGCTCCCTAACAACATGCCTGTGCCTTTCTGTATGATCGCTGCATTTTAGAGGGGTTGGCATTACCGCCACCTACTGTACTAAACAGTGCAAAATATTTCGTTTCCAAAGTGATTGCATTCACAACTGTAGTCTGTCTAATTTTTTTTGTCTCTATTTTTGTGTCTATAGTAGCATTCTTTGCGAATGGCGTAAGGTAGTAACAATAGAAAGGAACCCTAATTTATCTGCCTAGCTTCCTCATTTTGCGCAGTTTAACAACTGATAAGATTAGATGCAGTAAATACCTCATTTAAAGCTCCTTAAATCAATTTATCTCCATATTAACATATTAAATTCAATAGTTCTCTTTGTGTGTGTCTCTATCCAACACACGCTGCTGTGTGCCTGGATGCAGCAGTCAAAGTACCATCGTGTGATGGATTTTAGAGTCAGACTGTGTAACCTAGACTTCTGTATTTGCAAAGTACAGAAGTCAAAGACAAAGTTATAAGGAGCGTGGCCAGTGCTGTCATTGTCAAAATCCTGAAACATCACTACTAACAGCTGAGTGCAGGAGGTGGCCACTATACTGAAATGACGCAGACTTTTTTGGGCAATTTCAATACAATAACCTCACGAATCATGACAATCACATTCCTCTTCAACAGAGTGGCAAGACATCATGGTGAATAAGAAAGAAAAATAGCCTACACATAAACAACACCATGCTCTGAGAACAGGCTAGGTTAGTCCACAAAAATAAGTGGTTTGGTGGTTTGTGTAAACAAGGGGGCCTGGGTTTGAGTCAAATTCCAGCAGATTGTCAAGTGTGGCTATTTATGCACAAGGTGAGACTATGATGTTGGCCCATCAGATGGTGGGCTTAGACAAAAGCTCTTCAATGCTGCATGTGTGTGAGGGATGAAACCTACTAGTGACAGCCTTACAGGGCTGCATCTATTTTCATAGAATCTGGAGTTACTATATGTAACTATCGTCCTGTCTCTGCTTCCTCACCTTTGAAAGAGCTTCTCTTCCTCGGCCTTGAGGTTGTATTTGAATTCTACCCTGGAGTGGCTGATCCTGGTATCACAGTTCAGATTTTTTGGCTTGTAGCAGAACCAAGGCTCGCCTGTATGGAGGTCAGTGTAATTGCACAGCGGCTGCTGGGTTGGACGTAGGCAGACATTACAGGTAGTAGTTTCAGAAAGTGAGCCTGAACGGAAGAGACTGTGGAAATAAACCCTGTCTGGCTGTTCACTGTTCAGCCTGCGCAGCACTGTGACAGCCTCACTAGGGTGAACCAGCGTCACCTGATGGGACAGAGAACCAGAATTTTCCGGCATTTCAGTCATGTCAATAAAAACAAATAAAGTGAATAATATGTAAAGCTGCACACTTTGTAGAGCTGAACACTTACACTCAAGTGTAAAATAGTAGTTACCTGGATGTAACTCCAGTTCTATGATTACTTGCATAGCCCTACGCTATTGGTTTACCCTCACAGGTTTCTGCCTCAGCACCTAAGACAGAAGTTTTGCACTGACTTTGAGGATGTAGCAGCCTTCTCCTTTAAAGTCCAGTGCATTGCTTGTCTTCCTTAGAAACTCAGCAATAACACCCACATCAAATGTAATTTCCATTCTCTGTATAGACCACTGACTAGACATTTAAAAGCTAACTTGAACATTCTTGTGAGTTGAGTCTCAATTACTAACAAATTCAAGTGATGCGAGAAAGTGAAAGTTAACAGGGGTAGCAACAGTAACTAAGGAAGGCAGAGCTTTGAAAATGATCAATTGGAAGACTTAGATTAAAACACCTACAGTCCATTCGCATTCAACATGATAGTGTTCAGCCTCACCTCAACCTGTGCGCTTCCTTCCCAGAGTAAAGAGAACACAGCAGAGTAGGAGCCATTGAGATGATCCACCACTTGTCCAGCCACACCTGCACCAAGCTTCGGGTTATGCAGCCGGGAGAATAAGACATCTCCCCCAGACGTTTTCAGACGACCCTTAAAGTCATACATTTTGATCAAAACCTCCAGCTGATCCCCTACGTGCCACTCTCCTCCTTCCCTCCCTGGTGGGAGAATGGTGAAGGTGCTGTGGGCAGGATCACTGGTCTGCTCCAGGGAAAGAGGATCTGGTAGAACTGGAGTTTCAGGCCAAGCAATGGAGTCTAGTATGAGGCGTTCCTCCAGAGCGTCCTTAGGGGACGGTGGATGGAAGGTGCAGAAGCTGTCCTGAGTGTCACGGTGAGTGGAAACTCTTGGGTGGATGATGGTGAAGTTCACTTTATGCTGAAACTGGCAGGGGGCAAGAAAGAGATGGAGACAAAGATGCATCAACCAACTTTACTAAAAGCAAACTAACTAAACAAAATAAATGACCAAGATGAATGTTTTTCCTGAGATGGACTGGCGACCTGTCCAGGGTGTACCCGCGACCCAGTACGCAGGATAAGCGTTTGACGATGACGTGGATGGGAATGGGTTCTAACCTCACATAAAATATGAACCACACGCTTGCTTTCTAGGTCCCTTGAACGGCCACTATGCTGAGGCCCATGTAAAGAAATCAGACAAATGCTAGCACCCAAACCTTATGATGTGATACGTGTAGCATCTGGCTGGGCTCAGTGTCTGCTTTTAGATAAACAAGGTCGTTTCTGACATCCTCCAAATTGCTCATCGCGTTACCATGACAGGCCACTGAATGAACAAAATAGCTAAAAATGCTACCATACATTTTTCAACGCCATTTCTTCACGTCATCCTCTGAACCAGCTATTGCAGAAGGTAAAGGTACTTCTATTTCAACCTCTTTTAGTTTGTTGAGGTTGTGTTCTTACGTCGTTATAAAGTTTAGATCGCTACGTTTCCAATGAATGAATGACACGTTGTTTATTTCAAAGCGGAAGTCGGTCCCACTTTCGATGCAGAGCATTATGGGATGTAGGAAACGTGGATTTATATAGCCTTTGTATATAAATAACTGTAGAACTTATTGGGAGGTTGATAAGATGAGTTATGAATGGGTTGTTGTTTTTGGTGGTTTTTTAAGTGCTATAGTGTTTATGTAATGACAACTAGTTAGCATCTGTGCTAAAATAACTTCTTTTGTAGTGTGCTGTTTGTGCTGTGTATGACTGACCACGACATATTCTGCTACTGTCCAGCTACATATTTTTTTATTTTTTTATTTGAAACATTAATTGATGTGCCTGTCACATTATTAGTTCAAAGAGACGTCCCAAGTGTGCTTTGTGTGAGCTGCCTAAAGTGTGCCAACAGTATGACTGACCATTACATAGGCTATTTGAGCACACACTTCAAAACATAGTGGCTGCAATCTGAAACCACTGAAAACTACACATGGCTCCTAGTGCAGGATTGTCAGGAAAAATACCATTAACTCAAATTGCATTTAATACAAGCATTTCAAACAGGGTCCATTCTTCATGTTGTCCCAGTAAAACAAAGTTCTCACCTTTAGGAAGTCCATGTTACCTAGCCCAAAGATTAAACCAAACACAGCCAGAAAGAGGAAGATAGCGCCGTACTTCAGAAGGCATAAGCTCCCTCTATCAGTCTTCATCTCTGCATAGTACTGTGGCCACTTCATCTGGTACTGGATTAAAAAAGAAAACATAAGGTTTCCTAAAGAATATTATTTACTAAAACTTTGACTCAATTGGGAAATTATCTTCATACAGATAATGTGATATGTCTGCCTTTTGATCATTATTACTAAACAACAACAGTCACCCAGAACATTCCTTTATCAATCAACCATATCAGAGATAACTGTGTGTTGGGGATTAGGGTTAAATACCCTCAATAGGTAACACTTTATTTTAAAGCCATCAATATATATTAAATAATATAATAATGGTCATTATTACTATTATTTTATAATTTTCAATTGAATATAAATTAGTTTCATTGTCTTCTGGGCACCACTCATAAAGGTTAAGTGTGTAAGATTTAGTGGCATCTAGCGGTGAGGTTGTGAATTGCAACCAACTGTAGTCTACCACCCCCCACCCCCTTGAAAGAGCATAGGACAGCTACAGTGGCTGACAGGACTAATAATATCGTCATCTGAGACAGCAGAGAGTAGCCAGTCAAGAAATTTCAAGAAGTTCAAGAAGTTTCTTTAGGTAGATATATTAACAAATAATATTTAATTAATTATTCAGTAAAACCATATAGTATCGTGACTCGGCTATTGACAGATAACATGGAAAATGCAGAGTGTGTAACACTTACTGTTTCTGCACGACTGTCCATTATAAACCACATAATAGATAAAGTTTATACAAACATTGACAAGGGAAACACGTTATTTATAATATCTTGCCTGTGGCCAGATTATGGTGCTTTGCAGCAAAAAATTAAAACAAATAAATACTTTGATAGCAATGCTTAAATAGATCTCAGTCATGAGTCACTCACATAATCACTTCCTTTTTAGTGGTTTTGAACAAGGCTTTATTTCGAGTTGAATTGAGAGCTTTTTCTCTCAACAACATTAAAAAGAGTCTATAGCCTACTTTGAAAGACCTCTGAAAGAGCCATCAGAAAATGTGATTCCCTTAAATTTCCTCTGGCTGGATACTGGGGAAATGAAAATAAACCCACTGTTATATAGGTAGAAATGGCTCATTCTAAGGTGATTAAAACATTACATCATTATGTAAGGTCTTTATACACGACTGAAAACATAGTCATGGAAATTGATAGCTAATTACCTACTTCAGTCTCATGAAATATCCTAAACAATTAATTTGGGATTTGATTATTATTTATTCTCATACACAAGGTGTCCAGGAGGACAAATTACATTTAAATTGATATCAGTCGAGCAAATAGGAGAGCATTGTTTCATAAATCAGATGTTTGTTGCCTTATCGAGCCAAACGCTGTGCACCAGCATGTGGATGTGATGCACTGCTTGTAATAACACATAGTGGAAAATATAACACTATTTTATTTAGCAAATCTTTATGTTATTTAGCCTAAAACAAGTCATATTTGTGACTTAAGTCTCATCTGCAGCCTTGTTAAGTGAGTGGGCTGTTTGTGTAGCCTTTACAAATGTTTAAATCTCCTTTCAAACGGGGAATCCAAATTAAAACCTGGGTCATCCTGTCTTGGCACAATCGTTGAGCCAAAGTGCGTTTTTACCCACCAAACAGCTTCAGCTTCAAAAAAAGGAACGTCAGTATCCCACTGAGTTAAATTTCGTTTTGTAGCTTTTCAGAATTTGCCTCCTTCATGGAGTCAGGACGTTTTAATATTCATGACGTGCGTTTCACTGACCATTTACAGCCAACTATGGGCGTTTGAAGGGTCGGACATGTGCCACATTTCCAGATTGTGATTTATAAAGGGAATATTGCTTAAAAGTGTGCATACGCACTGTTTTAGAAGTCTGAATATTTTTTGGTGGACGCATTTTTTGGCTTTTGGGTGCACTTATAGTGAGGATTCTACCCACAGTTTTATAAATGAGACCCCTGACACCAATTTTTTTTTTCACTTCAAGCACTGTACTAGTAGTTCAGCAGGATTTTGAATAGAGTGCTTTGATTGGTAATGGAATATTTGTTAGTAATGACGGACCCCAGCACAAGCTGTTATTACACCTTGTGCTCCACAGTTATGACGCATGCACACACCCATGCAACATTCGTGTCTATAAGGGAACTCTATGTTAGCAAATTCGTATGCTTTGTTTTCTCATTGTTCATGGTTAACAACAAGTAAGATTAGATGCAGTTGCCTAACTGACTTTATTTAAAGCTCATAAAATCAGTTTCTTGTCCATATTAACGGATTAAATTGAACAGTTTGAGTGCGCCTCTCTCCAACACAAACACAAAGTAAAGTATCAGTCATGTGTTGGATTTTACAGTTGGCTATTTGCAAAGTACACAAGTCAAAGAGAAAGTTATCAGAAGCATGGGTAGTGCTCACATTGTCAAAATCCTGAAACGTGACTGCAAACACCAGAGTGCAGGGGTGGTCTGTGATGTTGCTGAGCCTGACCCCAAAATGACAACAGCCTTTCAAACATGGGCATAAAACACCAAAAATACCAAATCCGTTGAAAATGCATTAGACTACTCACCTATTTGAATGGCATCCAACTAGCCTTGCGTTGAGCAAAACCTTTGTCAATGTCCTTAGTAAAAAGAATAATTTGGGAGCTTTGTGGCCCTCTCCTCCTGTTCTTTTCTATCCTGTCTCTTCTTGAAACCACCTCTATGTTTGAATGGTGTGACTGTCTGCTCACAGCTGTGCTCTGCTTGTCTGTTTACCAGATTTTGCGTTTCACCTGCTGTCTTGTCACATGATCAAATAGAAACTTAAGATTGGACAACAGTATAGGCCTGCATACATTACCCAGCAATCATCATTGAATATAGGCAATGTGACTCGAATACCGAAGAAAATAATTAGATACGGTGAAAATCCACTATCTACTATATTGAATGGTTCCTGTTTTACTAGTTTAACTGGTAAGTCCAGTTCGCAACAGGGTGGGGCAAACTCGCTTGACAGGCCCCACTGCGTCTGCATTGTCTAGGCTAACTATGCCCCTGGTTGTTAATACTGTTTTAAGTAAATGATACTTCTGAAGTACCTATCTAATCTTATATAACTTGCATTTGTTTATTCCATATTTATATATTTTTACGTTTATTTATGTCAACTGTATGTTTGTCTACGTGTAGCACCTTATCACCAAAGCAAATTTCTGTGTAAAACATTATGTGGCAATAAAGCTCCTTCTGATTCTGACTCTGATTCAGAAAGCCACTCCTAGACGTTAGAAGACACTCTGTGGGAGACTGAGGTCAGCTGGAAGAAGGTTCTGTGATCTGATAAGACCAAAATTAAGCTTTTTGTCTATCAGACAGACCAAAGAAATGCACATTATCATGAACAACGTAGCTCCCCAGCGTAAATCTAAGTTTATTCAATCAATTCAGTGTCTTGTGAATTAAAATAGATTCAGCCTTACATATTTGCTACTGTTTTACACTTCTGTGTCTCGCTTTTTAAAAAGCTGTGCTGAGAGTCATACTTGAAGTGTTGGATGCACAGAGATTGCAAAAAAAACTGTGACGTTAGTGTTAGTTTGTTAACAGTGTTTACAGGTTTTTCTTCTTCCAAACCAAGGTAACGTGTTCACAGGAAGCCTGAGGCTGATTTTTCAGTTCATTCCTGAACAGGCAGTAGGACTCCTTAGTGTGTCGGTCCAGCTGTATAGATGGATAAAAGGAGAATCAACTTTATTCGGCCGCTCTGCATCACCTATAAGAACAGACTTTGACTTGTAAGAGAGTATTTTTACACTGGTATTACTACTTCTACTGATAAACAGATGTTCTTCTGTAAATCTAACAAAAAAATAAATCCAAAATTTTCAGTAGATTTTTAAGAGAAATGAGCTGAACTCAAAGACCACCTTGAAGGACGAAAACAGTCTAAAATAATGGTCTCTAAAGCAGTACATGAGTTTTGGATGAGTTTAAATATAAGGTGACAGGAGGTTGGATGGCATTTAGTGGTGGTAAATTCAACCAGAGACATAGGAATGTTGCCAGGTGAGATCTGCTTCATGATTGCCTGAGGTAGTTTGAAGTGCTTTCTAAACAGCTAGTTGATATTAGTTTGGCCGCTGCTGCCACTTTTGTGTAGTAACATTTATTTAGAAAATGTTCATTAATGTGAACACAGGGCAATCAGGGTCAATAGAAACAAGTGAGTTCCCATACCAAAATTCCAGCTAAACACAACCCAAGTTATACAGTCACACTAACTATATGGAAATTCATACAAAAGACCTGTTAGCAACAAATTCTTGTATTAAAGCTAAATTTGCTCTCTTCTTCTGTGTGTGTGTGTGCAAGTTAGTGCTGAATTCAGAGGATGCTGTGGTTCATATTACATCCAAATCATTTGACGTCAGCAGGTGTTTGCACTGTTTTGTCACGATTATAGGAGCTACACTGGTGTGATGTGCAGATTGGCACAGGACTAGAGGAAACATAATTCAACTGAAATATGTTCTTCTGATAATTTAAATGCTCTGATGGAGTGCAGGAATGATCAGGAGGACGGCTGCTTCACTCCAGACAATTTGTCTAAATGAACCTGGACTGTGTGTTCGAAGCGCGCAAGATAGCTACATTGGCCGACACAGGACAAAAGAGAGTAGCCAGTCAAGAAATGAGTTTTCTTTAGATAGACATATTAAGAAATTATATTTACTTAATTATTCAGTAAAACCATGTTATTGTGAATATTATTGTTAATTTTCCATCAAACAACCGCAACAAAATGCAACAACATGTTGTTCAATTAGATGAGCAATCTGTAAATCTGACCTAAATGTCTTTTTTTAAACTTTTTGAAATACAACAGAACCACAAAGTAGTACTAATTGTCATAATTTTAGCTTGTGGTAAAATGTTGCAACTTCTTTAATAGCCATTTAGCATGTGAATGATCAAATTAAACATTTGTGTGCACAATAGCAAAATAATAGCCTACAAACAAATACGTATTTTTTAATGCAAATTCTGAAAGTATAAGTATTATCGGTCACTTGATAGAAATGTGAAGTTTAGCTGGCTTATCTGAACTTCCATGCTGTACTGTTTTATTGTCAATAATAATCAGATGTCTGTCTAACAAACATAACCGACACATTTCTGTCCATGTGGCAAAGCCAAAACACAGCCTGGAGAATAATGTTAAAGAAATTAGTCCAACTATATATTTCACAACATTGACAACATTTTTTTAAGCAAATGCACTTTTTATATCAACAATGGATCAAATTGTGACTTCTTAAAGGTTCAGTGTGTAATATTTCTGAGGATCTATCAACAGAAATGCAATATAAGATCCATATAACTATGTTTTCACTGGTGTGTAAAGACCTTATATAACAAACCATTATGTTTTTATTACCTTAGAATGAGACATTTATATCTACATAACCGCAGGCACCCCCATGTATGGACGTCGCCATGTTGCATCGTCATGTTTCTGCAGTAGCTGAAAACAGACAAACGCTACAGAGCGTGTTTTGCGTTTTTATATACAGTCTATGGTTTTGTCTCTAAGTTCTTCTTGTTCTACTTCTGGTAGAATTCAGGTAGTGCAGACATTCATCACTATGTTGAATACGTACGTTAGAAGAAGAAGAAGAAGAAGAAGAAGAAGAAGATGTAGTAATAATATACTTACAGGGGTCTGCAATTAACTTTTTAAATGGAACAATAGCTTCAACTATTAGATGGTGGATGAGAATATAAGCCATAATGTTACATTGCCAAGGCATGTTGTTTGGTTACCTCAGTTGGTAAAGTGCACAGACTTGCAACTAAAGGATTGAGGGATTGAACCCACTTTGGGGCATTGTTTTTTTTTTCCTATTCAACAAATCAATTCTGCAGCGAATGTTTCTCAGATCACAGCATGTGCTGCACTGTTTTTGTTTAGGTGTTTGAGCTGCATCCATCAACCTATGGACCTACGCTTTTTCATTTCCCCAGTATCTCCAGGCAGAGGACATTTAGGGGAATCACGTTTTACTGTCTGCTTTTTCAGAGGTGTGACAAGCAGGCTACAGACTCTTTTAATGTCATTCAGAGTTTTTCAAAGTAAAAGTTCAGTTCAACTTCAAATAGCAGATTACAGTAAACAAGCTTGTGCTTTTATTTTGTAGGCAAAACCACTAAAGAGGAAGTGATGATGTGAGTAACTGTTGCTGTCATGACTGAGATCTATTTTTAAGCAAAGCTATCAAAGTATTTATATTTTGATATAAATTATAATTATTTATAATCTGGCAGTGGGCCAAATATTATTGTTGGCGGGCAGTTTTGGCGAGGGTCCATAATCACAGAGAGAATTAACGTGTTTCTCTTGTCAATGTTTGCATAAACTTTATTTAATATGTGTTTTATAATGGTCTGCGGTGCAGAAACATTGTTTCACACTCCTGGCTTACATTTTCCATGTTGTCTGTCAGAGGCAAAGTCACAATAACAAAAAGTTTTACTGAATAATTTGGTATAATAATATCATTTATAATAAATATACCTAAAGAAACCTCATTTCTTGACTGGCCAAGATACACTTTTTGTGCTGTGTCAGCCACCTTAGCTGTCCTACCATCTTTGAAAGGTTAGGTGGTAGTAGTAGAGTGGACACAGTGCTGCAATTCACAACCCTCAAATTTTAAGTATTTTAGTTTTTATTTATTAGTCATCATTCATAACCCAAAATTGGCATTCTTCATTTAAAGCAGCTAGCCTCAAGGGTAAAGTAACAAAAAGTAAATAATAAAATGGAGGTGATGAAAATGCATGTGAACTGAAATACAGAGTGGTTAAAATTAAGGTGAATTGAAGTATAAAGTAATAAATTCTCAACTGGTGTGGTAAACTTGATTTACCATTCATCATTCACAACACCCTATTATTTACTTAAATTATAGAATATACTTTAAGTTTCATTCTCCTTGGGGTACCACTCTTGAATAAGAGAAAATCGATAGCCAATTACCTAATTCAATCTCGTGAACTATCCTAAACTTAGCATTCAATTATTAATTAAATTAATAAGTATAATAAGATTACAATTAATAGCTAGTTGGTTGAAGGGTAGGCAACATATTTATTGTTATGCAATATTATATAAACAAAGCAAAAATGCACTACAAGATCAAACTAATCAAAATGCACTAAACTAAGACTAGATGAAGAAAAATAGATGGGCACGTGTGATGAGGATAGTGTGTGTGTGTGTGTGTGTGTGTGTGTGTGTGTGTGTGTGTGTGTGTGTGTGTTCCTCCATGTTTGAAGGCGATTGGATGAACGGTTCCTGACATAATTGAAATACAAACACACAGACAGAAAGACTTCAGAGATTCCGGAGATGAAAAACTTTTTTTTTTTGTGGTGTGTCATTATTTCATTGTTGCAGGTAATGTTTGTGGTTAACTCAAGGTATGTGGGCCACATCTGTACCAAGTGTTAATGATGATAAGTAGTTTAATACATACCCCTTGATAAAATATTTTTAGATTTCATCCTGACTTGTTCGACTTGCAGCTGAAATGAAGATTAACATAACAGCATTATATTCATACAGCGTGCAGCCTTTAGAGAGGAGGACTCAATTAAATAACGAGCCAGTTAGAGATGTAGCTCCAACATGCACTTCTTTGTGCTTTTTTTCTTCTATCCCCTTACAATTCAATTGTATAGATTGTACTCTTTGGTAACTTCTTCTTCTTTCACTAGGTATTTACCCCACTGATGCGATATGTACTAATAGCTCTTACTAGTAGTTATTGCTGCTCTCAGGAGTGCTTATTTAAGCTGTTCCAACACCATCTGTAAAATGTGATGGAATCAAATATCTTCTCCGCTGTGCCACAACAGGCGAAGAGGAAGAAGTCACAGTGCCCAGTTTGAACTATCTTGTGCGGCGCTGTGAGCCGCTTCGCGCAAGTGCAAGATAGGGCCAACAGAGAGCTAAACACAGCGAGTTGGGGTGGTGGAGAGCGTGGTGAGAAAGAGTGCGCGTTATTATGACGGAGAACCCAAATGACAGTGCTCCACAGTTCCGGTCGTCCCCAGGGTCAGAGCCGGCCCCGGTGCCAAGAGGGGGGCAGGAGGGGGCTTTGCTCCCTCAGTTGTATTTTCTGTCTGATGGTGGGGGGGGTTAGGACAGTGATGTGTCTTGGTTTCATTCTGCATTTCCACCCCAAGCGACCAAGTTATAGCAAATGCACTCGCGCCCATCTGTGAGCTCATGGGAGTGTTGGTCTTCAAATGAGCTGAGGTCAGCCACACTGTTGGCACATGGAGGCAGCAGAAAGCGATTCCACCATTGCCCCCCGCCCACCCCAAAAAACAGGTCTAAACTCGATGGCACAGTATTTCACTGCTTGTTATTTTAGTTGCGCATCACTGTTACACTGCGCATTTACGCACGAGGCACAGCAGCGTAAGTTAAATGATTATTAAATCTCCTGACACACTGACAGGATCGGTCAGGATCTATTGTTAATTGATATTCTTTGTTCTTCTACACATCCTAAAGGTCTCAGACACAATCCAGGTTCATACAGTGAAACTGTTTGGAGTAAAGCAGCCGTCCTCCTGATCAGTCCTCCATCAGAGCGTCTACATGATTTCTGTTTCCTCTGACCTGTCATGTCAAGTTTATAACTAAAGCTTTTTTTATTTTTTGCTGATCAAATACTACGATGTTTATTGCGACTTTACTGCGCACGTGACGGACAGCAGCCTCTCTATGAAAGTAAATCGTTAAAGACAACACTCAAACATCAATAAAACACAACATAAAGAAACCAGTGTAGGGCGGGGCGGTGGAGATGTGACCGTCGGCGCAGTGAGACTCCACACGGTTCATAGAGGAGACAGCATCTGTCTGTTAACAGACTGGAGTTCTGACTCTTCACTGATAAACTGCAGAGCAGCAGGGCAACACAGGCTTCATTATCATGGATGGTTTTTAGATCACGTCCACACTTCTGTCTATCTCCCCTCTCTGCTGTGAGTCTGCACGTCAGTCAGTTAACTGGTGTTTTTCATAATGCGCCATTCATGCGCTATTATTATAGCAATGCACAAAGGTACAAGCGCACCTGGATTAAAAAGGGAAATGACACTGTTTGGTGTATTGCATGTTATGTCCTACACACCCATGACTAATTCACAGACTAAGTCCCTTTTTAACCATGTGCCCGGCGCACAAACCATTTTTTCTACTGTATAAAGACTTGCCCCCTCGCCATTTTTAACTGCCCTCTCAGTCACCTATGGTCAGACCGTCTGAGTTGTTCTGTAACGTTCTGTGTCTGAAGCCGAGGCTACATCAAATGACTTGAACTGTGACGCGCTGGCATTTGGGTTCTCCATCATGATAATACGCACGTCCATAATGGGGAGACAGTATGTAATGCGCTTGCTACGGCAATATGGAAAAAATGTAGTGTATATATGTTAGGTAGTCTAACATTACCTGCATTAAAAATAAACAAAAGCTGGTTGCTGTTCTGACACAGTGGAGGAGATCAGATTTTATCACGTTCTATTATTTTTTGCTTTATGTTCATTGCTTTTCCATAAAGCAGCTGTTTTATTTGCAAATTCGATAAAATCTGGGCAAGTAATTAATAGTAAAATATGATCTGGTTATTTAGTCTTATTGGCTTGCATCAACCATCAAGGCTATTTTTCAAACTCACATCAGGTAAAGTGTGGATGATAGAAGCTTCAGACATAATTGTGCTAAATAATAATTCATGGCTGCAAACATTTAATCTGTGGAATCTAATTTATACACACACACAAGTGTGTGTGTGTGTGTGTTGTGTGTGTGTGTGTGTGTGTGTGTGTGTGTGTGTGTGTGTGTGTGTGTAAATGTTGTTGATACTGTTTTAAGTAAATGATATAAGTACTTCTTCAGAAAGCCACTCTTAGCAGTCAGAAGAAGCTTTGTGGGAGACTCTGAACTTCAGAGTCTGAAGTCAGATGGAAGAAGGTTCTCCTTAGTGTGTTGTTCCAGCTGTCAGTGTAGATAGATAAAAGGTGAATGGTCTTCATTCATGCCCTCTGCATCAACTACAAGAACAGACTTTGACCTGTAAGAGAGTATATTTACATTGTGATTACTACTTTTACTGATAAAAAGATGTTCTCCTCTAAATCTGACAAATAATTAAAAAAACAAACAATGATGTAGCTGATTTTCAGTAGATTTTTAATAGAAATGAGCTTAACTCAAAGACCACCTTGAATGATGAAAACAGTCTAAATAGAGGACTCTACAACAGTAAATGAGTTGAAATGGTGTTTTTACTTTATTTTGCTTAAGTGTACACACAGCTTTTGTGATGATCTAATTATTTGTAAGGATGATTTGTAATTTTTTTGGTGATAACTCTTTCCTCGCCTGTCCTGTTTGCTCAATGCATGAGCTGGTATAGGTTAACATCTTGATTTTCCTTCAGAGATGGAGCTGTCAGAGTAACTTACTTCAACTTTATTTGTTTATTTTGTAGCAAGACATAGATACAGGACATCAATATAAGACTAAAATACATAAAATATTGAATGTTGCGGACTCCGGTTGCACAACAGCGGAATAAAAGAATGAAGTGCTCAATTTCAGGACATCAGTCACACAATCAACATGACAATCCTAAATACAACATGGATATATAAATAGGCCTACAATTCAACAGCCATAGGTAAAAACATTGACAATGTCCATCATAAACATGAAAAATCAACAGATAGATTGTTTGTTTATTGTCCATGTGGGAAAATTAGGTTGCAGCAGAAATAACTTGGCATTTGACAACAACAAAGACAAGAAAATGGACAACTGAAAACAATGAACACAATTTCAGACACATATACACCTGATCATCATTAATTAAGAAATATCATTGATAAATTAAATGGCCAGTGGAGCATGAAAACAACCTCTGTTTTATGGAAACAGAGGAGCAAAGTTTGGTCGTCGAGAAGGCAACAGTTTAAATGAAGGGGCAAGGGAGTGTCCCTGATCACCCACAATGCCGTTTGCCTTTTCTTAGTGTTCTGTGTTGCATTTCATAATTTGAAATGCAATGCCTGACAGTTTACTGAACGTTGTTATTTTCCTGCTATACTTTTTCTGTGCTGCCTCTGGGGTGCTGGCAGTGCTTGGCGGGCTCTTGCCACAAGACCTGGCCTGGATGGACCTGGGCACCTGGGCATGGTGAATGCTGGGGCCAGTCAAGAACCTGGCCCCAGTGGGGAGGTCCATTCCAGCCTAGCCTCCAAGTGTTTGAATAACAACTTTAGCAGAGCAGCAGTGGCATCTTCTACCCCTCCTTTAGCTCCACAAGCAAACTGTAGTGGGTCAAAAAGATTCTCTGTTTTTGTAAGGAGCTCTTTTCTCAGCACTTTTTTGGAAAATCTTAAGGTCAGGGCAACTGACCTGAAATCATTCAGTACTTTGGGGTGAATATGTTTGGCCACTGGGTTAACTGTAGACTGTTTCCAACTGGCACTCTCTGTTGACTGAGGAACAGCTGGGAAAAAAATAAATATATGTTCATCTGATTCTGTTTCGGTTAGTGAACAAACACACTTCTAGCCACCCTTTTGAGGGCATATGTAGGACAAGAGAACATTAATCATATTCTTAACAATAGGAGGAGGTGGGTGGATGTCGTGTGGCAGGTGGTGGGCCAGGCTCATCTCCCAGGCATCTACCAGACGAACATTCAGGCCTTTGAACATGGCCCTGAGCACCTTGTCACCGTTTACCGAATACCAGTCACTGCAGCCTAGCGCCCCAGTAGAAGTCAAAGCTATAGGGGTCCCGGTCCGGATGACGACCAGTGTATTTGGAGCCCTGTCCAGTAGCCGCACCACCGCCTTACGGATGCTCTGCAGCCGCCTGATGTAAACCTCGATTGGGAAAGGGGTGAAATGAGCCCAGATGCTGAGAACTACGACAGTGTCTGTGCCTCCAGTTAAGCCATCTATTTCATTGGCAATGTAACGCAGCTCAGCGGTTTGGATGAGATTTGCCCTGATAGGAAGACCATGGAAACGGAACGTCACCAAGATGTTGTTTGCATAGTCCAAGGCCATGTAAGGTCCAACTTTCTGCAGGCTGTGCAGGTTAAACTCCTTAAGATCTAAAAAAATTACAGAGGGAACAGATGAAGCTGCAGTGTGAACAAAATCAAACTGTTATCAGAAATCCCTGTGGATCAGTTACCTGGTAGTGTTGCTCTGAAGTACTCAAACCACTGCCTGATGGTGGAGTCTCCATACAGGTGGACCATCTTGCCTTTCAGACACTGACTGATGGCAGAGGAGGTGTTGAATTGGCGAACGGTGGTGCCACCTAGTGCTCGCCACAAACCCTGGTAGTAATAGCCAGAGGGTCCAGACTTCACACTGCTGCTCTTAACCTCTGGTTGACCTGAGAGGAAGTTAAAGGATAAGGATGGGGTTATATTTTATATTTCATATTGTCAAAAACATCCCATGGAAAAACCCCAAAACATATGTCAGGACAGTGTATGTGGAGCGATACTGAAACAAACTAGTGCCCACATTCACTCCAATGAAAGAACATGTCACTCACAACAGTGTGGCTCATTTATGTGTTTAGAAGTTTTTGAACAACAACGGAGCTCACAGAGTAGTTAACAATTCACAGCCTTATCCTTCAAAGCAGTACTCTGTCCAATGTAATGGGGGTCAAACTCACTATCTAGAGATGTAAATGGTTTAAATATTTTTATCTATTCACTTGTTTGTGCATATACTGTACATGTTAACTTGTGTACACAGGGCACATCCTAAAAGGAGTCTCAGTCTATTTTCCCTGTTGAAAAATAAATAAAATAAAATAATGATGATAATAATGATGAAGGGGTGGTGATGGCACAGTGAATAAGACCATGCCTTTGGTAAGAGAGACCGGGTTCAATCCACCGTTGTGTCCCTGTGCAAGACACTTAACCCCTAGTTGCTCCAGAGGCGTGCAACCTCTGACATGTATAGATATTGTAAGTTGCTTTGGATATAAGCATCAGCTAAATGTGAATGCTTTTAGCTGAATGAATGTGAATGCAGGCAAATGAACCCAGCTGTGGTTCATTCGCCTGCACATCGACCCAGTCAGCCAGAAAAGGTAGAAGATTGCTGTCCCCCAGTCAGTTGGCCTAAGTGGGACTAAGCACACTGGGGAACCCCCACATTCTTTCTGCCACATTCCAGTCTTGATGATGACTGGATGAGGAGGAACATGTCTGTCACAGGTGGCCCACATGCCTCTTCATGTACACATATGCGCTGGAGAAAGGAAAGTTCTCCAGCACTTCGACCCTCTTCTGCAGAATCAGCGCATGCAACAAAAGCCATGGTGGCTTGCTTACATATATTTCCAGGTGAGTGGCCAAACGGCTGCTGCACTGGGTGCACACACACCTGCTCTCCAGAGCAGACTATATGCTTGAATAAATTTCTATACAGGAGAAAGATAGCCAGAAGAAAGTAGTAAGTTGTTTACAAATGTAATTTCCTGCCTATTTTTTAAATAATACTAATAATTATAATTATTATCATCAGCATCATCATCAAGCAAAAAATCATGTTTTACCTTTCTTTTGTGGCATCACAGTGATATTAGCGGGTCCTGAAGCCCAAATAGAGACTTTCATGTTGACACCACTGAAGAAGAGCAGAGAACAATTAAGCACTAAAATTTCATTTCAGTCATAAATTACACAAATCCTGTTTTCCATTTTCAGTGCTAAAGCTGCACTAATTCATGACAATGACTGTGTAATGTGCAAGGTGACACGTGCACTGACCAACCCAATACAGTTCCCTTCAGCTCTACAGATCATTGTAACGTCTTTCAGCTCATCCTTTTATAACCTACTATTCTGGTTGAGTCTCGCTGCCCTCATCAACATATTTTATTAGACGTTAGAAGGCAGCCTTTTTTTGAAAACTCCTGCCAATGGGAAGATTTTAAGAAACTCCGGTTGCAGTGTTGTCATGTACACAGTAAAACCGGAGTTTTTGCCTTGCAGAGTACATGCTGTTATCTGCTGTTTGATGTCTGATTGTGCGCCACTTCCTGCTTTGTTTTCGATTTTATTACACTCAGCTTGGCCAACGTGGCTTTACAGTTAGGGTCATATCGCTGCCTGGTGGTTTGGCATGCTCTTGGCAGCGCTTGATAGCGTTTTTTTGCATTTTCATGTAGACATGGATTTTTTTTGAACGTGTTTATAAAAATACCTGTATGTGTGGACTAGGCTGTAGACTGTGGTTATGAGCCAGTCTTTGGCTGCATATTTCACTAAGCCTACATCTCCCCTTGCACTACATGCCTGTAACCATTATAATTAACCATTTTAATACAAAGTCATCCAACTGTTCCACCAGACAATCTCCCCCAGATACTAGAAGACAGAGAGTAAGCACTTTGAAAGCCCATCTCTGCCTGCCCTGTTGTCAGGATCGCTGGGTGCACAAAACCTGTGAGAGCCCAAATGCATGACAGGGAGACAGAGTATGTAATCCAGGGCTAGACAAAATGGCATGAACAAAAACTCACAGGTACACGGAACTTGTACATCCAAAAAACAGAACGGGTAATGCAGCAACTTGCAGAACATACGACAACCGACTAAGCATATATGCGACAATGAAAGGACAGGGAATCAACAGGAACACAAAACATTTCTACAGAGGGGCAAACGAGCAGGGCGGGAGCAACACAGGTGACTGGGATCAGGACTAACAAAGCAGGCAGAGAGACAGCAGGGGAAAGTAGAGAGATCAAAGTAAGTAGTACAGATCAGAATAATAAAAATAACAAACTAACCCAGACACAGGCAGACAGAATACAAATACACTAATAACAAGGAACACAGACTGAAGCAAAGATAAAACAGAACTTAGAGCAGACATGGGAAAACAACACAGAAGTACACTGACCAGGAGTAAACACTTAAGCCATGAGCTAAGGTACAAGACTAAGAACTAATGGGTTTCTTACGCCTACCTCGTATGGTCCGGACTTTCGCACTTTTCAGTTTGGTCCAAACCAAAAATACAGGTGTGAAACCTCACCCAGACCAACACAGGTTGGTCCTGTGTGGACCAAAAAGATGAAATTTGGCTGACCAAAAGAGGTAGTCTCGGTCAGGATCAAACTGAACCTTGGTTCGGATTGTTTCTGGTGTGAAAGCATTTTTTTGGATGGTTCGGACTTTCAGACTACTTACAGGAAGTCTGGCGGTTGCCGTTTAAACCGGAAACAAAAAAATGCACAGGGAAATGCATTGAAATAAGGACAGAATTATAAATCTCCCGTGAAAGCTCATCTTTTCAAACAGACGACCGCTATAGAATCACACTGCCACCCATCTCTTTGGTCTCTGCTCAAAAGGATTCCATACTGTCTTCTCCTCCTGTCCTGTCGATGATGTTATAATGTTCGCACAACAAGGACGTTTAATTGCGAATTTGAACCAGCCTTCATAGTTGGTGCTGCAGGTATTATTATTGCATTAATGCAATAATCTGAATACTGTGGCATGGACTCTGTCCTGCATGATTTCGTTCTTTCACCTGCTGGTGGACAGGGGTTTGGCCTTCAGCATGGTTAAGACCCAAGCTGCTGCTATCTCATCCTGCCATTTGGACATGTGTAGTGCTCTATTATACATTGTGCAGTGCTGAGTGGGGACTGATTTATTAGACTATTTTACTAATGTCTGTGCGAAGTGGTACCGTATGGACCCAGTGAGGCGCAGACTCTTCCTCTAACCCTTTAGCAAAGCCTTAGAGGGCGAAGCCAATACGTAATAGAATGATAGTTTTATATCGTAACTCGAGATTCTATGAGTATAGGCACAGCCCTCTAGGTATTAAAGCATTTGTTAAGGTATTAAAGCATTTGTTAAGATGTGTTGAGTGCTAATTATAAAATTGGTTGGGACTATTCTTCAATCACTCAAAGCTACCGCTTTTTTTTCCTGAAATTGAGCACTTTATTTTAAGGTGCACATTTACAAAAACTTTTTTTAAATGCAGCCTTAAATTTAGAATTTATTATTAAAGTAGTTATTTATTATCCCTTCAGTTTGTTGTGAAAACTGACAGCAAATATTGTTGAAATATTATCTGATTTGACAGTCAGTTGTTGACTAAAAATAAATGTTTATACAACTAGGTTATATGTTATGGTAGGCTACTGAATGATAACGAAGTAAGTCGTTATGATGTTCCGGATCTTTGCTTCATGAAATTTTCTCTAAAGGGACCTCTTTGAATTAAATACCCCTGCTCTAAGCTATGGCTGGCTCCTTAAATGGCTGAAGAAAAGCTGTTTGGGAGCCGACTGTCTGGTCTCGTGGCTATTTATACACAAGGTGGCCCCGCTGGTGGACGTAGACAAAAGCTCTTTACTGCTGTGCATTCATGTGAGGGATGAACACACTAGTGGTAGCCTTACAGGGCTATACTCATAGAATATGGAGTTACTATATGTAACTATCGTCCTGTCTCTCTGCTTCCTCACCTTTGAAAAAGCTTCTCTTCCTGGGCCTTCAGGTTTGATTTCAATTTTCCCACGTAGTGGTTGATCCTGGTATCACAGCTCAGATTCTTTGGCTTGTAGCAGAACCAAGGCTCGCCTGTATGGAGGTCAGTGTAATTGCACAGCGGCTGCTGGGTTGGACGTAGGCAGACGTTACAGGTAGTAGTTTCAGAAAGCGAGCCTGAACGGAAGAGACTGTGGAATAAAAACCTGTCTGGCTGTTCACTGTTCAGCCTGCGCAGCACTGTGACAGCCTCGCTAGGGTGAACCAGCGTCACCTGGACAAAGAAACAGAATTTTCACCAGGCTAGTCATTGTTCAGTCTTGACAATACAGTGAATACTATGTAAAGCCGCACACTTTATGGAACTGTACACTTAGACTAAGGTGTAAAAGAGTAGTTATCAGTATATAACGCCAGTCCCATTAGTACATGCATAGCCCTTGGGATTCACTATTGATTTATCCTCATGAGGCTATACTGGCACCTGAGACAGAAGGTTTGAAATGAACGGTGGGGGGTAGCACCCTTGCCTATGAAGCCCAGTGCATTAATTGCTTGACTCCCTTTTAAAGGTTTATGGTTGGAGGGCTACAAATTAGGGCTATTTTGACATCATCTTCCTTTTACTCATCTTATTTTAGTTATGAACAGGGGCGGACTGGAACAAAAATTCAGCCCTGGTAATGTAGCCATACCAGCCCACCTTACCTTACACGCATCCCCACGAACACATATTCACTACTTGGGCTACATTTATGGACAGTTAGTGAAATAATATAAGCAGTAGGCCTACTGTATGTAACTGCAAGGGCGTCACTTTATGTTGAAAGATGTGGTGACAGAGGGTCTATGAATAGGGGTGTGATGAAAGACTTTGGTCACGAGAACAAGACGAGAAGATATTTTAACACTATTTTGAAGAAAGATTTGACCCCACTGTCAAGATAAGATATGACAGTGGGGTCTGGTGGTCCTTCCCCAGAATATTTCGAGCATTAAACTCTTAATTTATGGAGTAAATGTCTTTATTTACATGAGTGGTAACACAAAATTCAGGTGGCAGGTGAAAATTCAAAATATAAAAAATTTAATGGAATATAATGCTGAAATCAGTAGCTTTTTTTGTTGCTTAAGTAATTTTCTTGGACAAAGCACATTTGTTTCTTCCATATTTGAATGGTATTGCATGTTTTCTTATTGTGCAAATAAACCTTTCTCAAAGCATTTTCATTTGTATTTGAACATTTCTTGTTCCAAGCTATTTTTCAGAACATATTTAACTAATTATGCTTTCAAAAACTGATGGACCTGTCCCCGGCGACCCTAGTGTAAATGACACCAATGCTTTTATCCAAAACGACTTACAATTGCTATTTATCAGAGGCCACATGCCTCTGGAGCAACTAGGGGTTACGTGTCTTGCTCAGGGGCTTATTGGTGGATGTGTCATTGTGGGAATTGAATCCAAGTCTCTTATGCACTGCGCTGTCACCACCCCTAACATTGTAAAATTTCATGTATGTGACTGTCACACAATGCTCAATCGTTCTTTTTAATGGTCTCTGTGTATTTATCTGCTGTTACTGTCTTTACTATTTACTGTTTCTGGAAGAATTCATTACAACCCGAACGTTTGTTGTCTGTTTTCTTCCTACCTCTACCACACTCCCTGTCTCTGCTAGGCCTACAGTAGCATCCTTCCTCCCACCACCAGGGGTCTCTGTACTGATTCCAGCAACATCCATGAACACAGTAGCCTATAGGATGTAAACATTGCATAAAAATGTTTTCTCACACACTGCTCTCAACATAGGAATGCACATGAATAAAAACATTACTCACTAGCCTACTTAATTCTACTCTTCTTGCCTTCACTTTTAATATTCCCACACAACTGCCGAACATAGGCCTCTGCTGCAAACACAGCAGCTTGCCCTATCTCTTTCTTTTTCAAATCTCCCTATATTTGTTGGCCCTGTGGACTTTCTCTGTCAGCAGTGGGCTGTTTTATGAAGTGGTCGAAATGACACAGCACTTGCGATTTCCACGGTTTTCAGCCGCAGGTGTGCAGAAAAGGCTTGTTAAAACCAAAACCAACATTGTACCTGCACCAAAGTGTTCACTGTTGCTTTACCTTGTCTGTGCTTGTGAAATATCCACTTTCTGAGTCTTATAACATAATGGATGGTCATTTCTCTGTGTTTCTCTGCAAAATGCTTAAATGGGTCGCCAAATGTAGTTGAGGTACATACAACGGCCACCCAACTAAAGCTTATGTGTAGAAAACACTGATATTAATATCAATCTGACCGGCCCACCCCAAAACAAATGGTCCAGTCCCTCTGGCAAATGCCAGAATTGCCAGATGTCCAGTCTGCCCCTGCTTAAGGAGACAGAAAAGGCCAATCTCTCAGTGGGTTGCTTCTAGTCAACACATGGCGTGCATCTGAAACAGCATGTGTATCAGTGTAGAAATGCGGAAGAGTTTAGGTGTTCTACTGGCAAAACAGGGCATGTGGGGAGGGATGGATATCAGAGGCTGAGCAGTACTAGCCCAGTTAGCAGAAGTGTGTTATGGAAACAGACTTATGGTTTATCCAATTGTGTCTTACCCCTCCCAAGACATGAGCTTCCTTCAGTTTAGTGTTAATAAAAGTTATCAAGAAGAAGCACTGTAGTGCTTAAAAATCTAACCTGAACCTTTTTGTGAGTCAGGTTTCAGGTGATGCGATAACAACCGTTAACATTCAGTCGCACCCCCTCCGCCCAGGTACTGGGGCTTTGCGAATGATAAATTGGAAGATAGATTTAAACACCTACAGTATAATCTTATTGTTTTCTCACCTCAACCTGTGCACTTCCTTCCCAGAGTAAAGAGAACACAGCAGAGTAGGAACCATTGAGATGATCCACAACTCTCCCAGCTACACCTGCACCAAGCTTCAGGTTGTGCAGCCGGGAGAATAAGACATCTCCCCCAGACTTTTTTGGACGGCTCTGGAAGTCATACATCTTGATCATAACTTCCAGTTGATCCCCTACGTGCCACTCTCCTCCTCCCCTTCCTGGTGGGAGAATGGTGAAGCTGCTGTGGGCAGGATCACTGGTCTGCTCCAGTGAAAGAGGATCTGGTAGAACTGGAGTTTCAGGCCAAGCAATGGAGTCTAGTATGAGGCGTTCCTCCAGAGCGTCCTTAGAGGACAGTGGTTGGAAGGTGCAGAAGCCATGTTGAATGTCTCGGTGAGTGGAAACTCTTGGGTAGATGATGGTGGAGTTCACTTTATGCTGAAACTGGCAGGGGGTCGAGAGAGAGAGAGATGGTGAGAAAGATAGATCAAACATACTGAAAGCAAATTAAACAAATTTAAAAAACTGTGCAAACTATGTTCTTAAAATGGACTCAAGGGATAAAATGTGTCAAGATACTCAATCTGCTCTGCACAAGGCAGAAAATAGTTTTTGTCTTTCTTTTGGCAGGACAGTGGATAGAGTAAGGAAAAAGGGAGAGAGAAAATGGGCGACATGCAGAAAAGTGCTGCAGGCTGGATTCAAATGGACTTTACCAATTGAGCTAACCACTCCCCTTCAAAGATTTTTTTGTGTTTCAAGTTCTTGTTCACTAAAATTGATGTTTTGGGATATTTTCATTGGCCCAGTGGCTGTTTCATGCCAAGTGGTTTTCCAGTTAAGATTTTCATAGCTGAAAGATTCAAATAACCACAAGGAAGACACACACACACACACACCTACATGCACACATACACACACACACACACACACACACACTCTTTAGATGTAGAGTCATAAAAAATCAACCTGTGTTTTAAATGCTCCATTTCTTCTCAGCCAGCTGTTGGTGTGTCAGAATCTGTTTGATTGACAGCCTCTGGCAGAGGGCCATATAAATGGTAAGCATATTGATAGAGATTTTGAAGATGTGGACCACACCTGCATCTAACTGGACCCAAGTGTCATCAGCAGTTCATTTAAATGCTGTTTAATGCAGAGATGGGGACTCGATTTTGAGACTCGGACTCGAGTCCGACTTAAGTAGTACACACAGTGACTTCTGATTTGACTTGAGACTTGTCGTCAAAAGACTTATTTATAGATTTATTTTTAGGAAACGTGAGCTTGCTGTTATTCCCTCCCTGCGTTACTTATAACCTGCCTATGTAAAACAAAGTATCTGCTGCGTGTGCCATTCATCATAAACTGGCTTTAAAACTTCATACGAGACCCAAACAAAGAAGTGCTGAACGCAAAATAGGTTAGTAACCTGTGGTGAGTAAACATGTTTACTTCCGAGAAGTTAACTCCAACTGTCGTTCGTTATGAAAAGATGAATGAGTGTTTGTTTACTTGCCAAACTTGTGGTGGTCGATTAATGTAATCATTTATGTCCTGGCTGCCATAAAGTTAATTATTACCGTTGACTGCAAACAGGATACAGGTTTGTTGTTGAGCATGCAACGTTACAGTTTTATTTAGTTAACGTTACACTGCGTTTGAGAGTCAGCGGGGTTTGTTGACTTACAGTAGTTTATAAGCTGTCATTATTGTAGACGCATTGTACATTAGTCTACATCAGGGCTGGCAACTTTTCAATTAAGTTTGGATTGACATTTGGTATTGGAGGACTGTTCATTTTAGGCCTTCTGTATCATATCCCACTGCAGGGGTCGGGTCTTCACTCTTTACAGTGGAAATATTTTTATCTAGGCTTTGTCAACGGAAACACAAAACTCAGGCAGCAGGTGCTAATTTAAAATATAAACTATACCAGAATATAATTCAGTAGGTGTATGGCTTTCAAGCATTCAGTATTTATTTTACTCTCATGATTTAGTCTTTCCTCCCCTTAGTGTCTTTGTTTGGGGAAGTTCTTCTTAAATGTGGCACCTTTTCACCTCAAGGATGAATTTAATTCATTTAAATTCAGTTAGAAACTCCTGGACTGAATGTTCAAAACTTTTTGCATCTATCCCACACATCTGTTTAATCTGATATCTCCAAAAAGAGTTTTACGTGAATAACGTCATCATTTAATCACAATTAACAATATTACTACAATTATTATTATTCCAAACTGTCTACCACTCACTGCGCGAGAGCGGTTCGATTTATTCCTGTCACAGCGTCAGCCAGTGTCGCATCAACTGAGTGTAGTGTAATCGCACAAAGCCGACGCTATCAGTTTAAGCTATATCTTTTTTTCCAATGCGTGTGAATTGATGTACAGAGTGAGGGTGTGTGGAAATTTTCAAATACATGAGTCTCACGCTCAATGCGTGAGAGTTGGCAGCTCTGGTCTATATGGTTGTGCTCTGTAAGTGAAAAACAGGTTACAGGTTTATTGTTGATCATGCAACGTTCCAGTTTTTAGTTAACGTTACACAGGTTTGAGAGTCTGGGGCTGTGTTGACTTACAGTATTTAATAAACTGTCATTAATTGCATTGCACATTACATAGTTGTGCTCTGTAAGTGAAAACAGGTTACAATTACAAAATCCCTTATAGCTATGCAGTTCTATAAACAGCCTGGATTGAACGCAGCAGGTGACAACATTCCTTATAACCACGAGAGACTTGAGACTTGACTTGGTCTCTAGCTCAGAGACTTGAGACTTGACTTGGACTCTAGCTCAAAGACTTGAGACTTGACTTGGACTCTAGTGAATGTTTGTTTTGTCACTCATATAACAAGCTACAGTACAGGACAGGTTCATGTTTGTAAGTTAGATAAGAAGGAGACTTTAGCAGGAAAGCTGATGTACTGCTTATGCAAGATTTGATTGGCTGTATCAAAATAAGGTCTTCATCTAAGTCCACAGAAACCTAACGCTATTCAAATTAATGCAAAACTAGGGGGAGCCATCAAGAAACCCAAAAGTATAAAAGAGAGTTTTTCAGTGTTAATGCCCTGATTTGTCTATGCTCCAGTTTTGGCTGCTCCTCGGTGGGATGAGCTTTTAAACTTGAGGAAGACGTTAGTTATGTGGGCACAGGGGCCTTGTTGCTGCAATATGAAGAATTTGGAGGTAGATAAGCCAGTTTGTTTCTTTTCGAGGAAATTCAATAAACAACAGTTGAATTCTCACCAGGAAACACAGGCTTTATATTGGTTTTGCAGCATTTCCGTGTATGTTAGCTCTGTGTCTGTGGTGGTCTATACAGATCATGACCCTTTTACCTTTCTCAGTTCCTTGTAGTGTCCTAACGAGAGGCTGGATTGCTGCGCTCTCCTCCTCCTACAACCTGGACATTTGTCACATCAGGGTGTGGGACATTGTGGTGTCAGATGCATTGTCAGTATTTTCATAATTATGTGTGCATACGTTCTCTACTTTGTCCCCATCTCTATAGGTCAGCTAAAATCAGCTTCGTGGACCTAGAAGCTGGAAGGTCTGTGGGAGGATATTTGTTTCTGTTATAGAGTTGCACATAGATGTTTGTGTTGTGCACACAGGACAAATGATTTACAGATCAGATATGTAGCTGCAGTACACACAAAACACACACACACGGCAATTTAATATCAGCAAGACTCTAACACCAGGTTAGAAGTAGTCTTTCTGCCCTTATTACTAAGTGGCTGTCAATACTTTTTGAACAGCTTTTATTAGAATAAATAGAGACCTGAACAGACAATTAAACTGACTGGTCACAGCTACAGTACATCTCAGTCATGGAAGAAAATGTCTAAATTTCACCATAATCCGTTACTCTACTTTAATTTTGTGTGATCACTGATTAATTTGGGGATAAAAGAAAAAGTGTGCTAACTTGGAATATATGAGAACAACATTAACCTACATGGTAGAGAAAGTTTACTTTTTGGGTGCTTCATTAACCTGGAGTCTGGGTTTCAAATACTCTGTTTACTTTTGTTTGAGTAATGTTTGCTTACCACTACAGTGCCCAGCTGTTTATGGGTATCAGTTTGTAAAAAAAAAAATGTTATTTGTGAACCATTTGTAAAGATTTATATCTTCAGTAGGAACAGATGGGAATCAGTAGGTTGGAACCTGTGCTTGAAGTGAGCTGGTACCACCCAGAGATCCTGATGTGAAGCGTGTGCAGGAAGCTGCTCATCAACAACCGCCGCAAATGAAACTGCTGTCCAACTGAAATTAATATTATACTAGTGGTCAGCCACATAGTATACTATTACCTGCAATGATAATGAATACACTAACATTAGCCCTAATATCAAACCTTAACCACAGTGGTGTAATATCAGAAACTGTTTTTATTTATGAAACAGTTACACACTGCTCCAGGTACTGGCACCCACTTTTTTCCACATCAGGATCTGGTTGGAACATTTAATTTTGATATTGTCATGAGGTGAAAAGTAGAGAATAAGGCCAGCCATCTCCTTGCACTGGAGAAGCTGCTGCTGTCAGCAAAGCACAGTGCAGGATTGTGAGGTAAAATACGGTGAACTTAAGTTGTAATGAGCAACATTACTGTTATCCATCCTTCAAACGGTCCCACTAAAACCAAGTTCTCACCTCCAGGAGGTCCATCTTACGTAGCACAAAGATTATGACAAACGCAGCCAGCAAGAGGAAGATGGTCCTGTACTTTGTGGTGCTCATGCTGACCACCTCTCTTATGCAAGCTCTGACCTTCATGATCAGCGGTCAGTCTTCATCTCTGGACAACGCTGTGACCACTTCATCTGCTACTGGATTAAAAACAAAACAAAGGGGACACCTTCTTATGATAAATAATATTACTAGGAAATGTCTGTCTTTCAGTCATTAGGACTAAACTAAACACAGAACACAGCCAAAGACAGCAGCCTTCTAGTTCAACATGATGATTTATTCCCAGGTGACCCTATCATGTACACTATTTAACTAAATTTGGAAAATGTGGTATTTTGTAATCTGATACCACACTCTGCAAAGTCATCCTTACAACCAAGCCAAGCCTGAAAATGCAGTTGATGTAAGAGAAATATAATCTCATCTTAAATACAAATATAGGCACATTTTGCATAGTCATTGTAAATTCCTTTATGCACTGTTGCTACAGCAATGTGCAAGGAACAAACAAACAGATAAAGCTCATTTTTAAAGCTTAAGTTTAGGATTTTTAGGGCCGATCCCACATCACTGGAAGCAGTATTGACCAATACTGATCACGATGGTGGGGTCTGTTTGAACCACATAGGCCCTACTGTATATAAGAAATGGACGTAGTCATGGTGACGTCACCCGTTGGTTTATGGACTGCCATTTTGAAGCCTCAAGTTTGGCTGACAGGGTGCCACCATGTCGAGTTTTGCAACCAGGAAGTGCCTGGAAGTGATGATATGGCGAACGGCCATGAGCGGCGCTAGCTAGCTGGCATAGCTAGGTGCAACTGTCATTATAACAGGGCTGATAACTTTGTCTAGAGAACAATAGTCTTAAAACTAAATGTAGTCACCAGAGAAAGTGAACAGCCAATAAGCTTTTTCAGTGGTGCTGGTTAAAATTACATCCCACCCTGAAACATACTCTGCTTTGTGGTCTATTTTAAAATAAATGGGACCATAATTTACTAAATGAACATGATTTTATATTGAAGAAGACTTGAAACTAGCGACTGAGACCATAAACTCATCAGGAAAGTGTTTACTGGGGTAATTATTCAGCTGAGAAGTAGGGTCATTTTCCCATTACTTCTTATGGAGCTGGACTTCTTTTTGCAACCAGAAGAGTCGCCCCCTGCTGGATTTTCAATAGAATGCAGGTTTCAGGGACTTCAGCATTCGCTTCATATTGTAGACCGGAAGCTTCACACTCAAGAACCTTTTATTTACTGTGTAGCATAATTATTTAACTGTTCTAAAAAACATTGTATATTAAGTATAGTACAATGAAAGGTAGTTTTCAGTGGCCAGCGGTGTGGTTTTATGATTGCAAGCAGGCTTGAACTTATGAGCATGCACAATCAAAAATACAACTGCTTTTTATACAGAGATCGTATAATAAACACAGTGCACTGACCCGGCATATTGGCACAATATACTACCAGAAAAAAGGCAGTGTGAAAGCAGCTATACACACAACATGCTGAAAACTCAGGTAAACTCCCACTGCAACTTTGTAGTAATATTTTTATCAGCTTGAGGTTGAACTAATTCATGCATGTTAAATAATAACGTTATTAACATTGACTGCATGATTAAACCTTTGCCTGTGGTTTGCCTTTTAACAGGATTCCACTTTGTTTTATGAAGTCAGCTTTAACAGAAGAACACATTTATTAGCTTGTGGTCTGAAAGGGGGGATTGCCTTCATCTGACAGTGAAGGCACTGATAGTGGAGGGGTTTGTTGGTGTGGCAAACAAACACATGGCTGTTGCCCTGTGGGTCAATGACTTCAGGTTCAATTCCTGTTCATCCATTCAGATCTCCAGTTAGAAACACATTTCCCTGGGCCTGGAAATAGGTGATTTCTGGGCGGAGAGTGTCAAAAATGTCTTCTCTGAGCTGCGCTTTTTCAGAGGAGCTGAAGTTAACATTTGTGCGGCTCTGTGGTGATATTTATTTCTGATCAGAAGCGTTTTCCGCCTCTGATGAAAATCAGTGCGTTCGTCTCATTGAGTACAGTCCCAGACGGGCTATGTGTCTGTCAGACGATCTAAAGGGGGTAGCCAACTACCATATCAGCAGACCAATAACGCAGGGTAGCCTAATGCACAGCAGAGGGGCAGGTACATTTGTAAAAAAAAAATTAACCTCATTGTCATTGTGATTTTATTCTCTTCGTAATATTACTAATTTTGTCTCAAAATATTCTGCAAATGTCAGGGAGCTCAGGGATATGTGGGAGAGATTCTGAATGTGCAGAGGACCCCCAACCTCCCCCCTCCCTTGTAATTAATATTATCAGTGTTAATTATTATTAATAGGCCTAGTAATTATAAAAATCATGATGAATTAATTTATATGGCATAGGACATTTAATGGTTAAGGGTTAGATAACGTCAAAGCTTTCTGGGCTGGGCTAAGCCCCCAATGTTTCATGAGCATGGAAATGCCCCTGAATGTCGTCCCTGAGGGCGTGGCGTGGTGCAGTGGTTGAGACACATGCCTTTGGTGTGAGAGACCTGGGTTCAAATCCACTGTGGGACATCACTGTGTCCATGAGCAAGACACTTAACCCTTAGTTGCTCCAGAGGCGTGCGACCTCTGACATATAAGGCAATTGTAAGTCGCTTTGGATAAAAGCGTCAGCTAAATGAATAAAGCTAAATGAATGTGAGTCAGTGGGCCTAACTTTGAGAACTGAATTTGTTAAGATTCAGTCTTTCAATCACTAGGCCTATTTCAGCACCGTTCGTGTCATGAGAGTGTTTTTTTTCATTTCATTGCTTTATGAACGTAATTTAGAACAATGTTTGAAACATTATTTAGTATGTTAAATAAATTATTTAGATTTCTGAAGTGTTCTTGAAAGTGAGTTGGGTGACTGTTCACTGCAGACAGCTTTTAATGTCAAAACACAGACACACTGAAAAAATAACTGTAATCGTCAGACATGTAAGGATACATGTAATTATAGTCAGATCTACTCGTGCCCTAATGATGGGTCAACAATATTATAAGCCTACGCATTCACACAGTCAGCAATTTTATGTCCTTCTCCATGTGGCAGCTGCGGCTGGGTTAGCCTGTTTAACTTCTTCCTATTTGTCCAATCATGGGCTCTTTCAAGGGAACTTGCAGGAAAAAAAACTCCTGCCTAGTGAATTTTAAACAGCTCATATTTTGTGCGTTTTGACATTGATAATTTCATATGTGATAGTCTTCCTGGCTGACACCTTAGTGTCAAACAATTTCACCAGCTCATTTAGAGTGTGATGAGAACACTCATCTTGGCTGAACTAACAAGTGGATGTAAATATAACCTCCTAAATTCCTTTTCAGACTGATCAAATACTTCAGCACAGATTCTTGACTCAACAGTGTGAGTTTCAAAGGCTACATTTATAAAGATCTGAGCTGAAATAACATGTGTTGCATTACTTGGCAGCTACAGTTAATTCCACAGAATAATGCCTTTAGCCTACTCTCTTAACACTTGAAATCATTATGTGATAGGAATCAGATGGTGTTATCGGTAGCCACACTTGATCAAAATCATACAGTTTTTAACATCTTGCTGTAGTAATGATTACAATGTCCAGGAGTTTTTCGCTTTAGCCCCCAAAGTGGTGTCAGAGAGAGAGAGAGCGAGAGACAGAGACAGAGAGAGACACACAGAGGGAGAGAGAGAGAGAGAGAGAGAGAGAGAGAGAGAGAGAGAGAGAGACAAAGGTTATTTATTTCAACTTAGATTCATTTTTATGAAAACCCTCATTTGATTCTTTTGATCGGTGTACTTTTACAGACTAAAGGAATATAAATAGGCTAATCAAGGAATGGACACATGTTTGGACTTGTTTGTGACCAGTTGAAAGCAGTGAGTCTGTTCTTTCTTCCGTCTCTCTTGTTTACCATGCCGGTTCATCTGAATGAATTCTGTTTTGTTGCTTAAGGTTCTCATAAAATTAACTGAACAACTGAATTATTATTTATGTGTATGCTAAGCACATTGACAACCATTTGAACATTTTTATTTGTAAAGTGTAGCATAAAATTAGAACTCAAGTGGGTACTAGTAGGCTACAGTGAGTCCATGTTATGCTACTTCAATATTCTATACTTCTACTCAGCTACATTTTGGAGGCAAAGTTTTAGTTACTCGGTAATTTGCAGATTCAGATTACAAAATATAATCAGCAAATAAATGAGATGCATTATTATTGATAAATTATGTAAAGTAGTTCAAATGAACCCCGCCTTTACCAGCTGCAACATTAAAGTAATAATTACACTAATGCATCAATATAACTGATATATTCTCATATATATATTTCTGAAATGGGCCATTCTTGCAGAATAACTTTTGGTACTTTAAGTATGTTTGATGCTAATACTTTGGTACTTTTACTTAAAAGTGAAGTTTTTAATCCGTGACTTCTTTTTTGATGTTTTTTTTATAAACTGATCAGATGTTTTTAACTGTAAATCTTAACTGACACAGTATCCAGTCACTAGTGGACTAAATGTAGTGGATTACATTTCAAGTGCATTTCCCTTGGAAATGTAGTGGAGCAGGATAATAAAGTAGCATTAAATCGAAATACTTAAAGTAAAATAAAGTGGCCAACGTCAAAAATACACACATTAAAATGTTTAAGGGCAACATTCAGTTTTTCTGCTGTCTATAAAATGAAACTTAAGTATACTCAAATGAATCATGTGTCTTACCTGTGCTGAGACTAATTCAAGGGAAAACAGAGATGAACAGAGAACTCTTTTGTCATCGTCCAGTTAAATCTTTTAGGGAACTTTGTTCTCTTGGCTGGATTTCCAGGAAATTAATCTGTGGATGCAGTCCTCTACAATACGAATATGTCACTCGCATATGGCCATAAATACTTGCAAAATGAAAACCGGATTTACCAGAACTGTGTGCCAGTAAAGACCACAACTCTAATATTCCAATCAACAGCCTTGGGGTGGGGCATTAACAAAAGGTTGACATGCTACAGCAAATTTTCTAAAGTCAGTGTTATGCATGAATAGTTATGATTATTGACAAGCAAGTAGCATTAATAGATTAGAGATTAGCCACCATATAGGGCCTCTTTCTTGCACAAGGATTTAATAAATGAAAATGACCCAAAAAATTGGAGATGCAATTTTAATTTACTGCAATATACACAAAAGTGTAATAACATGTGGTCTGCAAACACTATAAGGTGCTTTTTACCAGCAGTATTCCTTTTACACAATAAAATATTTCTTGTAAATCTCAACTTAAACATTAATGTAATCAAATCGATATATAAAACTAAAGCTATTTGCCACTGCCAGGGAATTACCTTTTATCTAGCTTGTTAAAACAAGTTAATATCAGAGTCCAGTTTGCTTGGGGGGAGGGGGGGGGGTTGAACATGTAGACTATCAGCAGAATTTTTTTTCTTTCATCAGATGTCAGGATCCTATCCTGAGTGCTGTGTTTTTGGGTTTTGATTCTGAGGGTTTGGTTTTGTATCTGCATGTTAGTTCTGTCATGTTTTAAGTGTTCACTCCTGGTCTGTGTACTTATGTGTTTTGCCCATGTCTAATCTGAGTTCTGTTTTTTCTTTGCTTCGGTCCGTGTTCCTTGTTAGTGTATTTGTGATCTGTCTGCTTGTGTCTGTTTCCCCAATCACATCTCTTACTAGCCCCCACCACCTCTGCTCTCTGTGTTTTGCATCATGAGCCACAAAAAAAATTCTTCAGAGGAGGCCTCCAAATGCGCGAAAACAACCGATATGTTTGCTACAGGGGCTGCAGTACCCTGCGTAGGCTAGTGCGGGCACAGGCACTTGAATGAGTAAAAGAGCTGCGGTGGCCACAGAAAATGTCTCAATGCACGAAAATAATTTTCGGCATTAGGCAATAATAACGCATTAATGTGCCCAGCCCTAATTAAATTATGACAAATATAGTAACATAATCTAATATATTAATGTTATACAGACTAACTTGTTTACACATGTTCAAATAAAGTTATTGTTATAAATATTGTTCAGTAATCTTGTTTATAGAAAGTGTGGGGCGTCCAATACCAACGCTTTCAGAAAAAGTGACAAAGCTTACGCTAAAGGTACCCTTCAGCGTCTGTATGAGACGCTCTGGAGCTATAAGAGACAGCTCTTTCAGTTCCTAAACAGCTCTTCATTTAGGACCACTTTCTTTGTTCCATTTTGTTTGTCGCAAGAAATAAATGTGCAAGAATCTTCATCTGCAATACATTGAAATATGTAGTCAAATTGATGGTTAAAAAGGGGGATTTGTCAAGCGTAACTATCGATATCGGCTCTGAGACAGCTGAATCATGTCACATGAAACAAGCCAAACCCCAGAAACACATAGACAGTTCACTAACATGCAAGTGCACGCACTGAGGTCAACAACATTTCGCACAACGCTACTGCAAATTGCAAGAACACTACTGCTAACTGCAACAAAACTACTACAAATCACCACGGAATTGTTTTCCAAACTACAGCCAAGTTTTTGCAGAGGCTGTGGCAAAGGGCTTCCCAGGCTGTTATTTGACAAATGTGAAGCCACCACCGATGAAGCTACACCTGAGAGCGCAGCGCATTCAGGTAACTTTATGTTAACAATATCAACTTTGCTGTCTTTGAAGTTAAGTAATGTGTATTAACTTATACCGTTATGAAACATTATGTTATAGCCACGACCATATAAAACCGGCACCGGACAAACTAGGTTTTATGCTGAGTTCTGCCTACCCCAGGTAAGCTGTACCTTATTCACGCTATTGAGCCAAAACGACCCAAAAAGTGAGCTGGTAAAGCCATTTCAATAATAGATCTCCAGAAACAAAGTCACAGTGTGGACGCTATATTATCAAGAGGTGTATAAAGCTGTAGCAAGGTAGAACTCTGTTAAATTACATGTGTTAAAAAGTCTTGTGTGTGATTGTGTGATTTCATCATTTTGATGATAGTTGAGAAGCTTATGGTGCAAAATAATCTTTTTTATGTGCTCTTGCTGGTATTACACAATACCCCAAGCACAGAGGCCACCTCCATTGCTCTAATTGTTATAACAGCCAGGCTTTACCCCCCAAAACAAAAAGTTCAGAATTGGGTTTATTGTAGCTTTTATCTTACCAAGATTTATTTGCACATAAATAAAAATTATATAAAATAAAATAAAATGCAAATACTGTGACCACAACTCCACTGTACACTATCAATGTAATGTCTATTATTAATAATAATAAAGCAAAGACCTTCTCCTTTCATAGGAAGGACACTTCCAGCAATTTTAACCATTCTTGCCAAAATGCAAACTTGTGTTCTGGGACAGACCACAAGTTAAGATGACGTTAACAAGAACACAAGTACAGACAAGAACACAGATTGAGAAAGGCCCCGGAACTGTACAGAAACACCAAACATATACACCAGGGACTAAGCTGATGATACACAGAGCAACATATAATCCACCAAAAACCGTTATTCCATTGAGTTCGTCTGACAATCCTGTAACACAGAGCCGACTAAACTTCTGACCACTTCACCTGTCGCACTCCAGAGTTTCCCCTTAACATCACTTCCCACTCGCCTTTTGAAACCTATCCAGCGGCAAAGCAATAATGGAAAATCTGTGATTACACCACAGGCTTTATTTATTTATTTATTTATTTTTAACATATGAAGGAAAAAACAATACACACAAAGCATGTTTCACATGAAAGCACAATAGGTGACTATGACAAGCCTGTTCTATAAAAAAAATCGGTTGGGACATAACAGGCTTCCACATAAAGATATAATTTAAGATATATCAATACAACAACAATAACAAAGAAATAAACAAACAAACAAACCAAAAACAACCCTAAAAGGAAAAAAAAGTTTCATTGTGTTTCTAATTTGTTGCTTTTTATTAATATGTTTTACTTTTGATCTGTATTTATTAAATTATATTGAGGGAATAGTTAGACATTTTGGGAGACATTTCCTCTTGACTAGACAACATTTGAGAGAACGATATCACTCTTATTATCTATCTGTTCAATATAAAGCTGGAGCCAGCAGACAGCTTAGCATAAGGACTGTAAAGAGGGGAGGACAGCTAGACATGCTCTGTTCAAAGGTAACAAAATTCACCAGCACTTCTAAAATTTTAAATATTAAATTGACAAATGAAAAGGTTAGTTGTTAGATTCCCATGAATGTAAAAGTATATTTGTACCCTAAATTGTTTGAGACATCAGCTAAACCAAAGCTAACGGCAATTAAAAGAAAACTGTGGTGAACTACAGTCACCACATCGTATATTGGAGTCAAGCAGAGCACAGGTTATCTTTAGAGGTAGACAGTTGGCCAGGGCCGTGCAGAGACCTTTGGAAGGGCAGGTGCTCAGAGTATAAAAAGGGCACATGGAACAAGGATTTAAATAGGACTCTTCTTATACTATTGATATAGAAATATATCGTTATGTATTCCTTGTTGACATGCACATACAAATGCTTCTGTATCGATACATCAGCAAATGCTGTGACGCAAAAAGAAACAGGGACTTCCCAACTCTAGCTTTAAAACACTGGGCTGACATAACTTACAGGGAACAGTTGCTGTTGAGGGGTTGCTATGGATGCTGCTGCTGTTGTTGTGTTGTTGCTGATACTACTGGAGGTGATCTGTGACTACAGATATTAAAACAACTATAGGATATATATTAGCTGATTAAACAATTATGTGACCATAAAAAGATTGTTGAGTGTTTGGGACCAGCTCACAGTGACTGACCTGCTGTAATACTGCAGCCACTACCAAGGCTGACTTTTTATCCCCCAAACACAACGACGTGAACAGAGCACCTCAGTTTATAGTGTAGAAGTAACGTTAGCTGTCGGCAGCTGATGTTACTTCTACAGGCAGGCGACACACAGCAATATACACAACAACTGTGCTGCTCTCTTTGAAACAATCCGCAACAAGCACATTGCAGCAAACCCGTCTTACCGGCAGAATCAAAGGCGTCTTGTAGTCAGAGCTGCTGAATCACTAACAGTGTCTGAACGGGAGGGCTTGTCACGGGTGAGGTCATCAGGTGAAAGATCATAATGTGGGTCATTTTATTTACTGCAAATACTTTAATCGGGCAGGCCTTCACAAAAGGGCCTTTACAATTTTAAAATAAATAAAATGAAGGGAATTTTGCGTTTGAAAAAATGGGCACTTTGAGCAGCAAAGGGCAAAAGGGCAGGTGTTCAAGCACCCATTGCACCCCCCTCTGCATGTGCCTGCAGTTAGCTGCTGGATGAGTGTCCTCAAATTGCATAACCTATTTTCATAACGTTTAACTAACCCCAACCTGGCTGATATGCTCCTGTTATGTTTCTTTTGTGCCCACTCAACATTCCCTGGTATAGGTTAGAACATGTGTACTTAGTTGCTGCACTTGGAGAAATGTAGACAACATGTAAACTCCGTGTGTACATCCTCGCCCCATTTGTCTCACCAAAAAAACACACATCTAGCCCCCCTTTTGAGGACATATATAGGACAAGAGAACATCAATCATATTCTTAATAAGTGGACGTTGTGGGTGGAGGCTGTGTGGTAGGTGGTGGGCCAGACTCATCTCCCAGGTGTCCACCAGACGAACATTCAGACCTTTGAACACGGCTCTGAGCACCTTGTCACGCTGCAGTGAGTACCAGTCGCTGTTGGTCAGCGCCTCATAAAGAGTCAAAGCTTTGAGGTTCGCAGTCCGGATGACGACCAGTGTGTCTGGAGCCCTGTCCAACAGCCGCACCACCGCCCTACGGATCCTCTGCAGCCGCTGTATGTAGAGCTCCATGGGGAAAGTGCTGAAGTGAGACCAGATGCCAATAACTACAACAGTGTTGCTGCCTCCAGTTAACCCATCTAGTTCATTGGCAATGTAACGTAGCTCAGCGGCTGGGACGTTGCCAAAACGTATAGGAGGACCGTGGCAGCGATACGTCACCAAGATGTTGTTTGCATAGTCCAAGGCCATGAAAGGTCCAACTTGCTTCGGGCTGTGCAGGTTAAACTCCTTAAGATCTAAAAGTATTACAGATGGAACAGATGAAGCTGCAGTGTGAACAAAATCAAACTGTTATCAGAAATCCCTGTGGATCAGTTACCTGGTACTGCTGCTCTGAAGAACTCAAACCACTGCCTGATGGTGGAGTCTCCATACAGGTGGACCATCTTGCCTTTCAGACACTGACTGATGGCAGAAGAGGTGTTAAATTGGCGAACTATGGTGCCATCTAGTGCTCGCCACGCATCCTGGTAGTAATAGCCAGAGGGTCCAGACTTCACACTGCTGCTCTTCACCTCCGGTTCATCTGAGAGGAAGTTAAGTTCAATGATGGGGTTATTTTATATTCTTCCTATTTTCATTATATCCCATGGAAAGAAAAAAAACAAGGAATCACACATTCAGTGTTGGCTTTTCACTGGACTTGTTGACAACAAGAAAAATACAGAATACTATCAGCTTTAGCACTACCCACTAGTCATAGACCTAAATGGTGTAAAAATGTTGTAGTTTCTCCTTTCAGAGGGATCAAAACCTCATCTACCTCACATGTAGAACTGGAAAGAACAACAGTGATGCAAAAGAGAACACAAGAGCACCTGTTTTAATTAACCTTAACATGGCTGCTAATATAAGAGACTATCCCTTTTCAAAGTAGAAAAGTGGAAGTTGTTCACTTGTTGGGTACTGTTACGTTAAACTTTTACACGCAAAGAGTAAATGCTCCAATCACATACTTCTGAAAAAAGTGCTAAGTTTCCATCTAAAATCCTCCTTATTTTGGCATTATTTACACTTATTTACATAACAACATGTGTAAGTAGTAAGAGAAAGTGAACATCTTATGGGCTGTCTTTTTATACAATAATGTATTATACAGTCCTTTTACATAATAATATAAAAGGACTGTGGTCCTTTTATATTATAGCTGGCGCTATGTTCATTAAATTTTATGTCTACTCCTTGCTCCCAGTGCTCTTCTCAAATCGGAATCATATCTTTACAGCAGAACACTTGCCAGAAGAAAGTGGTAAGTATTTTACAAATGCTTATTTCTATCTGTTATACTTTCATTATCTGTAACACATTCAGTTTTGAATTATTATTGTTATTATAGGCAGTGATGGCCGCAGTAAAAATCATGCTTTACCTTTCTTTTTTGGCAACACTGTGACACTGGCAGGTCCTGAAGCCTGAATAGAGACCTTCATGTTGACACCACTGAAGACGAGAAAATGGGATTAAAATTTGCCAGGTGGCCGGAATCACAACTGTAAAGACGTGTTAATGTTACTCTTTGTCTTCTCGATGTGTAAATAGGCCACTATTGTGGTTTTACTTTAACCATATAAATGTTACAACGTGAAGTCAGTGTTATTTTCAGAGCTTGTGCACTGCTCCCGAGAAAAATGATAAGTGTGCATCTTTGAGTTCCTGAAAATACCTCATCTAAAATAAAATGTATACATTTACAATAAAACAAATTAAGCACAACAAATACTATCAATCTATCTTACTGACAATCAGCTATCATGTCGGTCCATCCTCTCTTCTTCCTCACCGTTGAAAGAGCTTCTCTTCCTTGGCTTTGAGGTTTTGTTTGAATCCTCCCCTGGAGTGGTTGATCCTGGTATCACAGCTGAGATTCTTTGGCTTGTAGCAGAACCAAGGCTCGCCTGTATGGAGGTCAGTGTAATCGCACAGCGGCTGCTGGGTTGGACGTAGGCAGACGTTACAGGTAGTAGTTTCAGAAATCGAGCCTGAACGGAAGAGGCTCCGGAAAAAAATCCTGTCTGGCTGTTCACTGGTCAGCCTGCGCAGCACTGTGACAGCCTCACTAGGGTGAACCAGCGTCACCTGATGGGACAGAGAACGTAGTCACGTTAAAAAAGTCCCATTCATGACCAGAGGAGCCTCCTGGGTGCTACTATTAGAAAGTATGCTAACGTTAGCAGCCTCACCTCAACCTGTGAGCTTCCTTCCCAGAGTAAAGAGAACACAGCAGAGTAGGAGCCATTGAGATGATCCACCACTTGTCCAGCTACACCTGCACCAAGCTTCGGGTTGTGCAGCCGGGCAAGTAAGACGTCTCCCCCAGACTTCTTGGAACGGCCCTGGAAATCATACATTTTGATCATACCCTCCAGCTGATCCCCTACGTGCCACTCTCCTCCTCCCCTCGTTGGTGGGAGGATGGTGAAGCTGCTGTGGGCAGGATCACTGGTCTGCTCCAAGGAAAGAGGATCTGGCAGAACTGGAGTTTCAGGCCAAGCAATGGAGTTTAATAGGATGCGTTCCTCCAGAGCGTCCTTAGGGGACGGTGGCAGGAAGGTGCAGAAGCCATGTTGAATGTCACTGTCAGGGGAAACTCTTGAGTAGGAGTTCACTTTATGCTGAAACTGACGGGGGATGGAGAGAGAGAGAGAGAGAGATGTCACACAGAAGGCAGACACACACACACATACACACACATACATACACACACACACACTTAGATATATATAGATATAGAGTCAAAAATAATAACATGTTTTTTAAATGCCCTTTACATCTCAGCCGGCTGGAGGGGCGTGTCAGTATCTGTGTTTGATTGACACCTGCTGGCAGAGGGCCGGTAGAGGAGAGAAAACGGGAACAAACTTGAGCTGTGGCTACGTGTAAATGGGCAGACAGCATCTGGATAAAGGATTTTGAAGAGTAAGGACTACACCTGCATCTAACTGGATCCAAGTGTCATCAGCAGGTACATTAACATACTGTTTAATGTGCACACATGCTGACGTCAGCAGTGCACACTTCCCTGGTGAATGATTCTTTTGTCGCTCATATAACGACAGGTTCATGTTGGTAAGTTAGATATGGACGAGACCTTTGCAGGAAAGCTGATGTGGTTTACTGCTTTATGCAAGATTTTATTGGCTGTATCAAAATAAGGTCAAAATGTGGTCCAGTTTTGGGTGCTCCTCATCCTTGCTAGTGAAACTTGATGTGGGCGCAGGGGCATCGCTGTTACGATCTGAAGATTTACATTTACATTTGTTCATTTAGCAGGCGATTTTATCCAAAGCCACTTACAATTGTTATATATGTCAGAGGTCGCACGGAACAACTAGGGGCTAAGTGTCTTGTTCAGGGACACATTGGTGTGTCACAGTGGATTCAATCCCGGGTCTCTCACACCAAAGGCATGTGTCTTTTCCACTGGTCCATCACCACCCCTTTGCATTTGGGGATAGACAGGCCAGTTTGTTTCTTTTCGAGGAAATTCAATAAACATCAGCTGAATTTTTAAGAGGAAACTTTTGGTGATTTTGGTTTTGCAGCATTTCTGTGTATGTTAGCTCTGTGGTGGTCTTTATAGATCATGACCCTTTGACCCAGTTCCGTGTAGTGTCCTAACCAGAGGCTGGATTGCTGCGCTCTTTTATTACATTCTATTCAAAGTGTCTGTCAACACTTTATGAAAAGGTTTTTGCATTTTATTATATTTGAATAAATATAGACCTGAACGGACAGTTAAACTGACTGGTTACAGCTACAGTACGTCCCAGTCATGAAAGTACATGTCTAAATTTCACCATAATCCTTAACATTACATTAATTTTGTGTGATTACTAATTATTTTTAGGTGAAAGGAAAATGTGTGCTAACTTATATACATGAGAAGAAGATTAACCTACATAGTAGAGAAAGTTTACTTTTTGGAATGGCTCATTAACCTGGAGTCTGAGGTTCAAATACTCTGTTTACTTTTGGTTGAGTAATGTTTGCTCACCACTACAGTGCCCAGCTGTTTTATGGGCATCAGTTTGCAAAAAAAATATATTTGTGAACCATTTGTAAAGATTTATGTCTTCAGTAGAACAGATGGGAATCAGTAGGTTGGAACCAGTAGTTTATGTGGGCTGGTACCACCCAGAGATCCTGATGTGGAGAGGGCAGAAAAGAGTACCAGCAGGGCAGAGTAGGGAGAAGGTCAGGTGCTTTTCTGTTGTGAAGCAGGTGCATGATGTTGCTCCTAAGTGTTACTTTTTGTGAACCGACCAATCACAGCCTGGATGGGGCGGGACATTACAAAAGGTTTGCATGCCACGGCACACTTCATTAAATGTTGAACTCCTTGGTCTGCATGAAAGTTAGGATTATTAATAAGTTAGTAGGCGACTCAGCATTAACACATTAGAGACAAACCAAACCAAAGTCATTTTTGCACAAGGATTTTGTGTATGAAAACCACCCATTAAAATAAAACTGCTGTCTAACTGAAATTAATATTATACTAGTGGTCAGCCACATAGTATACTATTATCTGCAATGATAATGAATACACTAACATTAGCCCTAATATCAAACCTTATCCACAGTGGTGTAATATCAGAAGATGTTTTTATTTGTGAAACAGTTACACACTGCTCCAGGTACTGGCACCTACTTTTTTCCACTTCAGGATCTGGTTGGAACATTTAGTTTTGATATTGTCATGAGGTGAAAAGTAGAGAATAAGGCCAGCCGTATCCTTGCACTGGAGAAGCTGCTGCTGTCAGCAAAGCACAGTGCAGGATTGTGAGGTAAAATACGGTGAACTTAAGTTGTAATGAAGAACATTACTGTTATCCATCCTTCAAACGGTCCCACTAAAACCAAGTTCTCACCTCCAGGAAGTCCATCTCATGTAGCACAAAGATTATGACAAACGCAGTCAGCAAGAGGAAGATGGTGCTGCACTTTGGAAGGCTCATGCTGACCACGTCTCTTGTGCAAGCTCTGACATTCACTATAAGTGATCAGTCTTCATCTCTGGCTGCAGCATAGCACTGTGACCACTTCATCTGCTACTGGATTTAAACAAAAAAAACAACGGGGACACCTTCTTATGACAAAAAGTATTACTTGTGAAAACTTGAACTCAAATGGGAAATGTCTGGATTTCAATCATTAGAACTAAGCTAAACACAGTTACCCAGGACATTAATGGATCAACTAACGACCAAGGCCTCAGCCAAAGACCTGCTGTCTTTGGCTGTGGCCTTGGTTGCACTTCAACATGATGATTCATTCCCAGGTGATGCTATAATGTACGTTACTTAGGCACATTTGGACAACTAAGAATTTTGTAATCTGACACCACTCTGCAAAGTCACCCTTACAACAAATATCTGTTTTCACCAGTGTCCTGCTAAGTACAGTTTTCCACAATTATTCAAATGTATTTCTGCAAATGCAGTTGATGTAAGAGAAATGTAATCTCATCTAAAATACAAATACAGGCACATTTTGCATAATTATTGTAAATTCCACAAGCAGGATCCAAGATCGCTGGATACAGTATATTGAACAATACTGATCATGATGGAGGGGTCCTTTTATTTACTGTGTAGCATAATTTATTTATTTAACTGTTCTAAAAAAACATTGTATATTAAGTATTACAATTAATGGTAGTTTTTAGTGGGAACTAGCGGTGAGGTTTTAAGATTGAATTTATGAGCGAGCATAATCCAAATACAACCTGTAATACAGAGATACCATAATAAAGCGCACTGAGCCGGCATAAGTTAGGTTAATTATTATGAGCATATATTTTGGTAATCAGTTCAGTTTAATTTGTTGTTACAACAAATGTTTGTTATAACCTAAGTGTAGGTTGCATCCCCTTCTTATAGGCCTATTAGAGAGACTGGTCATGTAGCGTCCCACCTTTTGTTATTAGGGCACAGGTAATGTGATGATTTTTCTGTATTTAAGGACCTTTCATATGAGAGTTTATTTTGTTTCGTTGCTTTATGAATGTAATTTAGAACAATGTTTGGAATATTTTTGAGTTTGTTAAGTAAATTAATTTAATTTTTGAAGCGAAATGTTCTTGAAAGTGAGTTGGAGCGACTGTTCACCGCGGCTTTTAATATCAAAATGCAGACACACAGCCGCCGTAGCAGAAAGAATAACTATAATTGTCATACACATGCGATAACAATATATCTAAGCAGGGCAATTTACTTCCAAAATGTAAAACATTTGAAATTAATTAGTTATATTACAATATTGCTGTCTCTGAATTGTAGCCTAATGCTTTACACTACTTTTGCGTTAGTTTTGAGTTACTTTCACTGCTATTTAACAGGCACATTATTCTGAGAATAAGATGTGCTGCATAGGTGGGTTCTAGTCAGTGGTGTAGTCTACGTGATACACAGGTATACGCCGTATAGGCTATCCACTAGGTACGGTCAAAGACTTCCTTATGCCCACTGAAAACCGCGAGATGATACGTAACAATATCGTTTTGTGGCAGAAAGTTCACGCGTTCATTCATAAATCCAAGGTCTACGTTACGAAGCACTGAACTGGCGTTTGCTGCTTCCTTGGCCTGTGACCGGGATCTGACGTCACCCACAAAGCAACAACAAGCTGAGTGGCGGTCACTCATGCGCAAGTTTGAAATTAACTATTGAGAAACACTAAAGCAGACGTGGGACGCGAGCAAACACAAAGGTGACAGGTGACACCGCTGCAGCAGATGACACGAACGTTAAGGTTACTGAAACAACAGAACAGAGCCAGATGAGATGAGGCTGATGATTTCAATAAGTGTTGTGTGTGTGTGTGTGTGTGTGTGTGTGTGTGTGTGGTGTGTGTGTGTGTGTGTGTGTGTGTGTATACAGTAGCAGTAGTAGCAGTTCCTGGATGCTTGCTCATGCATTTCAGCTGATACAGAAGCATAACATGTTTGACAATGGTTTTGCAAGAGAAGTGTGCTTGACATGATTGCTGGTGACAGAACTGCACATATGCCTGTGTTCATTGTTATTACTGATACTGAGCCTCAGCTTTCCATTATTGTTAATAGTAGTTGCAATTTAAATGTGCATTGAAAATTGCCAGCTGATAAAACTTGCTCCAGGGACCAGATTTATATCAAAGGCTTCGTGCAGCTCCTAACTGGAGCTGAGTTAGATGGTGATTAACACTAAACATTAGAAAATCAGTCTATTCCCCCCACCTGTAGCGGTGTCATTTACACTGGGGACGCTGGGGGGCATGTCCCCACCACTTTTATTGTTTTTTCTCCCAAATGCTCTGAAAAATAGCCTGTAACAAGAAGTGTTAAATAACAAATGTGAGTACTATGGCAAAGTTTTTTGGCACAATAAGAAAACACGCTATGCAATACTGTAATGCAGAGGGGCTACGATGCGCAATGGATGAAACACAGGCCTTTGGTGTATGTGACCGGGGTTCAACTCCCCGCTGTGCTAACACGTTAAATTAGCAACTTAACCACTAATCGCTCCAGAGGTGTAACATAAATAATAAATAAATTTATTATAAAATGTAAATAGAAAACAGATCTGCATTATCCCAAAAAATTACAACTCTAATCTAATCGGAGCCCTAAAATGTCCCCACCACTTTTCAACACAAAGTGACGCCCTTGCCCACATGAAACCGTCATTGGCTGTTAAAGTCAGTGTTGATAATACACAGCCCAAGTACTCCTTCAGAATGCTCTCTATTACATGTACATGCATACTGTATGTATGAGTGAGTGTAGTGGTGCTTATGGGACGTCGCTGTGGGACGGGGGAGTACGAGGCTTTGAGTATACTCACTACAAAAAAACTAGACCACTGGTTCTAGTGATGTGCAGAGTTATATCCGGGATCGGATCTTCTGATAAGTAGGCGTGGGGGTGGGGGGTAAAATAGGATGAATCGTCTCCCCATTAAGAAAAACGTTGTGCGCATTTACGCACGAGGTACAGCAGCATAACATCATTGGTTATTTGAATCTCCAGACCCTCCGACAGGATCGGTCAGGATGAACTGACAGCAGCCTCTCTGATCATGAATTCATCAGGGGAGCTACCGTCTTGTTAAGAGGAGCGGAGCTCCCCCGTAGTTTGCACCCTGCCTACGGTCTCCACCATCGGATTCGAGCAACTGGAAATACCGTTACTCTGTTACTCATGGATTTGTTTTTCTGGTGCTGAAATGTTTCTCAGTGTTGGTGAATTATTAAAAAAAAACCAAACCACTTAATTTCAGGTTTAAATGCGTTGTAACGCGCCAAATAATGCACCCAACTCGCCTTAGTGTCAAACACATTCAGCTCGTATTCTGGGCTGATCATGGCCAGAAGTTCCTTTCCAGACACACTGAGATCAAATGCTCATCAGCACAGATTCTTGGCCGGTTTGGCTCAACAGTGTGAGTTTCATAGGCTACATTTATCAAGACCTGAGCTGAAATAACATGTGTTGGCAGCTACAGCCAGTTCCACAGAATAATGCAATTAGCCTACACTCTAAACCCCTAGTACAGGACACTTGAAATCGCCTGTGTGATAGGAATCAGATGGTAGCGCCGCTTGATCGACTTTGAAGAAGTGAATTTGACAGTCATGTTTCTGCATTAAAAAAATCCTTTATTTATAGTTTATAGGCATATCTGTCTAAAAAACCTGCAACACATCGATAAAACAGATTGATCCCTCAGAAATATTAAGAGAAGGAAATTTCACGAATTTCTGGTCAACCTTTTGCTATGAAATGCTATCTACAGTTTGGTGACTCTAAGAGTTCATAAAATATCGACTTTACAATGTGTGCGAATTTTCCCTTTATCTCCCAAAGCCAGGTCAGAGAGAGAGAGAGAGAGAGAGAGAGAGAGAGAGAGAGAGGTTATTTATTTCAACTCGGATTCATTTTTATGAAAACCTGCAGTAGATTATTTGGATCGGTAAACTTTTACAGACTAAAAGAATTTAAATAATTAAGGAATGGACACAACATATTCAGACTTTTTGATCGGTTCAAATGGAGTGAGTCACTTCTTTCTCCCGTCTCTCTTCTTTACGATGCCGGTTAATCTGAATGAATTCTACTTTGTTGCTTAAGGTTCCCATAAAATTAACTAACTAATTTTAAATAATTAACTGAATGACTGAATTGTGGAGAAGCTAACCGATCTAACGAGGTGTGTAGTCTATGAGTTTGCGAAGCACAGAACTGTTTAAACATTTTTATTTATTTGGTGTCGTAACATTAAACTAGAACCCAAGCGGGTACATCCTAGTGTGTCCATGATATGCTGCTTTATACTTCTACTCAGCTACATGTTGGAGGCAAATGAAGTTTTAGTTACTTGGTAATTTGCCGTTTCAGATTAATACAAAATATAATCAGCAAATAAATGAGATGCATTATTATTGATAAATTATGTAAAGTAGGTCAAACGAACCCCACCTTTACCAGCTGCAACATTGAAGTGATACTTACACTAATGCATCAATATAACTGATAATATATTTCTGAAATGGGCCATTCAGCCCAAGAACTTTAGGTACTTTAAGTATTTCTGATGCTAATACTTTGGTACTTTTACTTAAGTGATGTTTTGAATCGGTGACTTCCTTTTGGAGGATTTTATAAACTGGTCATATTTTTTAACTGTAAATCTTAACTGACCCAGTATCCAGTCACTATAGCGGACTAAATGTGGTGGATTACAAAGTACATTTCCCTCGGAAATGTAGTGCAGAAGAATAAAGTAGCATTAAATGGAAATAGTAAAAGTAAAATACAAGTAGGCCAACCTTAAAAAATATACACATTAATATGTTTAGTGGCAACATTCAGGTTTTATGCTGTCTATAAAATGAAACTTCAAATATACTCGAATGTATCATGTGTCTTACCTGAGCAGAGACTAATTTCAAGGGAACACAGAGATGAACAGAGAACTCTTTTCTGATCCTCCAGTTAAATCTTTTAGGGAACTTTGTTCTCTTTGCTGGACTTCCAGGAAATGAATCTGCAGATGCAGGCCTCTACAGTGAAAATATGTCACTCGCACATGGCCATACGTACGTGAATTTATGAGAACTGTGTGCCAGTAAAGAGACTAACTCTAACAATATTCTAATCACACAGCCTGAATAGGGTGGGGCATTTAAAAAAGGTTGATATGCTACAGCAAACTTTCTGATGCATGAATGCATAAATGGTTATGATTATTGACCAGTAAGTAGCATTAATAGATTAGAGATTAACCACCATGTAGGGCATCTTTCTTACACAAGGATTTAATAAATGAAAACAACCCACAAAAATGAAGATGCTGTAACTGAAATTAAGATTATACTAGTGGTAAGCTATATAGTTTACTATTATATTAAATTATAACAAATATAATAACATAATTTAAATATATTAATGTTGTACTAACTAACTTGTTTACATGTGTTTTAATAAAGTTACTGTTATAAATATTGTTCAGTAATCTTGTTTACATAAAGTGTGGTGTGGGTTGGGTGGTGCTGGTGTATCTTGTATCTGTCCCTGGTTCAAAAACATCTAGTCTGCAAGTTTTCTGATGGTCAGTGTTTTAAAGTCAGTGATGTCCCTGTTTTAAAAGCTGTCAAATAAAAAAAAAATCTGTCTCAATATTTGAAAAAGCTTTGACAATGTTTTATGGCCAATGCTGAGTGTCCAGGTACCAGAGTCCTCCGCTGTTATCATATTTGCATACAGAAACATACAGTATAAATATGTAATACATTGTGTGTTAATAAACTGTTACTTAAACATTTTTCACTGTGCACACAAACATCATAATTACCTTGGGAGAAAGAAATAAAAGAAAACCTATCTTAAATCAGACAACAGGATTTTTATTACAATTAAACAAAGTTAAAACAACAGCAGTTGAAAGAATGAAAACTTATAACTAGCTTTCCTTTATAACAGAAGGAGAAGCCAATTCCATAAACATAAAGAAGTTATTTTAAAAAATTGAAATACAAACAAACCCTCTAACAGAGAGGAGCAGACTGTGTTTGTTTTAACATTGCTCACCGCTCTTAAAGTAACACACACCCTGTTTGGACAGTGAGGACAAAGAGGACAAAGAGGACAGTGAGAACAGTAGAACGAAAACAACAAACCACACAAAACACAAATTAGAATATTACATGAAATCAATAAAAAAGGATTTTAAATACAGAAATGTCAGCCCTCTGAAAAGTATAATCATCCATATGTACTCAGTACTTGGTCTGGGCCCCTTTTGCATGAATTACCGCTTCAGTGTGGCGTGGCATGGATGCTATCAGCCTGTGGCACTGCTGAGGTGTTATGGAAGACCATGCTTCAATAGCGGCCTTCAGTTCTTCTGCATTGTTCGGCCTCATGTCTTTCATCTTTCTCTTGGCAATGTCCCATAGATTCTCTACGGGGTTCAGGTCAAGTGAGTTTGCTGGCCAATCAAGCACAGTAATCCCATGGTGATTGAACCAGGTTTTGGTACTTTTGGCAGTGTGGGCAGGTGCCAAGTCCTGCTGGAAAATGAAGTCAGCATCTCCATAAAGCTCGTCTGCTGAAGGAAGCATAAAGTGCTCTAAAATGTCCTGGTAGACGGCTGCGCTGATTCTGGACTTAATAAAGCACAGTGGACCAACACCGGCAGATGACATGGCTCCCCAAACCAAACACAGACTATGGAAACTTCACACTGGACTTCAAGCATCTTGGATTGTGTGCCTCTCCATTCTTCCAGACTCTGGGACCTTGGTTTCCAAATGAGAATCAGAAAAGAGGACTTTGGACCACTGAGAAACAGACCAGTTCTTTTGTTCTTTAGCCCAAGTAAGACGCTTCTGTGTGTGGTGGCTCTTGATGCAGTAACTCCCTTGTGAAGCTCCCTCACAAATTTGAATGGCTTTTTCCTGACAATCCTCTCCAGGCTACGGTCAGCCCTGCTGCTTGTGCACCTTTTTCTTCCACACTTTTCCCTTCCATTTAACTTTCTATTAATGCACCTTGATACAGCACTTTGAGAACATCCAAAACATCCATGTTTTGCAATTACCTTTTGAGGCTTTCCCTCCTTGTGGAGGGTGTCAATGATGGTTTTCTGCACAACTGTCAGGTCAGCAGTCTTCCCCATGATTGTGAATTCCACCGAACCAGACTGAGAGACCAATTAAAGGCTCAGGAACCCTTTGCAGGTGTTTTGGATTAATTAGTTGATTAGAGTGTGAGCCTACAATACTGAACCTTTTCACAATATTCTAATTTTCTGAGATTTTGAATTAGGGGTTTTCATAAGCTGTATGCCATAATCATCAAAATTATATCAAATAAAGGCTTGAAATATCTCACTTTGCATGTAATGAGTCTATATAATATTTTAGTTTCACCTTTTAAGTTGAATTATTGAAATAAATGCATGATATGCTAATTTTTATGTACTGGGTCTAGGCTTATAGGAAAATGACACTGATGACTCTTCCCAGAACAAACCGGGCCCAATGTGCTAGCCTTCTCCATTCCTGTCTTGATAGGTAACAGAAAAAGAATGGTGAATGTGTTAAGAAACAGGAGCCACTCAACATATCCTGCAAATTTAGTATTAATTCCTCGTCAGCCACAGCCTGTCATGGGCCAGAGGGCCAGATAATGATTTTAGCACACTTAAATTACAAATATTATTGATGCCATTGCACCAGCCCAGGTGAAGTTGGTCTCTGGTAAGAGAAGATCTCCATGGAGAAATGCCACGCTGGTTAGAGCTCAAAAAAAGAGAGTGACGAAACACAGGTGTCGTAAAACAAATCTCCAGGTTCATTATGATGTCTATAAAGAGAGACTTCGCATTTATAATTCAGAACTGAGAAATGCAAGGCTGTCCTTCTTCTCTGACATCACCAAAAACACGCTGCCCTGTTTGCTACTGTGGACAGGCTAACCAACCCTCCTGTGTCTGTAGCCTCTGAACTTCTATCCACCAGGGCCTGGGATGAATTTGCCTCCATGTCAGGTACAGGATATGTTGTCCTGGTGTCCACTTAAAAACAATTCATATATAGGATGACAAAATTTGATTCTATTAATCATAAAGACCAGGAGGACATAATACAACACCTGAAATCCTCCTACTGCTGCTTTGATATTCTGCCAACAGTTTTTTTGAAAAACGTTTCTATTTTCTTTGTATATGCTGCCCCTGGCCTCCATTTTTGAGAGGTATGAGGTCTCCTTCCACTGTTTTGCAGACGATATTCAAATTTATTTGCCCCTGAATGTAAAAAGTTTCTAGTAATATGTTGTGGTCGACCGTGTCAAATGCAGCACTGAGATCCAATAATACTAAGACTGACATTCTGCAACTGTCTGTGTTTAAATGGATGTTATTGAAGACTTTAACAAGAGCTGTCTCAGTGCTGTGGTGTGGACGAAAACCTGACTGGAAGACACCAAAACAGTTATTTAGTGCCAATAAAGCACTAAGCTGTTGAAATACAGCCTTTTCAATGATTTTACTTAAAAATGGGAGATTTGATATGGGCCTATAATTGCTTGTCGAGATTGCTCTTTTTTAAGAGTGGCTTAATGATTGCAGTTTTCAGGGCCTGTGGGGAAAAAAACCTGGGAACAGAGACATGTTGACAATTTGTAGTAGATCTGAGGGCGGACTGAGCAGGGCCTAACCCGGAAGTGGGCAGGATTTAACCCGGACGTGGATCGAGTTGTCTTGAAATGGGCGGGGCTTTAACCTGTATGTTATTTTACAGTTTTTTCTGATGGCTTAAGCACATTTTTTGTAACTATTGGCTATTTTTGCAAAACTCTACACACAAATAAGAAAACCCTTCACCAAATCAGCAAAACATTGTAATTCTCTTGCAAGAACTGATAAACCTTGCTTAACTCCTCAAACCTTTGTAAAAATGGTATTTTTGTATCAAACAGTTAACACAAGCCATCACATTAATAAGCACACAATGCGCCAACTACACACTTATGGTATGAATAAAAAACACATCTGGCTTTTGCTTTCTCCGTACACAAGGTAGGCTTTGTCAGTTTGAGGTCATACGTTTGTCCAAACTTCAAGTAGTGGTGTTTATTTACACACATCAAAACTTAGTGCAAAGTGACTGTCCTAGCCGATTCTCATTTCGAAATGTCCTTATGATGCTTGCTACAGTGTAGCAAGCATTGCACTTGTTGGCCAGCTTCCCTCAGGGTCATTCCATAGTTGATTACATGGTCCACTATTGTAGCTCTGATGTCATCAGTAATTATATTTCTTACTCTTCTTACCCTTCCTCTTCCCCCTCCTCGTCCTCCTCTTGCACCTCCTTGTCCTTCTTGTCCTCTCCCTCTCGTTTCTTCACCTTCGCGTCCTCTTCCTCCTCCTCCTCCTACTTCTTCACCTCCGTCCTCTTCCTCCTCCTCTTCCTCCTCCTCTTCCTCCTACTTCTTCACCTCCACGTCCTCTTCCTCGTGAAGTGAAGTGAACTAATTATCTAAAACAGTTTTCACATGTGACAGTGTGCCAGACACAGCAAAATAGTGTAAATAATAGCCATACATGTGTATAGTTTTGCTAGGAGTGTGTTGATCATTTGGGAATTGAGTGTAAGGCAATGAGTTGTGTTTACAGTTCTGCAAAAAGAGTGCGGTGCAGTGGATTATACCTACAGTTTTGCAAAGTGTGTGACTGTACTAACCGTTTACAAAAATGCAAACTGAGTGCAAAGCACTGTTTGTGCTTTTAGTTTTGCAAACTCAGTGAGTGGTTTTGCTATAAGTATTAATAGTTTTAGAAATTGTGCTATAAGAATCATGGTTAGGGTTTAAGCATTCAGAAAAAAACTGTAAGCATGCAATTGATATGGGTTGATCAGAAATTGTTATATTTAATGCTGATTAGAAAAGTATTTACATGACAGCATCAGCATTGAGCTTCAGATCAATGGTTTTGATCACGATAACAAACAAACTATATACAGAACAAGTTTTGCAACAGTGAATACAACACTGTTATGAAGTAAAATGTAATGAACAAGAGTTTTCATACTCAACATAACTTTCTTTCATTAACTTTTAATTTTTTTTATGATCAGTGTGATTTTTTTTATTGATTCTTTTTTTTTTTAAATTTCCACACCAGAGGCCTGTACCACGAAGCAGGATTTGAGCTTATCCAGGTAACTTTGGGGTTAACCCTGGGTTTTCAGTACCATGATGGTGGTTCACTTCTTACTGGGTAGATCTCCATGGTAACTTATGCTAAATGGCTAACCTGCTCCAGAGCAAGTTATGTTCCAGAAAAGAGATTAACTCTGTGAAAACACCGCATACTGACCAATCAGGTCTCTGGAAAATGACATCACCATCTGTAGGAAATCCCACAGACTGTTTTAGCTAATAGGCTGCTTTATGTTTGCAGCGGTGATGTGGAGAAACTCTTGACTATGGCGATCCTACAGAGACTGATTAAAAGCCTCAAGCTAATGTTGCCTACAGGTTTTTACAGTACAGCAGGATCAGCCTACTTAATAGTTTTTATTTGCTCCAAGTCCGTCTCACACAGCCTGACACAGACGTTAAATAAATGGATTTTATTTTTCTTATGTGAGGCTGAATATTATGAGCAGTTTGGTAGGGATATTGAAATACTAAATTTTAATATGAATGTAGTCTGTTTTTTTTAGCTTAGTAGCCTACAGCTTTCTAAGGCCTAGGCTGCAATAGAGACTGTAGTCATGTTCCGCCCACATCTAAGGACAATTTAGAGATACCAATTAACCTAGCCTGCATGTCTTTGGATGGTGGTACGCATCCTATGCAGACACAGGGAGAACATGCAAACTCCACACAGAAAGGCCGGGGCAGCCGGGGTTTGAACTGACGACCTTCTAGCTGTGAGGTGACAGTGCTAACCACTGCACTACCTTGCCACCCTGTTTGTGTCTGTGTGTAGCACACCCTGGGTAGCTTAATTTGTGATATTATTTTAAATAGTTTATTTATACCACAACTACCTTTATTTTTTTTTATAAAATACAGCTATAAAGTGTCAAACATTCACTGCCTGAAGTAAAAAAACTGGTTAGAGCAAGCTGATAGTTTTAAAAAAAAATCTCTGATGACTGGCAGAGAGAGGGAGAGAGTGTGTGTGTGTGGGTAGCTAATTAATTTGTAATATAATTTTATACCACTACTTCCTTTATTTTTTTATGAAATACAGCAAGAAAGTGTCAGAACTCTGGTTAGAGTTCTGAGCATTTAAAAGTTCAATGCTGATTTGAAAGACAGTTGACTTGCTTTTTCAGATTGTGCACTTGCAATATTTTGTGCCTTGATGATGATAGACATTGTGGTAAGGAATCAGTAAATTACCTGATGCAGCAACATCATTAGTTTGCAACTGGTAAAGAACTGTTGTATGTGTGATTCTACAAACTCATAATAAAGACTGATTTCACACTTCTCCTACATGGCTCCCCTGGTGCAGCGGATGTTCTTTGCTTTTTCCAGATTTCTGACCCAGGTAGTGTGACAAGGGTCTGTATAACTCAATCCATGCAACCCATTAATCCAGCAGAAAAACAAAAAACTTAAATTTAGCTAAACTTTTCCAAAAATTTTAGCTAGCTATGACATATCTAACTAGCTAATTAATGGATTTGAACATCCCTTTCTCCCCTGGGCAAGGAGGTTTTTACCCCGAGCAGACAAAAAAGACTTTGACAAGACATCTGAAGCCATTTAACATCAGTCCTGTATTTATTTAAGATCCAAATTCTGACCTGTCCCTTTTTTATTTCTCTTATGCCACAGCATCATCCCCAATATCACAGGCAAAGTAAAGTTTCACGTGGTGAAACTGACTAAAGTAGGAAAATAACAGTAGTACAAAACTAAGTGTTAAAAATAGCACGATTATATTGTCATGTGGGTAGCCTCTGTGGTTTCGTCTACATAATCGAAACTTTGTTTGAACACTAAAGGAAATATATCTGTATTCATCCACAGAGCACAACTTCCTGCCCGATGCGCTATATTTTGACATCAGTCACCCCACGTGCAATCAAGATGCACAAGCTTGCCTTCATTGGAATGAGCTTCATGTGTAAGTTTGCAGTAATACTGCCCTGATAAGTACAGTACTACTGCAAACTTAATGCCAATTCACCTTACCTAAAACAAAATACATACATTTTACATCATTCTAATAATTACAAATAAGCTTAACTAAGAGAGTCTTGAGTCTTGAATATGTGGACATGCTTATGGACCACCAAGTACTTGATTAATTTCAGTATGTCATTTATCTTATCAAATATCAGAAAACATTGTAAAATGCCCACTACAAAACCACAACGTGACTTTTCCAAATTGCTTCTTTGTCTATTTAATGGTTCTCACCCAAAGTGTACTACTGCACAGTCTTGACTCGAACCGGCCAGATAGCAGAATCTGTTTGTGGTTTCAGGCAATAGGGTAAGAAACAAATCATGTGGGTAGCCTCTGTGGTTTTGTCTACATAATCGAAACTTTGTTGAACACTAAACACTAAAGGAAATATAGCTGTGTTCATCCACAGAGCACAACTTCCTGCCTGATGCGCTATATTTTGACATCAGTCACCCCACGTGCAATCAAGATGCACAAGCTTGCCTTCATTGGAATGAGCTTCATGTGTAAGTTTGCAGTAATACTGCCCTGATAAGTGCAGTACTACTGCAAACTTAATGCCAATTGACCTTACCTAAAACAAAATACATACATTCTATATCATTCTAATAATTACAAATAAGCTTAACTAAGAGAGTCTTGAGTCTTGAATATGTGGACATGCTTATGGACCACCAAGTACTTGATTAATTTCAGTATGTCATTTATCTTATCAAATATCAGAAAACATTGTAAAATGCCCACTACAAAACCACAACGTGACTTTTCCAAGACTTTGGAATAGACTTTGTCTATTTAATGGTTCTCACCCAAGGTGTACTACTGCACAGTCTTGACTCGAACCGGCCACCTTGGGTACGGGTGGCCGGCGAGCTAACAAGGAGATTAAAACCCATGGGCACTAGCAGCGGTCATCAGTGCGTCTCTTAAGGCGTCAGGGAGTGAGGTTTTACTCACTGCACAGCCATCTGGTTTCCGTTATCTACAGTCAAAAACCCAAATATATTCATTTAAAAATAGCACAATTATATTGTTGAATTTATTGATTAAGTGATGGGAAGTACCTTATGCCAGATTAGAATGTATATTTATGTCTTGCACCAGGACTTTATCCATCCTTGTTTTCCACCAGCCGCATTAGGGCTAGTCTATATTGGACACCTTACCTTTATTTTAACACTGGCTTTATTTGAGAAATTGTCAAATATTATTGCATTCTGCTAACTGCTTCTGATACTGTCATATTCATTGATTACTGTAAAGGGCTGTCGTGTTCCTTGCATTGTGCTAATTGTTAAATTTACCATTCAAACTGGTTCCTGCTCATGGTTGACGTCATCAAGTCAGTTAGTCATGTTCATTGCTGACCTCATTGAAGCAAGATCTGTGACATTTGATTAATGCCAGTGTTCTACGAGGACATTATTGATATGACACACCAAAAACATTCATAATTAGAATTATAAATACCAATAATTCCATTTTTATACATACATGTAATTCTTGCATTCTTACAACTGGTTATGAAATAAATCTGCCTGATTTAAAGTTTAAACAAAATTGTAGAAAGCCTGGAAAACAGTTAACATTTACTGTTACTTTGTTATTTTACTTTTCCTTTGCTGAGGATTTTGATTAATTTAATGCAACAAAGTCTGCATACAGAGCACCGTCCCTAAGGACATTACAGTAGTAGTGCTAACAATTTGTAAGTGCATTTACAGTATTACAGTACTACTTGTAAGCAAATTTATGTGTCAGGCCTTACACTAAATTCTTATAAGTTTTTTTTAAGAAAGGTACTGGGTTTAGTTATCGCAGTTTTAACTGTTTATGTAAGTCAGAATTATGTAAACCTGCAAAGCATCAAATAGTTTCTGGTAATTTTATCTTTTGTCTTTGTTTTGTCAGTCTTTTTAGTAGTATAATACATTTGTATTTCTTCTTTGTTCTTTTTTTATTTTTTATGATTCTTATAAATAAGGGCATCCAATGGCGCAGAATGCCTTAAATTAATCTTTGAAAAAGTCAAAATGATCTCTTTAGATGTTTTGTCTCAGACTTGCACTCATGGCAAGCTAATTCACAAAACCAGAGAGTAAAAGTTGTCAACAGCTTGACCTGTATCAATAATGCCATGACTGATTAAATAAAATACATCATCTTTACTTAATCCTGAACATCCTTCATCGGATAGTTTCACGGTTGCCACATGCTGCAGAGATAGAATCTGTTTGTGGTTTCAGGCAATAGGGTAAGAAACAAATCATGTGGGTAGCCTCTGTGGTTTCGTCTACATAATCGAAACTTTGTTTGAATAACACTTAAACATTAAGGAAATGTATTCATCCACAGAGCTCAACTTCCTGCCCGATGCGCTATATTTTGACATCAGTCACCCCACGTGCAATCAAGATGCACAAGCTTGCCTTCATTGGAATGAGCTTCATGTATAAGTTTGCAGTAATACTGCCCTGATAAGTGCAGTACTACTGCAAACTTAATGCCAATTGACCTTACCTAAAACAAAATACATACATTCTACAGATTACAAATAAGCTTAACTAAGAGAGCCTTCAGTCTTGAATATGTGGACATGCTACAGTCTTGACTCGAACCAGCCACCTTGGGTACGGGTGGCCGGTCGGGAAAGGTCGGTATGATTCATCCACTGAAGACCATGAATGTCTGTACAAAATCCGTCCAATGTGATATTTCACTCAAAACTCACATGACTGCTGAGTGTCTGTTAGTCCTTTCAGTGGAAGAGTAGATGTTATGGTGACAGACTGGTTACTAGTGTCATAATGCAGTGAACAGAAGTCAAGACAATAAACTTGACTTCTGTTCAACTTCACATCTTGAACGTTTTAAGTGGTAATGTCAATCATCAGTCTGTGTTTGACTAATTCTTCACCCTTTCTCTCCATCTTTGTAGCAGACGTAGTTAGAAACACAAAGACACTAAATACATTTCTAAGTAAGATGAACATGTGGTCTAAATGCTGGCTATGTGATAGCTGAACAGGCGACTTCTAGTGTTCTGAAGAACTATTTGAACTCAAAATGTCCTATAGCTGTTTCTCACATGTGACAAACATCTGATCACTTGTGATCTCCACATAAACAGCTTCAGTTGTATCACTCACAAGCACAACAAAGAGAAAGACGGAGAGGAGAGACAGACAATCTCAATGGGGGGTTGATCATCTTGGGCTTTATAGACCAAATTACTAACGTGTAATGTTATTAATAAATTCATTGTGTAAGTCATTTATTTATCAAGCAAAATGATTAAACATTCACAGGTTTCAGCTTCTTAATTGCTTTTTTTCCTGTTTTATGTCACTGTAAATAAATTGTTTGGACTAGGGCTGCAAATAATGATAATTTTGATTATCGATTAGTCAGACAATTTTGTTAGACCAAAGATTGAGAAAATATTCCATTCACAATGAGATATGAAATTTGAAATGCTGGAACCAGAGAATTTTTGGCATTTTTCCGCATTTTTTACTTGAAAATGTATTTTTTACATTATTTGATTATTAAAGGGGTGGTATTATGCTTTTTGGCTTTTTCCCTCTCCTTTATTGAGTTGTATATCTTTGTTGTGCATGTTACAGGTTTGCACAGTGAAAAAGCCCAAAGTCCAGCCCAAAGGGAGTTCCCATCTCCCACAGAAAGCTGTGCTCAGAACCGCTTGAAAACAGCTCATTTGTAGTCCAGCCCTTCACTTCCTTGACTTGTGACATCACAATGCAAACGCATCATAAAGCTTGCTATGGCTGGCAGGGTCAGACACGCCCTCAGACCAAGCTAGTCTGAGCGGAGGCCCTTTGGCTCGACTCGCCTTTGTTTGGGTTTCCATTGTAGAAAAGTTGTACCTGTACCTGCTTCCAGGTACTTTTTTCGTATCACTTCACCTCCGTCAAGCGAGTTGAGGGATACTAAAATGTAACGTGAAAACATGACAGACTGCTGATTAGTCAGAGAATTTTCACTATTCACTGCATCATCATTGCACCAGACAGAGGCCAGCAACAGAAAGCTTATTTTAGAGTTTTCGTATGGATTTTCATCACGCGGAAAAACTGAAGCAGTAGTTGTGCTGTCCCTTTAACCTCTGCCTTTTCTTCTCCTTGTTTTTGTGCAAACTGAAAATAACGCAATCTCCTCCACACCACAAATTCTCTAAAATTGATCCCCCACTCCGTCTCCCTATCACCTCGTCAGCAGCTTTCCTCTCCCTCCTTTACACTTTCCCCTCTGCCTCCCAGGCTGCCCTGCTGCTTCCTTCTCCCTCCTCTTTGCCCTGGATGCCTCACAACAACTGTGCAGTGCCAGAGGTTACATGACGAAAAATACCGCAGCACACACAAACTGTGGACATGGCAAAGGGCGGCTGACTGAAGAGCTAAATTCCTAGAAATAACTGGTAATCTGAATGTGTCTGTGCAGAAAGGTGGAACTTTATTAAGCTGCTGAAATCCTGTTTCAGCAGCTTAAGTGGGGATTGCAGTTCATTTATGCTTAATATTTTAGGAGCACAATACTTACTATGATTAATATTGAGATATGTGAGTAGTATATCACTGTCAGCAAAGCGCGTGCATGTGAACGTGCACGCGCATAATGCGCGTGACAGTCGTGCACGTGAATTAATTTGTGATTAATTTGTGATTAATTTGTGATTAATTAATAATTTAATCAGATCTCAATTAATAAAAAAATTAATTACTTATGAATTAAAATATGAATTAAAAATATTAAATTAAAAATATTAAATTAAAAATATTAAATTAAAATATTAAATTAAAAATAAATTAAAAATATTATATTAAAAAAAAAAAAAAAAAAAAAAAAATGTAGGGTCATGCTGAGGTCATTCACCAAATGGGATGGAGGTGTGAAAGGGGTTTTGTATTAGGCGTGTCGGACTTATCCTCTATTAGCAACGGTGAGGTCGATCACCAAAAGGTGAAGACCGGGTGCGAAAAGGGGGTGCTGAGTATGGGGATATCCTCTAAAAGCGGATGTTAGGGTTTTAGCAGACAGTTGTGTATATATAGAGGGGTTAGTTTTTCGACATACATCTGACCGAGAGCGTGGAACAGTGAATCGGATCGAGCTATATTCGTGCAGAACAACAGTACCATCTTTGCATCGTCACAATCATGGACATGAACATGGACACAGGTAATCAATTGGGAGTAACGACTCCAAAACAACATAAAATTATAGATCCTTTTGCATTGTGTATGGTGACATTGTTCTAATTAATATGTTTTGTACAGGTGCGAGGACATGTGCTGCGAGTGAGGATCTATCAAGCAGCCCTAAATATTTTCCATTACTCAAGGATGATGTTGTCGATAACTCATGGGTAGATGACTATAGCAAAGAACTGGGAAAAGAAATTTAACATTTCTCATTCCTGAAGAAAAATCAGAGGAGGACAAGAGCAGGGTCAAGCCGTATATGGATGCTTGTATGGACACTCTGGGGTGCTGTGACAAGAACACATCTCCCAACACTACTGTTAGCAGTATTATACAGGTAACCGTAGCCTATTATTTATACGATATACTACAACAAAAAGCTAAACAAACATGTGTGTACTGTGCATATACAGATGAATGGTGCAGAAAACAACCTCACACATGCATTGACACGCTACCCTTCTTTTATATCAAAGGACATAAGAGAGAAATTACGCAGAAGCTTTTTAATAAAAATTTCACTGATGCTCAAAAGTACGTCCTACGTGGTCTTGGGGTGGTGCCGTCGTGTGAATGCAGTAGTCGAGACATTGCAGCAGGTGCTCTACAGTTTTGGCTAAGGAATCCATTTCTCATTGCATCACTTAAACGGGTAACTAGAGTGGAGGACAGTGTGAGTACTGTAGTTAAGGAATCTCTGGACATCTGGAAGGAGGAAAAAACACTAAAACAACACAATGGGGATTGTGTCTAGTCTACTAAACTGTGTCAAAAAGAGATACGTCGTGTATAAGATGAGAGCCCTGTTGTGTGAAGCTGTTAACGATGCAATACGCGACACAGATGGGACACTATGTTGTTCTAGATTTGTCAAACAGACAGAATCGTTAGACGAATGACCTCTGGAGGTCTAATTAGTAGGTACATTGCTTAGTTGAATCTTTGGTTTGTAAAACATAGACCTGTGTGTGCATGTGTGTACTGTTTTTCCTGAAAGATGTATGCATGAAAACTCGTATATTTGAAAAATAAAACACTTGAACACAGACTCTGTATTGTCAGTCTTTATATTGTAGATGTGAAATCTACTCTACTCGACATAGCAAATGTTTATTACTGATAATGATTATCATACCGACCATGTATTTTATTTATATACTTTTAGCATTGACTTGTGCGTTTTAATGTCAACCATTTATAATATTATTACACATTAAAAAATAGTACTATAGTAAGAGAAGACAAGGTCAGGACATCATCGCAGACAAGGCTTATTTATTTTACTTTCTTGGAAAAACTCGGCGTTTGTTGTACACAATTTGAATCCTTTTATGCAACTGTTTTTGTTCCTTAGTTCAAAATCCTTCTTATTTCTCACTATAGTGTCTGATTTTGTCATAATGTGTCGCGGTGTCTCATCACTAATCACAAACTCGTGTACAAGATCAATCAGGGTATCAGGAGTGATGACTGAAGCGTTATGAGAAGTTAGCCGGCACGTGCACACATAGACATCAAAAGGGGCTCAAGCACCTGCCCTTTTTCTTTCTCAAGAGAAAGTGCCCTTTGTTCAGGGATGCTTTTTTTTTAAAATAAATGAATTTATATATACAGTATATCTATTCCAGTTTGCGCACAGCTTTCCTGTCAAACAAATATATTTACTGAAAAAAATCTAAATATCAGCTCGGGAGATGAGACTTTGTCAGTTCCGATGCTCGCTGTCTCTCTCTCTCTCTCTCTATCTCTCTCTCTCTCGTGTGGGTGGTGATGAACTAAAGACCAGCAAAAGTAAACTACCAGCTCTCGAAGTTCATTGCTAACATGCACGACTAATGAGCTGAGCTAAAATAATTAGCTAAAAGTCAAGCTAAGGATCATGGTTGGCCATACAGGCTAATGTTACTGTTGCCTCACTTAATGGAGACACAACAGGTGAATACAGTAAAATTTGTGTCTAATAATTTAATGACGATCGTCACATTGATATGCAAATTAGACGTTAACTAATTAAAATGTGCTAGTTTGCACACATTTGACAAGTCACTGCAGGTGAATGGGCTAAAGAAAATAACTAAATCATGTCACCACAGACCTTCCCCAGTTAATGACTTACATCAAGACTCTTTTCCCCTGAAATGTTCTGTTAATATACAGGGTAGTAGGCTTAAAACAAACTTCATCTAAATGTGTATTTTGGAAGGTTTTTTTTTCCATGAGAGTAAAAGAAGGCATGGAAGCAAAATAGACTCAAATTTGAAATTTGACCACTGTATGAAAAAGTGTCCTGCCTTAAGCAGTAACTTTATATTTCTGATCATAGAGGCTCCTCATCTAATAACTATCCATACCATTAGTTTGTTGCATGCTGATAGATCTTTACATGATACAGACAGCCATCCCTCAAATGTGAAACCAAGTCCTAACAAACTAAGTGTTATGTAATGATCCAACAAGACCAAAACAATTAAAAGGATTTATTGCCTTGTGAAAAAATAAACAAATAATTAGTGAAACTATGTCCCTCTCCTTGGTGCAGTCATTTATTCTAAATATATACTAGTAGCATAAAAAACATGCTCTTTCTCAAAACTGTATCACAGCATTTGTTGATTTACCGATAGAAGCATCAGCATACGATATCAGCAAGGAGTACATAATGATATATATTTCTGTATCATTATTTTGAAAACAGCACTATTTAAATCCTTGTTCCATGTGACCCTTTTATACTTTGAGCACATGCCCTTCCTAAGGTCTCTGCACGGCCCTGGAAGTTAGTGTTACACCTTTGCATTTCAGTTCTGCTTTGTTTTCCAAAGTGCGGTATGCGTAACATTACACATCAGTCGGCACCAACTGTCAAATATAACTTTGATGTGTGCCAGTAAGCAAATGTCATCCTGTCAATAAATTGTGTGTTGAATACTTTCAATTAGGCCACTTGACCAGCTCAAGGGAAAATAGCATGATAAAGAGATGCAGAGGACTGCATAATATAGCAGCAAAATTAAGTATAGCTTGATTGTAAGTTGCTGGATTGGATGGTGCTCAATCGCTGAAAACTAAAACACTTCTAACCACACACCTGTCCTACACTTGTGGCTGAAAAGGTATTGGTGGATTATGACATCTTGTATATTCAACTTGGATAACAAAGCAAGATCTTGTAACGCTAAATGAACTCTTTACTCAAAAAAAAAAAACATTCAGTGAGTTGATCATTGTCAGATACTTGGTTGAGGTTCAATAATTTTAAATACTAAATGTGATTCAATAATTAATGGTATGAGATAGTTGGCTGGGCATTGGCAGTGAGAGTAACAACAGGAAATTGGATGTTAATAATACCTGTGTGAAATCCTCTCAAAGTGGAGGATCAACATGGTTTCAAAGTTTTTCTCTGAAGCACAAGTATTTGTGAATAAATAAGCAAGAAAAAACAGGGGATTAAAGGGCTAAATTAAGTTTTTTTTATTTATTTTTTTATTAAATGTATCACCTTTCTATTACCTATTTGTGAGCCGGTTGTAACCTCGCATAAAAATTAACCATTTGCCAGCTTTCTCAGTTGCTTGAAAAATCCAGTATGTTGCTTCCTATACGAATAATCTGGTCAGAAGAAAACAGATTAAGGCTCAATTATTGTGGACATTCAAGTTTGACTTTCAATGTATCACTGTACTGTGTATCTCCTTGGCCAGAGATCTATGACAAGGTCATTTTTTACAAATGACAAAATCTACCTCCTGCTGTGATTGTAAATGTGTAGATTTATCCGCATCATCTACATATTAAGAAAATATTTCGATCTGATATTATTAGGTATGCCAGGAAAACTACTTTTGAATAGCATAGACTTTCTAGGAGATGCTTTTGTCAGAGGAGATATAAAAATGCATAACATAGACTATAAGGACTATGTCCATTCCACCAATATGAACTATCTGGCAGGTGAGGCCATTTATAATTGTAAAAACAGTATGTAATATTAATCCTGGCTGGAATGAACAACATAAGAGACATTTATGCTATGGGTTGAGACTGGTGAGGTTAAGCAAAAGCTCTGTTGTGGGGTTAAAATGTGTAGGATTTAAATATGATCTCCATTTCTTCTGATTTGCTTGCCAGAAAAGCATTGCAAAGTAAATCGTTTGGAATAATGAATAACAGTTGATTTCACTGAGGACAGAATAGTCACATTAATTCAGTATGTGCAAAATGAAAGTGTTGTTTAGCTTAAAGCTTTACATAGTTTTATGGAATGCGGAAGTTGTCGTGGAAATTTAGATTCCTGGTGAGAAATTAGGCAAATGATGGAGTTACAACCAACCGTTGTATTAAACATCTAAAATATACTTCTTTATTTACTGGGTTCACTGGTGTTGCTGGCTGTCTAGTTCATGTTATCCCACCAGACTCTATACTCTATACTCTTAACTTCTCCAGACTGTTAAATGATTGTAAAAGTTATGTTTTCTGTAATCTCAAAATTAATCAGTACATATGCCGATTTGTTTAAATTAAATATATTACATAAATGATCTGATTGTGATACATGATGATATATGCATTCCATGCTTGCCATGTTTTTTGAATTGGAATTTTAATTCCCCCCGATTTTTTCTTCCATTTTATGAAACATCAAAATCTATCCATCCACTGTAATTATTAGAAATAGTATCACTGGTGTTTGTTATTGTTTTTTAAATATTGTACTTATTTCACATATTTGTCAGTTGAGTGACAGAGAGGAGCAGACACACACAGGCAGGAGAGAACCTGAGGCGATGGTCTTTTAACTTCATAGTTGCAGGAGAAGTGATACCCCCCGCTAATCCAGGAAATCCATAAAAAGCGTAATTTATGTGGTTATCATTATGATAAGCTCTGATGTTACATGTGATTAGAAAAGGGCAGAGGAGCAGAATCGCTTAGAGAGTAGCCTAGTTGAGTGGGGAGTGGGAAGTGAAATGCTATTTCCTATTTGCTACTGCTCAACCCTTTAAACCCTGTGATGACTCTGCTGCTCTGAAGATATTCCTGGTACTTTGCAGCACTCACACGATATTAACAGACTGACCTCATTTGAGGATGCGGGTTAGAGCCTTTCCTCTCTACAGAGGCTCTACAAAAGGATTTGAAATGACCTCGGCCAGTGCCCCGAGGAATGTGAGTAGTCATATGAGTAGGGATGGTGGATTAATTTAGGCTAACAGGTTTCATTAAGACTAATTAAATCAATATGATAACTAACATTAAGTAATTTACTAGTACAACTTTAGATGATTTAGATTTTTTAGATTAATTTTTTTATACTATTGCAATTCTTTTTAAGGCTTTAGTGCACAGCTCATCTTCTGTTTACTTTTTGATTTAATTAACTGAAGTGGTTGGGGGGTGGTCACTATGTGGTTTTGGGAGGGTAACTACTGTAATGGAAACGCAGAGAAGCATGTAGGACTGCAACTCTGGTCTCAACTCTGGGTTGTGATGTCTTTGGTCCACTTATAAACTCAGTCAGATTTCTCAATGCACAGCTGCTGTCCGCAGAACCCCTTATTGGAGAACAATTTCTTTGTGTGATGCCACAACACTTTGTAATTAAATTATCATATATATTCTCACTTGTCCTGTAAGTGTTAGATTTATCATACACAATGTAACGGTGCATTATATCGCATCTCATCATGTAACTGTGTTCTTTTATATTATCTGTACATATGTGACGTTGTGTAACATTTAGGCTATACATCATGCCACTTGATAAAAAGATTTCTGCGTAGGATACACCTGTGTTTCCCCACTCTAAGCTCCTCCAGAAGCCTCCTCTATCCTTGCTCCTTATCTCCCCTGGGTTCATTTAAGGCATTGAAAGATCCTCCATGATGGTGGACGGGGAACAATTTCGAGAGGAGACAGAACCATAAGTTAGTGTTTTAAAAGCATTCTGGGAGATAACCAGGTTAGCCAGTTCTCCCTGTTTCCAATATTTATGCTATACGCTTATCAACCCCTGGCTATTGCTTTATAGTTAATGTACAAATGTGAGAGTAGTATTGATGTTCTCATCTAACACTTAGCAATTAAGCGAATAAGCGTATTTACAGGAGTGTCAAATTATTCCTTCACTCATGTGGCCTTTTTTTATGGAGGGACCCAACATTTTAACATCTGTTTTTTTTTTTTGTTTATATAATGCTCACATGGTGGATTATAATAAATAAATGGGAGTAATTTATTGATGAAATCCAATGTTGATGCAAAGTTTGTTTGAACTAATGAATTTTTAACATTTGAGTTTACTTTTACATTACCGGGTCACTAGACACCATTGCTTATAATGATATATTCAAGACACAGTTACAGTGAACATGCACATCTCTAATGTCCCTTGATGGAGTGTCTTTGTTGTTGTAGTTAAATCATTATTTTGAACATGTCACAGAAGAAGTTTGCACAAATCTGGTTTTGGCAGAATACACTGATGTCCTGAAGTACTGTAATCAGGTGCAGTTTAAGGACCTTGTATTCCATTTCATGCTACTTTATCTGTCCACTCTATTTTTGGGTGTAACTATCATAATTGTTCTCCACACAGAACACATGAATAAAAATGCTTTTTTTAAGATTAAACCAACCAACATTATCATGTATTTAAATGATCTCCTTCCTGACCAGCTACGACATCAAAAAGCAGCTTACACAAAAGTAAAAGAAATATATTATTTATAAGCGGAAGTATTGTATGTAATAATATGATGCCCTGATAGGGACCATTCTACATAGACTTGATATTTTATTACATTTTACTGAGTATAATTATGTACTTGGTGGATTTTGACTTCTCATGGAGAAGATTTTACATTATGATCTTAAAGGATCTGATTCTTTTTCCCACCTAACCGACTACAAAGTGCAGACTAACAGCACTTCAGCACATCATGGCTCTCCATTCTTACACTGACTAAATACTATTATGAAAGCAGAGAATAGGTGGTATGCCTTCAATGAAATTCACATTTCTAATTTTCAATAACTGCTCGTACAATGGTTGCCAACACAAAAAAATATATACAGCATTTTCAATCTGTTTTGAAATGAGCTTATCACCCTTTTCAATCAACATTTTCACAAAATATGTTTTACCGCTGTTTGAAGGACCTGACACAAATAGACTAAAAGGATGTTGTAATCTAAAATCAAAAATCATCAGTGTCTCTAACAGACATTTCAATACAGTAAAGTTCTCAGATCAGGAAAAACTCTGCATACGGTGTACACTACTTGAAGTCTCGGCAAATGTTTTATTTTTTAGTTCGAAAGCCTTTTTATGACTGAATAGTTAATAGTCCTAAAACTGTGTATCGATATATTATCTCTGAGTGGTAGGATGTAGCTTAAAGCATAAAGCCTTTCTAAATAATCAGACGATTGTTTGATTGATTCCCCTGAAGTTCGCTATAAAAAAGTGAAACAAACAAAAAGCCATACATATTTTAAGACGATACGGGGCGTGAACCATAACTGTGGATAATAAACACAAAGGAGATTCTGTTTCTGCAAAAGAACTTGCGTTTGGTTTACTCTCTCTTCAAACGGTGAGGATATTAGTAGCTGGTGTCATAAAGTTTTGCGTAGTCCATATTTCTGGGCACTTTTTTTTTAATAAATGAGAGCGATCTTTACCGATCCTTCCTGCCACAGCTGGAGTTTAAAACAAGAACGAAGAACAATCAGGCCCGTTAGACTAAAGTACCTTATATTACACTGCTAAAGATAAAGCATCTACGGTCTAGTTTCACAGATTTATCCTACAATGCCAGTTAGTCCGACACTATAGTTTATCCAGAGATAGACGCGGCGAATATACATCCGCCTCGACGTTCATGTCGAACCATTGTCTAACCGTGATTCTATTCTCACCCCCCATCCTCAGTCACTAAACACAGGCTGCAGACATAGGCTACCCTCCCCAGTTACAGTATCGCATAGCAGTTTAAGAGTTACAGTCGGGAGCCTTACGTTCAGGTTAATTCACGTGTTGTAAGAACCACAGAAAATAAAAACAATTACTCACACATCTGAATTAGTGTGTTACCAAGAGTTTTGAAACGAGCAAAAAAAAATATCACTAACCTATTTCATTACCATCCCGAGAGTTACAGAAGAATAAAAATAACCACACAAGCATTTGTAAACATCTTGTGAGAATCCGGTGTTTTGTTGTTCTCTCACATAACCAGTTTAAATCATGAACGAAAAATCACTCGTGATTTGAAACATGTTGTTACTGAGAAGGTTTTAACTTAGGTCTAAAATAAAATGCTTCTCTCTCTGTCAATGAAACGGGTCGTTTGTGTAACTTTAAATACATGTTTAAACACAGACGAGAAGTGCGTATGGTTGCACTCTTCAATTATGTGTTTTTTCTCCTCTCTATGGCAATGAAACGGGTTACACGCCATCTCGAGAGATTCAGAAGAACGAAAATATTCATACAATCATTTGTAAACATCTTGTGAGAATCTCGTGTGTTGTTGTTCTCTATTCATTCTAAATCAAGAACGATAAATAACCACTCACACATCCGAATCAAGGTATCACCATGAGTTTAAAACGAGCAAAAAAAATATCGCCATCCTATTTCAGTTAGCGACAAGTCACGGGCTGTTTCTTTTTACACGTCGCTGTTAAGTGAACGGATTGTTTATGTAACATAAAAATACATGTTTAAACACAGATGAAATGCTTCTGATTTACACTCTCATCAGTCGGATGGGGTAATCCCCGGTGTTACGTATAAGGCCTGTGTATGGGAACCCCTCCAGTCCGCTCAGTGACGTCACCGTACAGGAAGATTCAATACAGAAGGAATATTCAATACAGATCATTTTTACTGGTCTGACTGTAAACAATATTGCCGAAAACATCATACATATCACATAACAATAATTAGTCCTATACATATAACATTACATCGATCAAACCCATGTATTTCATTAAAGAATTAAAAGCGTAAAGTACTCAAATGCGAACGATGGTATGAAGACCGCGCCCCCCAGGAAGTCCCATAATGCATTGCGCCGCAGGGTCTTGTTTTAAATTTATTTTAAAAACCTCCCAAATACACGAATAACAAATGATACTTTATAATTTATGTGTTCTTATATGTTTCTGGTTTTTAATATAATGTTTTTGTACCGGTAATTGCATTCATATGATTAACTACATCTCGATACCACGAGAGAAGGGGCTGTTCTGTCTATCGGGCTTGGCGCTCGCGGCAATGTTATGTCAAATTACTGCGTACAGCAATTACGGTTGGAATGTCATGTCGGTCAATCAGCGAGACGTCGTTGTTATACTGGCGGACACCCACCGTAGTCTGGTTCTCTGAATTGCACACGCATTGAGCTAGACACGTTGTTGCAGTACAACAGCCCCTAACACGGGCTATGTGTAAAAATAAACTTCAGCGCCGCTCACGATCATGTCTTCTCGGCTTTAATGCATGGGCCGACTATGAAATGAATCGTTAGAGTTACTCTTGTAACGGTATTGCTGCCGCCCCTTAGTGGGCCATGTAGAAAGATAAACCCTGACAAACAATGACTGCTCTGCAGAAACACCTATGTGGGAGGCGATGTCAAGAAATAAATCGCATTATCAATGAATCTCACACACACACCATGTCAAAATACTTCCACACACACAGTGCCCCATACACTCTAGACTTCTCCCCCCAATGTAATAGTGAGACATAATCTAAATAACATGTATGTGTAATTAGTTAAATGATATATCATCAATACATTTTATAGGGTTTATAAATGTTTGTGAATATGTTTGTGTTATAATATATTATATTTTAATTAATAGGGGTAACTGTAATGTCATGAATTTTATAGGGTTTTACTATGTGTCTGTTTTGCGCAACCCCCCATCCGCCACCTCGGGTCATAAAACCCCCCACCCTAATAAAAAGCGCGTTCACGAGAGCGCGCGTGGGGAGGGGGGACCGGAAGGGGGGAGGGGGGGTTCGCGGGAGCGCGCAAAGCTGACAGTGATATACTACTTATGTGTGCCTCTGAATGGTCATTTTCCACTTCATCTATTTCAGACAAATCTTCAATACTTCTTCAATATGGAAACAATTATACTATGGCCTAATGGGGTTAAGAGGATGCTTCTGAAAATGTTAAAATTGTAACAGTCTGAAGAAAGTGATGACAAGTAGTGAAGCTTGAAGCACATGCCAAATGCTTTCATGTGTTCAGTGTGTGTCTGTGTGTTTATATGTGTGTGTGTATATCTGTGTGTGACTTGACCTTCCCTGGAGGTTAAGACCTACGTAAGCTGACACGACATGTGATGTCGTATCTTCACGGGTGTCTTGTTTGTTCGAAGCTCTACTATAACAGATATCAGTTTCTTTCCAAAGTGTATGTATGGTGAAGCTTGGGGATTATGCAGCGCTTATTTCTGTGTTTATTGTTGAGTTTAGAGGCCACTTATAAGAAGATTAGGTTTTCACTTCATGGAGACGTCACTCAAGTCAAGTGGCACAGTTAACATCTGATGGAACATATTAGCTATTTACCATTCAGGACCAAAAAAGAACAACATATTCAATACATCTACTGTATTTACCTAGCATTATTTCAAGAATGAGAGAGTGAAGGTTTTGAATGTCGCTACTAAAGACTTCTTGAAGTGACTTCACATTCACAGTCATAGAACAGAATATGTTTGGCACAAGCACCACCTTGACAACAATAAGTGTCCTTTTATTTCTCTTTCACTTACCCTGTCTGCAGCTATGGCATAGACAGAAACATAATGATTCAATGACGATTCAGTTTTGTGGAAGAACCAAACCCGACTGTGGGTTCATCATTCATACCCACGAGACGTTAATCATTTTTATTTAGCCTATTTGGAATTTTTTTTCATAACAAGACTGAGGGACTACAGCCACAGCAGCAGCTCGGTGAGAATGTAGAATATTGTTCAGTAATCTTGTTTACATAAAGTGTGGTGTGGGTTGGGTGGTGCTGGTGTATCTTGTATCTGTCCCTGGTTCAAAAACATCTAGTCCGCAAAGTACTACTTTGTTGCTTAAGGTTCCCATAAACTTAACGAACTAATTTTAACTAATTAACTGAACGACTGAATTGTGGAGAAGCTAACCGATCTAACGAGGTGTGTAGCCTATGTGTTTGCGAAGCACACAACTCTTTAAACATTTTTATTTGTATGGTGTCGTAACATAAAAGTAGAACCCAAGCGGACATCCTACTACTTGAGTGTGTCCATGATATGCTGCTTTATACTTCTACTCAGCTACATTTTGGAGGCAAATGAAGTTTTAGTTACTTTGTAATTTGCCGTTTGAGGTTAATACAAAATATAATCAGCAAATAAATGGGATGCATTATTATTGGTAAATTATTTAAATTAGTTCAAATGAACCCAACCTTTACCAGCTGCAACATTAAAGTGATACTTATACTAATGCATCAATATAACTGATAATATATTTCTGAAATGGGCCATTCTGCACAAGAACTTTAGGTACTTTAGGTATTTTTGATGCTAATACTTTGGTACTTTTACTTAAGTGATGTTTTGATCGGTGACTTCTGTCCATAGTTCAAAGACATATAGTCCGCAAGTTTTCTGATGGTCAGTGTTTTAAAAATATGTGTCCCTGTTTTAAAAGCTGTCAAATTAAAAAAAAAAAATCTGTCTCAATATTTTGAAAAGACCAATGCTGAGTGTCATATTTGCACACAGAAACATACAGTATAAATATATAATACATTGTGTATTAATAAACTGTTACTTAAACTTGTGCACTGTGTACACAAACATCATAATTACCTTGGGAGAAAGAAATAAAAAATAACCTTAAATCAGAGAACAGGATTTTTATTACAATTAAACAGAAATTTAAAACAACAATGGTTAAAAGAATGGGAACTTAAAACTAGCTTTCCTTTATAACAGAAGGAGAAGTCAATTCCATAAACATAAAGAAGTTATTTTAACAAATTGAAATACAACAAAAAACAACAAAATATGTTACCATTATTATGCGGATGACACATAGATTTACACAACCATACCACCAGATATCATATTCCTCTCCTCAGCCCCATTTTTTCAGTATTACAGAATTTGCAATTAATATGAATGTCTCTAAACGTGTACCAGTGTCCACTTTATCAAATCCTAGTTTCTGTATTTACTATGGTAAGATATTTGTATATTTTAGATAGAAAGAGCATAGATCTGTTAGAAGCAGATCACCATACGTGGGCATCTTTGGCACATGGGCACGAGAAAATGGGAGTAGAGCGAGGGAACGTGCGGGGAGTAAGTTTGGTCCCAGCACTAACCAGCTCTTTCATGTGATCAGTGAACTCCAACAGGGGGGAGGAGGGAGAAAGGGTGTCTGGAGATAAGGGTGACCCAGATGCAGATTGGGGGGTTAAAGATTGTGAATCCTCACTGTTGGTTTTCACTGATAGAGGTGGAGACTCTTGGCTCTGATGTCTCCCATAATCAGTGCTTGCTTCTGGCGGGTGCTGAGGTGGCTCTCCTTCAAGGTTTCTGGTGTCGTGTTATGTCTTCTTCTTGTTTTGATTCCTCTCGTCTCTTGTCCTTGGCAGAGGGAACAGATGAGTGACGCAGAAAGTAAAACAGATTTGTTAAGGCGAATTCCATCTGCCTTAAAAAGATGTCTGCAGTCCCAGAGAAATTTTCAATGAAATGCACTGAATGGACAGTACATGCTGTTTAAAGCCACGTGTTCAATATCACAAATCTGCGAATCCGAATCTCTAAACTCCTCTTTGGATTGGCAGTAGAGGGCCACACCTCAGTATTCAGAGAGCTGACTGTGTTCAACAGATTATTAAAGTCTTCTTTCAACGCTTCAGACTGTTGCTTCACAACATCATTGGTCCCTTTGTGCAGTATGATGTTTTTCACAGGATGCTCAGCCACAATATGCAGGATTCTTTCTGCCAAGTCAGACACCGTATCTTTCGGAAAGCAGCATATTTTGGTGTTCTTGTTGCACATGCTTCTCGCATCTTTTACAGCAGAGTCACCCGCAATCTTTTTGAGGCCCAGTTGTTAGCTTTCCCTGCAGCCTTTTACTTTCTGATTTACTCTCAGTACTTACTCTTCTGTGTGAGAATGGGATGTTATCCAGGTCATCAGACGGAGATCCAGGGTCCTGCAACAGTGGTGAAAATCTGTTCTGCTTTTGCACACTCGGTTGTTGGGGAGGTCTGTTGCTAACTCTCCCTCTTGAGCAAGGGTTGAAGAGGCACTCTGCCTGGATGATACTGCAAGCCAGCCAGTGGCATCACAAATCTCAGGGCGCTGGGCTCTGCCTGTTACTCTTCCTCCCATTTCCCAAGGAAATGATTTACTCTTTGCACCAAGAGCATTCCAGGGAGGACCACCACTTTTAGATGTATTACCCAGTACCCCTGCTTCTTGGTAGTATTGTTGGTGCTAATTAGCCGTGTGTTAGCATGCTCTTGTCTGTTTTGGGTCCATGGTAAAGTTGTGAGATTCTCACATAGTCTATTCACTTCCACATTCACTTCTAACCTGTGAATCTGTGGTTTCCGGAAGTTGTCCGTGGAGAAGGGTGCCTTCTTGTTGCTAATTAGCATTACTGTCAGGATCGGGCCAGAACTCAGAGGCAGACCAAAGTAAAGTTCAAAAGGTTTCTTTATTTTTCAAACATAAATGTGGGCTGGGCAGTAGTCGTTCTGGCTAGTCAGAGGGTTTGGTGGTGCAGGCTCCAGTGGCCAGGGTTTCTGTGATTCTGGTGGGTATCTGAGTCTGAGGTCCAGGGTGAACTCTGCGGTCAAGACAGGGAGAAAACGAGTTAGTTCTAGTTCCTCAAAAACACAGATAATTATACAACAGTACAGGACGTAGATTGGCTGTCGTGTATTTGTACTGAATGGTACAACAATCTGGCGGGGACTGGAAGGTTGAGCTGGTCTTTTAAAGGTGATTAGATTGCTGGATGTGGAACCAGTGTGCTAGATTATAATGATGCGCCTCAGGTGAGTGGACTGGAGTACTGTTGACCACGCCCACCAGCAGCCTCAGAGCATGGGGGAGGAAGCAGAACACAGAGACAGATGCAAAACCAAAACACACCAAGCACACAGCAGACATACCAGCAAGCAGGCCAGGGTCACAACCGGGGTTCGTGACAATTACTCCATTTACTGAAGTACAGGCTAGTGCTATTTATAGCCTTCACTTGTAGCACTTAAATCATAAAATTGTTTAAAGTAACGCAATAGCCTACTTTATCTGAATAGATGACAGTCCCTGTGAATTAAAAGTATCCAAGAGCTGCTGTTCATAATTTCTGGCAGGAAAAATAAAGAGTTTCAGCGAAAGAATGCAAGCAGAGGCAAGAGCAAGCAGTGAGGAAGCACTGTAAGGAAGCAGGAAGGGATTTATTATATTAAATGTGTACAGGTTAAGTTTATTATTACAGTGATTTGAGATTGCCAAAACTTTCTGAACACACACATCATTGCTGTTATGTAGTCTGGGATGACTCGAAGCTAAACACACTAAAGATGACACGCTGTTTGAATAGCAGGCAACACATTAGGCTTTGCTCAGTCTGCTCTACACTGTACTTGTAAACATGGAACAGTATAAAGGATCTCTGCAGTGTGGTGGCAGAAAATTGATCTGTCTTATATTCATGCTGATAAATTTATATCTACCATTGTGTACTTATAGTCACCTTCTCTGGTATTATACTGCCCACTTGGACATGCTGGGGTTAGTTTGTGGGTATGAACATCTGTGAAATTGTGTTTTGTGTCTCTTTTTCCCATTGGAAGTAGTTTTCAAGGCCACTGTGTGAGGGAACAGTCTCCCTGCTTCATATGTCATGTTTGTCCTCTGCTTCGTGTAATTTACTTGAGTTAGTAGTAGTCAGATGTAGACGTGTCCAGTCAGACGTGATCTCATGATGGATTGAACTAACAACATGTGAATAAATAAAATAATGTCTTGTAATTGTTGGCATGTTAAGTAAATGGGTTAAAGGTTTCCATAAAACGGAGGCCAGATTGGTCGCCAAAGTACTAACAAGCCCCACATCTCACCTTAGCGTGTAGAGGCCAATGTGGTACAGAGGATCAACAGTTGAAGCTAGTGATGGTTAAATATATGTGTATACGTATATGTATATTTGTAGATTAATAACTGTATTGTTTTATTTTGTTTTATGTTACCAAATTTTAATAATATAGGCCTACACTTTATTACATGTTGTGTGTGTGTAGCACGAAGGAACTACACATTTCATTTAGTTATGCCTTGCCTGCATAATGACTAATAATCAACCTGATAAACAACCTTGTACCTTGTAGATTACCATTAGATTGTCATACATTGTCATAGATTGTCATTGTCAGAGAAACTAATTGCATTCATTGTAGGGAATTATTCACTCTTAAAGAGGAAACTCATTATTATTAATACCTTTCCTGTAGCAGGGCCATTAAATCGATAAGTTAAAAACATGCACTTCACGCGATGGCGATATGATATGATCGTTCCAGGCAGCAGCCTTTTATCCAAATAGAGGTCTCAAACACAAAAGCAATAAGGTGTAAACTTTTACACCTGTAGCTATCATAGTAGTCCCTATTTTTCTCCCGCAGTTTAATCTACAAGATGTTATAGCTCATAATTATTACTGAACTCAAAGTTCATTCCTACACTCAAAGTTAGGATGTGAATATGTTATGACTAAGAGTGGTGATGTTTTTCAAGATGAATCTAGCTTGTGCCAGTGTGTCTGATACTGTCCTAGGTCATAGACGTCTGACCCAGCTGCTTTCTTTTATGTACTTCCTTGTTTTTCTCCTTTAATAAACCAATAAATCAAAAGACATAAATAGTTTGTTATCCATTCACTTGTTAAATTCTGCATTACTTATACTTTTATGCTGTACCATTTCCATGCCAGCTGAGTTATTACTCGCCAGATCTGGACTATTTCCCTTGAGCCAAAGGGCCTTCTTCAAAGACTTTTGCCATTCTGACTAGTTTACTGCCATCGCTGGAAGCCAGAGATCATACACTGTCTTTTGAATCAGCATTTAAAAGTTAAATGCTGATTTGAAAGACAGTTGACTTGCTTTTTCAGATTGTGCACTTATTGCAATATTGCAATATTTTGTGCCTTGATGATGATAGACATTGTGGTAAGGAATCAGTAAATTACCTGATGCAGCAACTTCATTAGTTTGCAACTGGTAAAGAACTGTTGTATGTGTGATTCTACAAACTCATAATAAAGACTGATTTCACACTTCTCCTACATGGCTCCCCTGGTGCAGCGGAAGTTCTTTGCTTTTTCCAGATTTCTGACCCAGGCGTCGGTAGTGTGACAAGGGTCTGTATAACTCAATTCATGCAACCCATTAGTCCAGCAGAAAAACTAAAAAACTTAAATTTAGCTAAACTTTGCCAAGAAGTTCAGCTAGCTATGACATATCTAACTAGCTAATTAATGGATTTGAACATCCCTTTCTCCCCTGGGCAAGGAGGTTTTTAACCCGAGCAGACAGAAAAGACTTGTGAGATCATGAAAACACATCCGAAGCCATTTAACATCACTCCTGTATTGATTTGAGATCCAAATTCTGACCTGTCCCTTTTTTATTTCTCTTATGCCACAGCATCATTCACCTGGTGGTTCAGATGGCTATAGGGGAGAAGTTGTCCTGGAAGGAGAGGTGGATGTTTTGTTGTTCTCATGTGGACGACGTCTCGGGGATTGTGCAGTCTGCCCCATGTTGAGCTCAGCTCACCTCAACTACAAGGGTACAGGCATCAGGCCTCTATGTTTAGTTGAGTGTGTGAACTGTGCCACTGTAAGGCAGGGAAGTAAGAAGGCACATTTATTTGTCACAATAGAACAGGTTATAGAGTGAAATTGAGTTTTGTAACTTCTGCCAAATAGACAATACACATTAATACAAAATATATTATAAAATTGGTAAACAGAAATAAATTATAATCAATGGAGCAGCGCTGAGGATGAATTTGAATAAGCCTACATTAACACATGTAAACTAACAGTGACTGAAGTAGGAAAATAACAGTAGTACAAAACTGTTAAACAAAGTGTGAAAAATAGCACAATTATATTGTTGAATTTATTGATTAAGTGATGGGAAGTACCTTATGCCAGATTAGAATGTATATTTATGTCATGCACCATCCTTGTTTTCCACCAGCCGCATTAGGGCTAGTCTATATTGGAGACCTGACCTTTATTTTAACACTGGCTTTATTTGAGAAATTGTCAAATATTATTGCATTCTGCCAACTGCTTCTGATACTGTCATATTCATTGATTACTGTAAAGGGCTGTCGTGTTCCTTGCATTGTGCTAATTGTTAAATTGCATCCATTGCTATACCATTCAAACTGGTTCCTGCTCATTGTTGACGTCATCAAGTCAGTTAGTCATGTTCATTGCTGACCTCATTGAAGCAAGATCTGTGACATTTGATTAATGCCAGTGTTCTACGAGGACATTATTGAGATGACACACCAAAAACATTCATAATAAGAATTATAAATACCAATAATTCCATTTTTATACATACATGTAATTCTTGCATTCTTACAACTGGTTGTGAAATAAATCGGCCTGATTTAAAGTTTAAACAAAAATGTAGAAAGCCTGGAAAACAGTTAACATTTACTGTTACTTTGTTATTTTACTTTTCCTTTGCTGAGGATTTTGATTCATTTAATGCAACAAAGTCTGCATACAGAGCACCGTCCCTAAGGACATTACAGTAGTAGTGCTAACAATTTGTAAGTGCATTTACAGTATTACAGTAAGGGTTGGGGAGTAATGGATTACATATTTCTCCATCAAATATGATCCAGTTTCACCAAAATAGGTTAAAAAAAATGTTTTTGTACAGTAATCAGTGGATTCTGGTCCCAGAAATATTATGCTTCAGCAGTATTATATTGAAAAAATCTTTTCATTAAGTGCAGAATGAGTCGTCAACACTTTTCAAAATTCTTTTTACGAACGACAAACTCTTAAATATCATCAAGAATACCTACAAAAAAACCTACAAAACACATTTTTTTGTCATTGATGGGCCAGATACAGCCATTGTGGTGACATAGTGCAAAGCATATCATATAAAAACATTTCCACATGGATTTTGATTTCATGGGAATGGAAGATTGTGTATATTACAAAAAATACACTGAGCAGACAACGCGTCATTTGCCTATTTGGCAATAAAGTAATCCAAAAGTAACTAAAAGTAATCAGGTTACATTACTTCTGTGGTACTTGGAATATGTTACTGATTGGATTTTTTAACAAGCAATTATTAATTGTACTGGGTTACATTATTAAAGTAATCCTCCCAACCATGAGTACAGTACAGTATAAAATACACTCTTTTTTTTGCACAACCAGTTTTATCAACCTGTTTGGATTCCTGTTAAATATTCACATGTGACTAACAGTGAGTCCACTTTGCATCAAATACATTTTTAAACCTTTTCAGGAAAATACTCCCCATTTCACATATTTTTTTCAGTTGTTTTTTACATATATTTTGCAGGTTTTGTATATACTAAATAAAAAATAAATAACATTTCCCCACTTTCCAACAACCCATCACCAAAATCATAACCCAATAGCCTTAAATTTGTTAACAGTTTTGTTTATATTCTATGTAATTTACTTAGGTGGCATTAATAGTCTGATAAAAATTTAAAGTTGACTTCTAAATATTTTTTTGTTACATCATAAAACCGAGCACTCTGGTCTTGAGTACTACACTCTGCAACTGTACATGGGCTTCCTCACAAACAAACCACATACAGTTTGAAGTGGCGGTCATTTTTCTTCCACTCTAGCGCTTAGCCCCCTTATGTGCACTGTTCCCATGACTGGACACCGAGAGAACTCTGTTGTAAAGTTTGCGGGCAACACCACCATTATTGGCAGGAATTTAAACCAATGACGAGACTTATTGGGAGGAAATAAACAATCTAGTAGAGTAAGAGAGCAGCCTACTGCTGAACGTCAGCAAAACCAAGGAGCTAATGATTTAGGAAACAGGAGGTGAAGACAAACACCCTTTCAAAATCAGTGGAACTTAGGTGGATAAGGTAAACTGTTTCATATTGCTGGGAATCAGCCCCAAATGAAATTTATTTCTTAAGAAAACTTAAGAAGAGCACAGCAAAATTCTCCTGGTTTGTTAACTTTGCAGAGGAACAACAGAAAGGATTCTGACTGTAAACAACACTGACACTGACATGAACAACCAATGATGTTCTGGGCGGGAGGTGCCCGACTACAAAAATATAATATAGACTATAGAATGGAAGAAATGCCCATCCTGTGGGATAACAATAGTAATCTGGTGCATAAACCATCCCAGCAGTCATTTTGAGACAGATTTTCATGGTCCTAGATCACGTAAAATATTTACCAGTGATTGAAGACCATCAAATACTATTTAAATACATAGTCACATGACATTTTACAACTTAATGAATTGCTAAGGATCATCTAAAAAGCTCTGTTAAACAGCTGCATGGTGCATAGGGGATTGTGGGATATTTAGGGCTGAAAGTGGTAAATCATTTACTCCACAATTTTTTTGTTACCAGTACACTAAGTAACAATGTGGATATGTGGGTAAATCATGATCTTTTTTGATGTCATCACTGCAGTGTCACATCTGTCTGCACAATGCGCGTGTCTGATCTCTCCGCCGTGGCTGCCTGAAGCTGCATTTTCCCTGTCCTCGCGACTGTAACTTCCGCTAACCACAAGAAAACAAAAAGGGGAAAAGAGCACGACAAGTGTTACTTTGGGACTATAACAAGGCTGTTGACATAATGTAAAGATAACCTGCAACCCAAACTATTGGTAATTTTCTCCCAAAGTAAATAGTTCAAGTTCATTCAAGTTTAAATTGTCTGTATTTGTACCCTAAATTGTTTCTAGAAACCACACACTAGGGTGAACAGTGACCACATTGTACCTTGACGTCAAACTAGCAGAGCACAGGTTATGTCTTAGAGGTAGATAGTTAGCTGCTGGATGAGTGCCTTCAAATCCCAGAATCAATAGGGTAACTATCTACCGGGCTTCTGTATGTGTGTTTTGTGGCAACAGTACACTTTCTAATATAAAAGACATTTCTATATATTCAATATATTTTTTAAATACATACAAAAAGAAAAAAATGTTACAGTTTAATGCTTTTATCTTGGTGATCTTGTTTTAGCTGTATGTGCTGTGTGTCTATTATTGCATTGAGAGAGTAACAAAAACCGAGTCATATTCCTTGAATGTGTGCACGTACGAGGCCAATAAATCTGAATGTGATTTTTAAACTGCTTCATCTGATTCTGTTAGTGAGCAAACACACATCTAGCCACCCTTTTGAGGGCATATGTAGGACAAGAGAACATTAATCATATTCTTTACAATAGGAGGACGTGGGTGGATGTTGTGTGGCAGGTGGTGGGCCAGGCTCATCTCCCAGGCATCCACCAGACGAACATTCAGACCTTTGAACACAGCTCTCAGCACCTTATGACCATTCACTGAATACCAGTCGCTGTAGCCTAGCGCCATAGTACAAGTCAAAGCTCTGGGGGTCCCAGTCCGGATGACGACCAGTGTGCCTGGAGCCCTGTCCAGTAGCCGCACCACCGCCCTGCGGATGCTCTGCAGCCGCCGGATGTAGACCTCAATGGGGAAAGGGCAGAAATGAGCCCAGATGCTGAGAGCTACAACAGTGTCGGTGCCTCCGGTTAAGCCATCTAGTTCATTGGCAATGTAACGCAGCTCAGCAGATGGAACAATGGTGTAACTGAGAGGAGGACCATGACAGCGGTACGTCACCAAGATGTTGTTTGCATAGTCCAAGGCCATAAAAGGTCCAACTTGCTTCGGGCTGTGCAGGTTAAACTCCTTAAGATCTAAAAGTATTACAGATGGAACAGATGAAGCTGCATTGTGAACAAAATCAAACTGTTATCAGAAATCCCTGTGGATCAGTTACCTGGTACTGCTGCTCTGAAGTACTCAAACCACTGCCTGATGGTGGAGTCTCCATACAGGTGGACCATCTTGCCTTGCAGACACTGACTGATGTCAGAGGAGGTGTTAAACTGGCGAACGGTGCTACCATTAAGTGCTCGCCACACATCCTGGTAGTAATAGCCAGAGGGTCCAGACTTCACACTGCTGTTCATCACTTCTGGCTGACCTGAGAAGAAGTTAAAGAATAAGGGTGGGGTTATTTTATATAGTCAAAAACATCCCATAAAACAAAACAAAAAAACAACCTGTCTCCCCAACCTGTTTGTGGAACTCCAGTCAATTTGTTACTACTGAAGACATAAATCCTTGAAAATATGTCACAACTATATAGATTTTTAAAAAAAGTTCAATTTCAACATTAGTCAATGTATACATTTGTTGGTCTATTTTCAGCAGTCAATAAATACACATTTGGTGCACTAGTGGTCAGCAGGCCAGGGGATGTGGAACTGTACAAAAACAAACAGTGCCCACGTTCATTGTAATAAAAGAATATGTCACTCGTAACAGTGCGGCTCGTTGATGTGCTTAATAGTCCAGGATCCAGCAGCCAGATCAACCCTCCAGGCACCACAGCAGGTGCGGTTATCACTTAGAGGAGAGGAAAAAGAGCTGGGATAGGAGCCATGTTTTGACTCAAGGCCGCTCCTTAAAGTTCGGTCTGGACAAAATGGGACTCATGTTGTCCAAGCAATGGAAGTCAGAGACTGTTGTGCCCACATCTTTACAGAGACCTGCCCCATCAACATTGCAGATCAAGCAGTCATCATGCAGACCTTGTTTGGCAAGATGAAAGGAGGTGAACTCATCTGTGATGCTCGGTTCTCAAATGCAGTCGAGATGGACACTTGTTACTGTGGTTTACATTCACTCCAGATGCAAATTCCAAATTATGCACTGCAGAATGTTGGGTGGGTGAATGCGCCTATGTTGCCTCTTTAGCCTATTGTTTTATTTTATTTTATTTATTTAAAATGTTACCATGTTTTGATACACATTTAATTATCTACTAAGTTCTGTGTGTGTAGCATGAAGGGACTACAACCTTTCTTTTGGTTATACAACCTTGTGTTGTATAAAGACAAATTAACAACCTTGTACCTTGAAAATAAGCCATTCACAGCCTTATCCTTTAAAGCAATATTTCGTCCACAATAATTTGAGGCTCAAACTCACTATCTAGACGAAAATGGTCTAATTATTTTGTAGTTTACTGGGATTACAATCTTATTGGACTTAATGTACCTCACCAGATGTATGAATGTAGAAAACCGGTCTTCAAAACTGGAAGAAACTATGATGATGCCAACAAGAACATGCAGGCATCTGTTTTAACTTCTAAAAGTGGCTAATGTACCTGCTAGCTGCTAATAAAATCAACTAAAGCTAATATGGGGGATGGTAAGTGATTCGTTGTTTACAAATGTCATCTTTTCTACCTGTTTCATTGTTTGTAACATATTTAGTTTTGAACAATTGTGTTATAATTATTTTTATTATTCAGTAGTGGTGGCAGTAAAACATGCTTTACCTTTCTTTTTTGGCATCACAGTGACACTGGCAGCTCCCGAAGCCCGAACAGAGACTTTCATGTTGACACCACTGAAGAAGAGCACATATTATAGAATATTTCTTACACACACAAACACTACAACGTAAATACAAGAAAGGACGACATGAATGACAAATAAAAAAACCTTTTAATTAAAGTTTAAACAAGAACAAAAACATGAAAATGGGAAACAACTGCTTGAAATTTCCTTCAACATTACACTTACTTACAAACTTACATGACAGCAGGGCTGGTTATCGCGTAAAAATGTATGAGTGTAGAAACCAGTAACCTTAAAGTGATACCAACAGTACTTCATTCAATAATCACCTCCTCCAAGGCAACAAAAAGAAGCAGAAAACGAGTAAGGGAACGAGTCACTAAAGTCACTAAACTATAGATTAAAAAAGCAAACAAAGGAAAAGCACAGTCTGCTTTTTTGGAACTTACCCATCTGTCTGCCTGCTCCCTGCCACTGCCCTACAGGGTTTTAATGTTCTGCTTCCTGTTTATTGTTCAAAAATCTTCTTTATAAAATCTAACCCTTTCTGGCGTGTCTGCTCTTGGATCTTTTGTCCTCAGCTTAGCACTCTGGCCAGCAACTTTTGCTCAGAATAGTCTTTTCTTTAACTCTTGAGAAAACACTAAGATCCCAATAGCATATCTTTTTGAGATCACTCCAATCTGATTTGTTGCTCCTAAAACCCCTTAGGAGAAAAGGATGAGATGAAGAGAGATAGAGGTTTTGAGACGTAGGTAAGAGAAATGGATACTGAATTGAGATTACAATAGGATAAATGAAAGTAGCAGATGAGATCACATCATTGTAACTTTTTGAGTTCATTAACGTCTTGCTTATTGCTCCTAAAAAGCAGTTGGGAGCACTGAGGATACATTTGTGAGCTTATTTGTATTACATTACTTTCTGTTCTTGGAGAACCGTGCTGGAGGCTTGCCCTGGGCTGGATTTGAACCCCGCTCCTGCTGCGACAACACTGATGGCTGCGCCATCCAGCTAAAATTAACAATGATGGACTGATTGTCTTTACATAGAGTACAATTTTCGTTTACTTAAAAGAGGAGGAATACCATATCCACAATTAAAGTCCTAAAAATTCTACTCAAGTAAAAAGTATAAAAGTATTTCATAGTGAATGTTCTTAAGTATCAAAAATAAAAGTGCTCATTCTATATGACAGATACATGTTGTATCTCAGTTATTGTGTGCATTCGGCCCTTAATGAATTAATCTCTAAACATCATGTCAAAGTATTGGGTGTTCTAGTTCTGCTGGCTGTGGCTACCTTAACAAATTGAAAACATGACATTTGAAAGTACATTGTTTTCAATGTCAGATTATTAATTATTATTAATATTATTTATTTTGTTTTTCTCTGTAACCTGTAACAGATAATGTAACAATAAATACAATAAGGATTTGAAATTAAAGGGAGTAAAAGTAAAAACCTCAATAAAAAGAAAATACTCCACCTCAAGTAAAGTACTTGAGTAATTACCCCTAAGTGGGGTCACTAAGACAAAACTGAGAAATATCTTGGGGCTTTTTTTCTGATCCACATTCTGGAGACTGAAATTACACTTTTTAAAGATACAATAGAGATCTCATCTTTTGATCAGAGTAAAACAGAGATGAGTTTTTGCCCTTGAGGCCAATATGAGAAAACTTATAGACATATTTGAGAAGAATCATGAGATCCAAGGAGTCATGAGTTTTCTTTGAGCTCTTTCTCTGATCTCATGGCCCAATGTTCAGGAGACTTAAATTAGACTTATTTAAGATCAGGTAGAGATCTCTTGTTTTGACCAGTCAGAGATTAATGAGATTTTATATGGTGGTTTTTCCTGAGATAAATTTCAGATTTGGTCTCAGTTTGGTATTAAAAGCAGCTCATTTGTGTCTAGGAGGGAAAAAAAAGATCTCATCTTGGATTTTGCTTTCCTATACTGAAAATAATTACCCTAACCTGGTCGCTGGTAGCTGTAACCTTTTCTTTTGAGGGGATATAGCAATTTTAACGTCAAGTTGTGCAAATGTTCCACTAAACAAGCTCCCGGGGTATCGTCGCTGCATTCAGGGCTTAGCACCACCCAAGACGATTGTGATTGGTTTAAAAGATCTACAAACAAGCCAGAGCATTTTTCCTCTACTGTAGAATGATAATGGGTGCAGCCAGACCTTTCTCCAGAGCTGACACAGCGCTGTGATTAACCAAATTATTCACTACATCTCACTAAAAAGCGGACAAAGTTAGCAACTATAGCTGGTCAACATAGACAGAACTAAAGCTAAAAGGCCTTACATTTGCGATTGACACAACTCCAAATGAATGCTAATGATGCTAATGTCTACTAGATGTAAATAGGCCACTGTTTGCACTTTAGCATTATCAACTTTATAAGGATAAAATATGTAGCTTAAATGTTATGTTTAAACTTTGTTACACTGGCCCAAAGTAGAAAATATAAATGTAAGTGTGCAAGACTTCTCTAAGAAAAAATGTATAAATTTACAATAAGAACACATGAATCACAGTAAATTCCTATCCAGTGTTCTCATTGTCAACTCATATAATTCAGACGGATTCATTTGATTTGTATTATCTTAGAGAGTAAATCTTCAGTCAGTGTTTACTGAAATACATATTTATTAGAAGTCACACACACCTGCCTCTCTGCTTCCTCACCTTTGAAAGAGTTTCTCTTCCCCTGCCTTGAGGTTTTGTTTAAAAACTCCCCTGGAGTGGTTGATCCTGGTATCACAGCTGAGCTTCTTCGGCTTGTAGCAGAACCAAGGCTCGCCTGTACGGAGATCAGTGTAATTGCACAGCGGCTGCTGGGTTGGACGTAGGCAGACGTTACAGGTAGTAGTTTCAGAAAGAGAGCCTGAACGGAAGAGGCTGTGGAATAAAACTCTGTCTGGCTGTTCACTGTTCAGCCTGCGCAGCACTGTGACAGCCTCACTAGGGTGAACCAGTGTCACCTGATGGGACAGAGAACCAGAATTTTAACTGTCCAGTCCGGTTCAGTCATGTCAATATAGACAAATAAAGCACTAGTGTTTTTTAAGCTGCTCACTTTGTGTCAGGTGTAAAGTAGTAGTTAGTAGTAGTAAATGATCAATTGGACACAGTACATCCACATTCAACAGCTTAATGTTCAGCCTCACCTCAACCTGTGCGCTTCCTTCCCAGAGTAAAGAGAACACAGCAGAGTAGGAGCCATTGAGATGATCCACCACTTGTCCAGCCACACCTGCACCAAGCTTCAGGTTGTGCAGCCAGGAGAATAACAGATCTCCCCCAGACGTTTTCGGACGACCTTTAAAGTCATACATTTCGATCATAACCTCCAGCTGATCCCCTACGTGCCACTCTCCTCCTCCTCTCCCTGGTGGGAGAATGGTGAAGCTGCTGTGGGCAGAATCACTGGTCTGCTCCAGGGAAAAAGGATCTGGTAGAACTGGAGTTTCAGGCCAAGCAATGGAGTCTAGTATGAGGCGTTCCTCCAGAGCGTCCTTAGGGGACGGTGGACTGGAAGGTGCAGAAGCTGTCATGCATGTTACGGTGAGAGGACACTCTTGGGTAGATGATGGTGAAGTTCACTTTACGCTGCAACTGGATTGACAGATGTGACAAAGATGCATCAAGCAAGTATACTAAAAGTAAATTAACTAAATAAAATATAAGGGCCAAGATGGAAGTTTTTCCTGCCCAAAGCCCAAATTGATGAATATTGATAAGGGAGGTTGAAGAGCAGTTGAGTTGTTAGCTGTGGGAAATTCTGCCATTCCCAAATTCCCCAGTGGCCTTCTCTATGTTCTTAAAACTAACCCATGGGGAAATGCAGAGTTTCAAGATACTGAATCTGCTTTGCACAAGGCGAGAACCAAAGATTTTGTTGGTGTGTTTCAATGGGCCATTTTACATCATTTTCAGAAGCACTAAACAGGCTCATTGGTTTGACATGACAGAGCAAAGCTTTCATGGCTGACAGATACATGGAATTTTGATGCATAAATAGTGGGTTGAACCACACTAAATGTACAAATAATAAGGGACTTCACTGAAGTTACAGCCATTATACATATTGATTTCACCTAATGAACCTTTATAATTCACAGTGGCGATGATAGAGATAAAGTGAAGTGTTGGTGAGGGATTAAGCAAATAATTAAGTATCAACGAACCATTGTCTTTGAAGAATTTATCAATTTATCATTATTATTTATTTATTAATAAAAGAGAATAAACAGAGAGGTACTATAAGACATTTACAGCTGGTCCAGAGACCTGCTGCCTAGGGCAGCTTCAGATGTCTGTCCCAGAGCAAAGGGATGCGTAATCATTCATACAGTCTAGGTTTCTATGTTTTGGGGAACAGAGAGAGATCCTTTCTCAGCCTTGAATGAACATTCCAGGGGAGGAACAACAAGAGGGGGAAAACACTAAACAATCTCACAGCTCTGACCTAAACCCCAGTAAATGTGGATGGACTAACATAAGGAGTATATAAGAAGGATAGGATGAAATACACCATGCATATATATCTATGAGACATAACAAAATTAGCAATAATAATAGTAATAATAATAATATTAAAAGATCATACATAAAATTAAATGTAAGAAGGATGCAATTTTCTGCCATTACATGAAGCAGGTGATTAAGGAGTAATTTTAATGTTGTCATATCATACCTACTTTGCATCCTAGGCTGGTTGTAAGTTATTAATATGTAACAAATTTATCTTTCATTAACTGTGCACTGTTTCAACATCACAGTTACTACTTTATGTCCATTGACTGCCTAACGTTCCATAGGGAAGGCCATCTTGTCACTGTGTGTGCTGCAGCTCAGTGTGTTTCTGTAGTGTTTTTGAGGGCCACATTAGAGCCAGAGAGTTGTGGGGCATATGAGTTGTGCAGCACCAGAAACAGTTATGAATGTCATAGAAAGGACAGAAAGTTGTGACCACTGTTCATAAATCGAGAAATCGAGAAAACCGTGAGAGGGAAATGAATGAGCCAGCCGGAGCTACCCTTCATCAGCTAATGTAAGAGGTGGAAACAAATTACAATTACTTGTGTACTTGTCTTACTTGTAATTAATTGTGTACTTGTACTTTTTACAGTATTTTTTTAAATATGTAATTTTACTTTATACTTAAGCATGTGTTGTTTACATCCTTTACTGAGCTTCAAGTGCAAGAAAACATATGAGCAGCCAGCTCCTAATAAGCTTCTTCAACAGCGCCAGAAATCACATCAAGTTATCTATTCAGTGCTGGCCTGTTTTATGGACATCTTTTGGCATTTTGATAACTATATCTGTGATTCATTTGTAAAGATTTATTTATTTTGGGAATGAATGGGAACCAGTAGGTTGGAACACATTGAAGGTTTTGGTCTTGTCATGAGACTGGAAAGTATAGAATAAAGCCAGCTGTTTCCTCTAATTAGAAGAGCTGCTGCTGTAAATCATAGTGCAGTATTGTGAGAAATAAATACCATTTAACTCAAATTGCATTTATTTGCCATTAAGAATTGTACTTGTATAATGAGTCCTGAATTCTGACTAATATTACAAACATTTTGAACAGGGTCCATCCTTCAAGTGGTCCCAGTAAAACACATAAGTTCTCACCTTCAGGAAGTCCATGTTATGTAACACAAAAATGAACCCAAACATAACCAGAAAGAGGAAGATGGTGATGTACTTTGGATGGCATATGCTGACCCTAGTCTTCATCTCTGCTTAGCACTGTGACCACTTCATCTGGTACTGGATTAAAACAAATAAAACAAAAAGGAAACAACTTGTTATGCTAAAGAATATTTCTAGGTAAAAATCCTATTAATCATTAGTACTAAACTCAATCCAGTCACACAGGATATTCATTTGATTACTCAACAGAAATATCTAAATGACTCATTATGCAGAAACAAACTAAATATGAGGGAACATATACAGCATACAGGTATGATGTTTCAGGAGCAGATGATTTACTGTGGACCCCCATTACCAAAAACGGAGCTTAAATGACCTGCTACCAACACAGTTTGAGGGGAAATACAAACTTAAGTTATAAATCATCCACCGTGTTAAGTCTGTGAATTAGTATTTGTTCATATGAAGTTGGAAGTCATTTATTTCCACGTTTTAAACAACCAGGCCCAAAATATGTGAAAACAGGGTCCAGGTTAAAAATACTGAAATCCTTTAACACTGATACTTTAAACATTATTTCTCAAACCTGTAACTGAAACCATTTACTGATGCCCCAAAAATATATATTTAAATAATTTAATTAATATCATAAAAGTGCAACAACTAGTTGACTAATGACTTGAACCAACGAGTACTAGCCGACTAGCAAAATCTTTAGTTACGGGCAGCCCTAACTTAAAGAGGTCATATTATGCTAATTTTCAGGTTCATCATTTAATTTAGGGGCTGTACCAGAACAGGTTTACATGGTTTCATTTTCAAAAAACACCATTTTTTTGTCATACTGCACATTGCTGCAGCTCGTCTTTTCACCCTGCATTGAAGGCTTCATTTTAGTGATGAATTGATACACCTTTTGTTGGGAGTTGCATATGTGCAGTTTCTAGTTAAGGAGTACTAGCCAATCACAAACAGAAAAGCCAGTAAACATGGCTTCAGTTCAGCTGTATATGTTCCCCTTACCAGCTTAGCAACATGGACTGGATCAAGAGTTTCCAACACGTTCTCATCTCAATGCGTTATATCTGACGCTTTCATCCTGAGTGACAAAGCGTAAGGATTTTACGCTAAAGGTACCCTTCCGCGTCCGTATGAAACGCCCGCTTCCTACGTTGCAGCAACACAAGGGATCACAGGTAACAGGCCTCACGGCCGATGTGTGCAGCTGTAGGGTTAGCCGGTCGACATGCATACATTCAATGACTTGGGTTTAGGCACTAACATTTCGGATGGTTGTGGTTAGGGTAGGGGCTGGGGGGGCTGTCAACACCTTTATCACGAACGTAGCTAGCTAGCACTTCCGGCCTGAACCGGACGCCCCAGAGCGTCTCATGGAGACGCACCGGGTGCGTCTCCATAAAACACTAAAGGGTACCTTTCGCGTAAAATACCTACGCTTTGTCACTCTTTCTCAGATCGTCGGTATATGACGCCCTGAGATGACAACGGGCCGGAGTTTCAGAGTAGTGAGTTATTAATTTGTAACAAATGTATCTTTCATCCATAAAGTTTTAATTGAGCTCTGTCTCTACATTACAGTAACAACTTTATGTCCAGTGACTGCCTGGAGAGTAGCTAGTGTTTGAAGAGGAGATGTGTGTGCTGCAGCTCAGTGTTTTTCCACCAGTGTGTGTGAGGGCGTGTCGGACAGATGCCAGGCAAGCATTATGATGCACATTTTGCTGTGTCATCACAGGGATCAAAGGGAAAAGGCTAGACTACCAACAAGCTGTTTTCAGGCAGTTTAGAGCAATGTTTATTATGGGAGATGGGAACTCCCTTTAGCGTGAAGTTTGAGATTTTTCACTTTGCTGAAACTTCAGAGACGAGAGCTGTCATCATGCAATTTTCTTTTATGAGGACATTCTCAGAAACAAAAGTAAGAGAGAAGATCTAATAGGTGATTTTGAAATTATTATATCATGTATAATAATATATAAATAAAGTTTGTTGTTATTGTACAAGGTGGCACCATCTACATTCGGGTTCACAAAGTTGTATTCATCAATGTGTTATTTGTATGTATATATTGTATGTATTAAGGGCAGGTGGTCCACATTAGGGGGAAGACAGGAAGCACAAATACTCTCAAAAGGCAGGCAGAAGACCTTAGACCTGAAATGAGGGTGCTCAAAATGAAAAAGAATCTGAAGCAGCTGAAGTTAGAAGAGTTAGAGGTTTGATTAAAAAAAATTGTTTGCTAGACTTTAATGGTATCATTAAAGTATTAAACTGAAGGATGATTGACAGCAATTGTGATGAGAGCATGACCTTGTAAAAAGGCCATTGGAGGGTTTATAGTTAGATTTTTCCATCATTTTGATTGAATTATTTTCCATGTGATTTCTTAACACGTAGGGTATACTACATTAAGTTATTCAATGATTTGCAAACTCAAAGCATGTTATCCAAATGATTCTAATGAGCAATTATTAAACATGAGTTGTAATAAGAGGTGCTTCGCCCTACATAAAAGAAATCACTCATTAAGACCACATGAGTCTGTGAGAAAAGTAGTTGGGTCAAATAGATACAAGGCTACCAGCATCAAAGATCAAGGTGGGCAACTGATGTATTAGTGGTCAGAAATGGCTATGAGTCCAATGATTAGTGTAATATTAGACTCCAGATAAACACTGCTAATGGAAATACAATGTGATCTCCCTCTGAACGTATATGCCATATTTTCACCTACGACAACAACGTTTTCCAGAGTTTGCCTAGCCAGATTAACAAGGTTTTCTTTAAGCATGGATTATGCTTTCCAAGTCCGCGAGGGTCAGCGTGACGAAAAAATCACAATCTACATCCAAGTCTCCTGTTTTTTAAGACCACAGGGACAGGTCTGTGCGGTCAGGCCACCAACCGATCTACTGTGCATGACTCTAGAAAGTAGTATAAACAGAAGTAGTCCACGTCCATGGGTTGTGCAGGTCTACACCAGAGTATATTTGAGGCTTCAGTGTATGTTTAAATGTAGGTTTCGTCCATTTTATGTATAATCTATTATTTACTATTTTTGTGGTTGTTTTGTCTACCTAAATGTTGTGAAGGTGTCCAAGCTTGAGGCACTGGGTGTGGAAATGGCCATTTGTAATAATTATGATTATATTGTAATTACATAATTCCCAACATGAGTTACATTTTGAAGTGAGACTTCAAGCGAGACTGTGTGAATTTGTAAATTTGATTGTATAGAAACATCAATCTAAAACATTCCAAATTGATTTAATACTACTCTCCCATTGTAACATCCCTGATTCCTATAGTTTTAATTTGAATTTCACCTGGCTTTAAAATATAGTAGTGCCTCAAAAGTATAGTATATACTTCATATTAGAATGGTCAGTTGCAACATTTAGTTTTTATGGTGTCTATAAACTTTCAAATATACTCAAATGTATCTCAGCATATCATGTGTCTTACCTCAGCAGAGTCATTTTGGAGAGAACCCAACATGAAATATCCATGTGATCCTATCGTTTATCTTTACAAGCTGGTTTGTTCCCTTTGCTTGATTTCCACGTACTGAATGTGTGGGTATGGTGACCTCAGACAGCACTGCAGTATAGATGACGGTATGACAGGGTTATGACAGTATCTCATTGGTTAATGGTGAATCTTTTAATCCACACCCATGTGCCAAGGGAGGTGCCCAAAGTAAGAAAGTAAACGACAATTTATTATTATTAGGTGCAACTCCTGTACAATAAAATAAAGATAAAATGGTGAAAAAAAATCATGCATGAATTAATAAATAAAAGTAATTTTATTTATTTACATTTTTTCAAGCGAAAAAAAAAATGCCTATTAACTTTTTCCCCAAAATATATATTGCAGTGGACAGCATGCATCAACAGCATAAAAAGTGATTAATTGGAATTCAATATAGGTCCAAAAAACTATATGTTTTTAAAACACTGACTAAAAGCAAGTGGTATGAATACACATACAGTTATTCAAGAGCAAATTATTTCATCATTTTTAATAAAACATACTAAACAAGGCAGAATCCACCTAGGCAGAATATACCCCTTGGGGAAGAACGTCCACTGGAGTAGACTGATATATTTTTCAGTCACAGAACAAAGTGTGCAAGAAATATATCATTACAATATGGATAAGTTTTTCTAACTTCTTATTTCTCAGTCTGGTTTCCAGAGATTAAAAGGATTTTACTGCTATTTACAGATATACTTGGTCCATCTCCTCTTACCTCCAGCTATATTGAATTTGAATTCATGGTGCAGTATATATGACAGAAATATAAAGATAATAATCAATTGAAATTGTAGACAAGGCTTGATATTATTGCTCTCAACCATGATGATGTAGTCACAGTGCAGTTATTTCATGGAACATGGGGAAAAAGCTGTTAAGGACACTGGAGGAGCAGGTCTTAATGGACTTATAGCATCTCCTAGAGGACAGCAGAGTGAACAGGTGGTTTCTCTACATGTAACTATAGCTTTAAATATCACTGCAAGCTATTTGTTCATCCATGAGAGAGTTAAACTGGAAAACTGAAACTGAAAAACACATTCCACTTTATTTTTTGAAAGCTCTAGCTCTCTAATACACCTTAAAATGTTTTGAACCATGCAGAGAGACAAAATTCTTCTGTTGGATAAAAGTCACAAAAGCGTTTTTTACACTTGACACATTTCCAAATCTTGTAGCTTAGAGATTTATATTTTAAGAAAAAGAAGACATTTTGCAACATGTGTTTAGAGTGAAAACTGGCAATCCTTTTCATGTCTCAAAAAATACAGCTCATTACATTTCCACAACCACTATGAAGTCTAAAACGTACAAAAAATAATTATAATGGGATAGATTGAAAAAACAGAACATGACATGAATTAGTGCAAAAATATGTAATCGAAAATGAAAACTTATATAGAAAAAGGTAAATGAATGAAGCTATGTTTTTTCATTTTGAAGAAACACCATATTTTAGTCATACTGCACATTGCTGCAGCTCCTCTTTTCACCTTGTGTGTTAAATCACAAACACACAACTGCCCTCTCTCTCACTGACATATTTAGAACCTTATGTCTCCGTTGGGCAACAAACATAATCAAGGACTCATCCAACCCAGGTAACGTCTCGGGTTACGTATGTAACCCTGGTCCCCCGAGAAGGGGAACGAGACACTGCGTCGGTTACGGCACTATAAATCTCTGTGATCTGTTTTAACCTCACATAATTTTATATACATAATCTTTATACCTGATTTATGTACTATATTTTAACTGTTCTAACTGCATTTTCTGAGCTGTCCTGTCCTATTTGAACCACCTGGAGGTTGGTCTGGAGACCGGCAACAAAGCTCAGTGAGGAATAGGCATCATGGGAACAGCAGATTGCTGCAGTACAGGTACTGATGATTGTTGCAGCTTGGCATGGAGGTACAGAGTGAAGCTGATAATTAGATTAACAACCTTATTGTTTTAACTGAGATAGCAATCAGAAGACACAGGACAATAAACCCTGAAGAAAGCCAAGAAAGGAACCCACTAAATGGAGAAACCTTGGAACCAAGATTGTTTTACCATTTTAATCAAATTGTAAACTTCATAAGTCTTTGAATAATCATATGAAGGATGTATTCTTGATATTGCTGGTCAAAGTTCTTTCCCCTTACTCTTTAAAATTACTCATTTAGGAATAACAGGATCTCTCATATTTGATTATCTTTTCCAGTGACAACACTGAAGAAATGACACTTTGCTAGAATGTAACGTAGTGAGGGTACAGCTTGTGAAACAGTGTAAATTTCCTGCACAGTTTGTCTTCAACACGGCTTTTCACAGTTTGCTGAAGACAAGCCGACTAAGGACGATGAGACCAAGATAAACTTAGTTGGTTCAGGTGGTGATGGTCAAGGTCTGGAGCTGCAGCTCAAGTTTGTTGAGCTCTTATGACCGCTTTTCTGGAATGTGGGCAGGTATATGTAAATTTTAGGTGTGTAAATATTAATTATCCAACATGTTACATCACATGAGAGCTTGTTCGCCCGGGGTCTTTTGCATACACGTGATTTACACATGAAGGAGGATAAGTTGAAAAACCATCCATTTCTCTTTGACGCCTCTCCTCCTGCAGAGCCCGAGGCGGCTGTCTGACACAGTTTCATTTCCTTAGTCATGCTGTCGATATCAAAGCACATATCGGAACGCATTTACATCTTTAAAACTTTAAAATCCCAGTTGGATAGGCTATTAGTTTTTTACCCAAGCATGCTCTTGAACATGATTGCTTTTATGATCAATTTAGGTATAACACTGTGACAGTTGCACTGAAAACACTGAGGCTACTGTGGGCTACATTACTGCAGTAATCATCTGTTTAAACTAATCTGTAACCTAGAAAACTGATCAATGAAAAGTAATCTTTCACATTGTAGTCGCACTGATTGGAACCTTCCTATCGTAGTTATCATAGACCTACTGGAGATAATATGACTATTTCTAAGTGAGGAAGTGGTGCAGCTGAAACAAAAAAGCCTAAATGTATAGCTTTAAATAAGTTTTTCATTATTAGCTGCATATATTCTGAATGTGTTTTGACAGCATTAATAAAACATGAAATTAGCAAGATTTTATTAATGTAAAACGTCTAAAACTTCACAGTCAGTGTGAACCCATACATACATTTTCCACTGCAAAAAATATATATATAGGCTAACCTGCCGTGTATGAGAACAAGACATGGTGATAATATTCAGTGATAAAGAGAGTGGATTTCAGTGAACTGTGGAGTAATGTCATGGGAAAGTGAAAAAACTGAGTCATTAAAGTACTGCAGTGTGTAAATGTTTGGATGGGTTTGTTGTTATTACAATTAATTGAACGCCATTTCAATCACAGGGCCTTTGTTTTAAATTTCTGGACCGTTTGAGTTTTTCCTTTGTGATCGTGGACCAGCTGGATATTTGACAATTTAACCCCTCATTGGTTTGATTCAGGAACCAAAACTTTAAGCGTTAACCCGCCCTGTGGCTGCAGTCAGAGCTGATGTATTGGATTGTACAGAATCTAGCTGATGTAAACACAGATGACCTTGGCAAACTCTGTATGGGCCATGGGAAAATTCACAGGTATTACATTAACTGAGTGTAACTCCTCTACCTCATGTAATCACCGTATATCGTGTGTTTCAAGGCATGTCCTGAAGATTTTAAATACATCTCTTCAAACAGGCATCTTCCCAGTTTCATTTAAAACAGCTACCCTTACTAGAGAGAAACATAAAAAACTTCTCTCTCACACACAATACCCCTACTGAAACACCCACATCCCTGCTGTTAGAGATGACATTCAGGGTTAGATGTAAACTCTGGGATTACTCAAAGCTAAATGTTTAAATAGCAGGCAGCTAATTAGATTTAGCTCAGTCTGGTCTACACCTTCTTTGTAAATATGGAACAGTAAAAAGGATCTCTGCAGTATAGCTGAGTTATTACTCGACAGATCTGGGCTATTTCCCTCGAGCCAAAGGGCCTTCCTCAAATGAAATGGCTCGTGGAGTACTCAGTAGTGTACTGCCAAGACTGGAAGCCAGAGATTACACACCGTTTCTTCGAATCAGTATTTTAGCTTTTACTAGCTTTAATTTGGCTCAGATTTTGCACTTTGCAATGTTCAGTGCCTTTGACATTGCAGTAAGGAATCAGTAAATCACTTGATAGAGCAGCGTCATCGGTTTGCAACTGGTAAAGAAATCTGACTTTACAAACATGTAACAAAGTTTGATTTCATACTTCTCCTATAGGAGATACAGCTCAATTGCATTGTGCCATCATTGTTTTGGTGGCTCCCCTGGCCCAGGTAGTGTGAGAAGGGTCTGTACTAAGCCATGCGACCCATTAATCCAGCAGAAAAACAGCAAACTTCAAATGCAGTTAAACCTCCCCAAACACTTCAGCTAGCTATAATATATGTAACTAGCTAAAAACTGGATTTGAACATTGGTTTCTCCTTCGGCAAAGATGTTTTCACCCCTGGCAGACAGAAAAGACCTGTGGGATCATGAAAACATCTGAAGATGCTGCTGGACAACAGGTGAAACAATATATTGTATTTTTAAGGTTTGTGCTGAGAAGTCTATTTGACTGATTCATGAGGTAATTTACGGAGATCACAAATGGGGCTATATATGTAGCTATAACACTGATATTTCTTGATGAGCTTACTTGCCAAAACATGTTTGTTTTGTTATTTATTGTAGTTATTGGTTTGTGTTTGCTGTTTTTTTGTCCTGCTAGTTCACTGCAACGTGGATAAAACACAAACATCTGTACTTGTTTACTTGATTTTTATGTTTAAGGTGTATTCTGAAGGTTTATGGCTGCAAATAATAAAATGTTGCATATTTAATCTATCTATTTAATTTATAATGTATTACATTTACATTTATAAAGCGCTTTATCATTGAAACTCAAAGCATTTCAGTGAAGTTGGGGGGCCTCACCTCTACCACCACCAATGTGTAGCACCCACCAAAATGTTATATTATATCAAATGTTCCATTGGTGTGTACATTAACTTTGATTTTGATCCTGTCTCTACCGTGTTTTTTTTTTTATATATCATTAGAATTATGTAATGACTTTAGTTCACATTAAACGAGGTAAAACATTTTTGTAGAATTTAGTTATTGTGTAAGTGTTTAGGAATGTTTTCACCACTTTGCATGACACTGTGTCTGTTTTACATAGATAGCTGCAAAGCACTTTGTTGCTTGTATTGAAAAGTGCTATAAGATTAAAGCTATTATTATTATTATTATTATTATTATTATTATTATTATAAATATGCTATTCTATGCTTCAATTTGTTTCATAGGGTCCGTTTTCGCTTATCATTTCAAAAATTCCTCGACACTGTTATTAGGGGCTTAAGGAGAACAAGCCAGATTACAAATAATATAAAACTGGCCTTTAGCACCTGCATGCCAGCAAAATAATATTGTAGGTGTCTTTTTTGGTCCGTCTATACCGTATTTCACTTGCAAGGGTGAATTCTTCTCTGCCTGACTTTTGTTTTTACAGTGTACCGAATGCGACTTGAAATACAGATTCTGAAGTACAATAACTGAGATACAAAATCACAGTTTTTAAAAGATACCCAAGTGCTAGTAATACTACCTCTAGTACACAAAAATACGACTTTGTTACAGTTGCAAGAGCAAATATGGTCCAGCGAAATTTTAGCGACTCAAAACTACCTTGAGGTATTTCATCAAATTGGTTTTACAGGCTCATAATCCTTTAGGGACATGTATAGGCTCTATGGTACCAAACAGAGACGCTACTTTATGACTTCCTTATTTTGGTGCCACTATATTTCTACAGGAATTTGACACTGCGACCTCACCGACCACGTGAAGCTGCCACGCCTGCAGCAGCCGCGCGTCAAGACCGCAACATCAAGCGTTCCACGAGAGCAGAGAGAGGATGCAGGAGCCGGGGTGAGCTCGTGCGAGGGAGCAGCTTTGACTAAACAGCGTAGAATTTAAGTAGAGTGGGTGGAGTTAATGATGCTGTAAGTACAGAAGAAGGTGTTTCCTTCACACACCAAAGCCATGCGTAAGAAGTGTGACCGCCGCCGGTGAGGAGGATGCTGGAGCATGAGGCAGGAGCAGACATGCGACTGGTCCGTCAGATCAACACAGGTATGAAGATCCAGGCCGGCAGCGAGCACATGGGCTGCAGCAAGGTCGGAGAAAATCAGGAGAACCAGGTCATCTGTTTGCAATGTCAAGACGAGGTGGTGCGGGTTTCTCCGGGAAGTCCGCGGAGTCCTCGCCGCGCCATCGCGACGCGCCTCTCCTCCGGATCCGCAGGTAAAGGCATCCTATGCAGCATGCGGAGCTAGAAAAAGTGCTCGGCGAATTACATAACAGTTACATGCATTTTTATATATGTAATCACTTATGTGGTTGATATTGTTTCCTCAGTTTATTTCACCAGTCACCTTCTTTTCACTGTTTAGTGTGGGCCGGCATGAGTATGCAGTGCTCCAGTCTGCAAATGACTGCTTAGGACAACTAAAAAATTAAAAGAATTGGAATTACACCAGATAAATAAACTAGTATATGGGTTTATGAACACCAAGGTTCTAGGACAATAGGTGGGACCTGAATGTGTGTGGAATATTTGTTACTGTGAGTATTTGTGGGTAGATGTTACTTGGTTGGTAAAACACTGGTGTTAAATTATCCGTAATTATGCATGACAATCGTTAAGTTCTTCAATCTGTGTTTAGGAACCCCCCCCCTACCCCCCCAAATCACAACTGCCTATAGGCAAAAAGATAATCTTAGAGACACAGTTGCTGCATCAGAGTATTCTTATCTGCTGCTCACCATAATAGAGTTGTCTATTGTCATTTAACACTATTTCACTCCTGGATGCTAAAGAAAATGTTGCTGGTATAATCCATATATAATCCATAAAGCAGATTTTGTCCTAATTGTGAACAAAATGACTTTGTAAGCAAAGCTTAAAGTACCATCTGATGACACATTAGCGATGTCGCTGGAAGCTACTCAGAGACAGATGGGGTGTGCTAAGGCCACATGCTGACTTCCCTAACTTTGGTAACAAATAATAGCTGAGGCTTTATCTTCAAACATGGAAGCAAATGCAAGTGCTTCCGCTGAAAAGGCTCCCAGTCAATGATGAATGTGTAAGCTGTGCTGCGGTTGCACTTCTTTGATGCGGCTGTAGGTGTTAGATTAGAGAATAAGGAAATGAGAGTTTTCTACAAACATTCTCTAAATTGCTAAATGAGCAGAAGCGTTTGTATTCAGTTCTCGGTCTGATGCAAGAATGTTAGGGGTCCCTTCAAGTAGTGACTACAGTGCCATCAAAAGTTTTTTTTTTTCCTCTGCTGGGACAGGGTAACAATTTAACCTCTATTTCCCTTGATAACCTGGAGTTCAAGATTAAGCCACTGTTGTTTTATTAAATGACCTTCACACCTCAGGGATTGAAAGCAGTGTTTCTCATTAGTCATCCAAATAATTCAATACTGTATTTTTTATTTTTTTTTTGAGATGAGATTTTCAACATGATGGCAATGAGCATGATACACAGAGTTCCACACTGACCTAACAGCCATCAGAGTGTACTTGCTGTGAGATCCAGTTGTTACATTATAGCCCATTAATTACAGGGTTCCCAGCCTTTACCACCCCTGCACTTCAAATTTGCAGACTAAGACACTTCCAGATGAGTAAGCGACAAACAATCTCTTGCAGGGTTTGAGACATCATTCCCTAATCACTACCGGGAAGGGTTTTCTTCCTTTACTTCTTCCAGGGTTATGGGTTCATTGTTATAACTGCTGGTGATGATGATTTCATTCCCTCTCAGAGTCGTGGATTTTATCCCCTTAACTCTGCCAAGGTCAAGGGTTTTTCCCCTTGTGTAGCTCGAAGTGTAGAGCAGGGCACTAACATTGCAGGATTAGGGGGTTTAATTCCTGAAACGCTGCAGGGTCATGGCTTCTCTCATGCCCCCAGGAACAGCACTAGGCTTACAGTTTGTTTTTTTGGTATGTGGTAATATTTCAACACTCTTACTACAAAAAAAAACACAACATATCATCAAAAATAAATTTTTTCACAATTATAAATACATCTGACATTAACTGAGTACAACAAAAGCATGTATATAAGCATAGCATACTAGAAAAGCATGTAATTTCATGCAAAGTACATGCTTAACTGTAGTTAAGATTTTCTTCTCTGATGTTAAAATACTTTTTATTATCACTATGCTCATCGTTCTTAATTGATCATTGCTGATACATATTATACCTGTATGTATTGTTTCATTTGTCTGATATGTTCAGATTCAACACTTCAGAATCACCCCCCCTAAGGTGTGAGAATTTCCCTGTATGTGACCTCAGTGGGATTCAGACCCACAACCTTGGTGCTAGTAGTTTAGTACTCTAACAAACAGAGCCACAAAGGACCACTGCAATGAAATACACTACACGAACGTCCATAAATTATTGTTAAAGTATTTGTTACATTTGATTAGACAAAACCTATATGTTGCAATACTGTAAAATACAGTAAAAGTTTGTTTCTTGGATCAATGATTGGAGAAGATGTCTTGATTATTGATCACAGCTTGATTACATATAGGATAGATCTTATGGAAATGATCAATTCTGTAAATGTTGGGTAACGTGAGTATATTGGCTAACTATCAGTGGCTTCACTGATAGTTAAAAACACTAAACTGAAAAGATATCATTATGCTGTGTATTTGTGATTAAATATGTTCTCATGAAATTTGAAGAGAAACTTGAAGTGAGAGATGCTTACAATCCAAATGAACGCGCAATGGCAAGTTAAGGACAGATGAGTTTTGAACTGCAGGATACATTATACTCCGGCAATAGCTGCAATAGTTACTAAATGTACGATTTCCTGCGCTAAAAAGCAATGTCTTTGTTGCACTATAAGTTGCACTGGATAAAAGAGTCTACCTGATGCCATACTGTCAACCTCATCAGTTATCTCTCCACCTGTCACAGACCGTGAGCCCAGCAGTAGCAGCTATAATGTCTCTTCAGGAACCTTCTACAGCTGTGTCAGTCAGATCACCATCGGTAAGTGCACTTTGTTCGAGACCGACTGTGATGTTTTTCTAATGGAAGAAAAATGCTTTGCACGTTTTACTATTGTCCTATATGTGGACTGTAAACATTTGCACTTAATACAAAACTAAAGCCCTGTAAGATGACCTTTATTTACATTCCTTTTATCATATGCTGACAGTTTCATAATTATTGTAGCAAATAATTTATTATTATTACCATTGTAGTTTAATACAAGTAACACGTTATATTTTCCACACTCTGTGTGAAAGCAGAATGTCTCAGAAGGTTATGCATAGTTATGTCATTCAGCAGAGACAGCTATTTAATTTTCTAAACCAAAGTGGCCTTGCAGAAGTGGGCATGGCCTCTCACTGAAGGACATATCACGTTCAAACAGATTTACATAACATCATTGAACTTTGTGTGCCTGTCAGCAGGCAGAAAGAAGCATTATCAGCTCCATTATCAGGTCAGAGTAGAGTGTTTGTTTCCAGTTCAGACAGGTGCAGAGATATAAGGCTAAATAATAAATACATACACTGTTTTGATTTTTATGTGTATTTATGATATATATTTTGTGCAGCAACATGCGACACCATTGCATTTGTCTCCAATTAACAGTGGTATTAGAATAGTCAAATCTTATATTGCATGTCAGGTTCAGTCATGAAAATATGTTGGCACCGCTACTAGCACTACAGAGCAATGTATTAATGAAAGGAACCTCATTTTGTTTTGCCTCAAGTGACGTCACTTCCTGTTGAATTTGCTAAGCAGTTTGAAAAATAAAGATTTCCCCTGACATGTACCTTTGGTTGTATGTCAGGAGTTGCTGACAGGAAATAGAGTTTTGTTGACGAAGCGGCCTGACATAACTTTAACGTCTGTCATAAAACTGCAACCTCCTGCCATTTGTGATATATTCAGACCTTGCCTTCTGGCATTTTTTCGATGAATATTACAGCCTGCTTAGTGGAAGAAGTTGTAGATGAAGTTGGATGCTGTGACAGTTAAGACTTTGGGTTCAGCTCAGGCTGTGCTGCTGCTGCATGCAGCTGTTCCTCTCCTCTCAATGTGCTAAATAAAATTAAAAAAAAAACTAATGAAGTGCTGAGGGAGTGCTTTGGACCGTTGAGGTTTTACAAAGGGAAAGATCTATAGTCTTGCCCCACACTCTGACATCAAAAAGAGTTAGTGTGCCGCCTGTGATTTAAAAGCCCTGGCCTTTGGTTGAGAGGAAAATACTAGTCAGCATCACTGTAGTTTCTTAAAAGTTCTAATCGATTATAATCTTCCATTTATTCCACCTTCATTGTTGTATGAATTTACTGCAGTTGTGCAGCTGATAGACAGCTAATCTTCACCCCGAGGCAGAGATTCAATGCAGCATAAATAGAAAAAAATCAAATGCACTAAGGTTGGTTTCTGCATTACACTAGTAATACAAACTCAACACTTCCTGCATCCATTTAACATAAAAAAGCATAACAGTGGTAGGGTTTCAGTGAGCAGAAACTCTTTGTTTCTTTACAAGGTGTTTATTGTAAAACATTTGCAGGATCCGTAGACTGTATAAAAGAAGTGGATGTAGCCTCTGTGACTATACCCGTTAGTTTGTGGACTACTGTTGTGAAGCCTCGAGTCTGGCATTTTTGCAAACTTGGCTTTTTTGGAGCCAGAAGTGACTATATTTGGATGAGAGGGTGGCAAGGTGGCATCTGTTATTCATGTTAACTCATATGTGTGAGAATTATTGGGATGTTAATTTCAAAATAGACAAACATGCTCATTTTCAAAGGTTCAAAATCTTATTTAGGGGTTGTACCAGAACAGGTTTACATGGTTTCATTTTCAAAAACCACCATGTTTTTTGTCATGCTGCACATTGCTGCAGCTCCTCTTTTCACCCTGTGTGTTGAACACTTCGTTTCAACTATAGAGTGATGCATCTGACCTCTCCAAGGTTTTTGTTGGGAGTTTCACATGCGCAGTTCCTAATTAAGGACTACTTCCCAATGAGGAGCAGAGTAAGGTGGGTCCTGAAAGGCCGGTAAACACGGCTTCGGTTCACCTGTATATGTTCCCCACACCAACTCTTGCTCCAGTAACATGGACTTGAGCAAGAGTTTCAGAGTGGTGAGTTATTAATCTGTAACAAAAGTATCTTTGGCCCATAAAGTTTTAACTGAGCTCTGTCTCTACATCACAGTAACAACTTTATGTCCATTGACTGCCTGGAGGGTCGCTGGTGTTTGCTAGGCGAGCATTATGATGCTCATTTTGCTGTGACATCACAGGGTTCAAAGGCAGTTCAGAGTAGAGTTTTCTGTGGGACATGGGAACTCCCTTTGGGCTGGACTTTGGGCATTTTCACTTTGAAAACCTATTACATCCACAAAAAAGGTATATGGCTCAATGAAGAAGAGGGAAAAAGCCAAAAAGCATAATTCCACCTCTTTAAAACAAAATGTACTTATTAAAAAAAATGAACAGCCGAATCCTTACAGTGTCTTTTAGTACAACTGAACACTAAACAAGACTTTCATGAACACACTGTGAAAAGGGTCGAAGTTCTTAGACAAATGCCCGACTGCACCCAAAAACAAGCTCACGTCTTGTTAAATGTGCACAGTCCAGTGAGTACGATTTGCCTCTATCCTGATTATCTGGTTGCTGTGGTAGTGACTTGCCAATCACAAGGTAGCCACGCCCTAAAGCATACCCTGCATAATCATCTATTTTCCTCTGACTGGAACCATAATTTCAAAATGAACATCATGCTGCATTAAAGAAGTCTTGAAACTAGCAATTGAGACCAGAAACTCGATAGGAAAGTGTTTACTGAGGTAATAAATTAAGTGAATGGTAGGATCATTTTGCCATAGACTCCAATGCAATCAGATTGTTTTTGTAACCAGTGGAGTCGCCCCATGCTGGTCATTAGAAAGAATGGAGGTTTAAGGCACCTCTGCATTGTCTTCACTTTTCAGACTTGGAGGATGCCTCTTTCTAGGAACGTGTTGTGGAAAACTCATTCATTATGTAACACTCAGGAGCAGCTGAGTCACATGCAAGACCTTGTGGCAAAATTTGCTATACCAGTCCAGTATTTGGCTTAAAATCAAACTGAAACTTCTACAGGATTGACTGATCACTGCTGTACACATTCACCGAACTGACAGCTCTATATAGGTCATTTTTTGTCTGTAATATAGCAGATCTGGCCGAGAGGACACATTTTCAGGAGATATGAACTTGCTCAAATTCTGTTGAATCCCGGAAATCATGTTTCGGGGAGTATTGATGAATATCGAAGGGATATCGGGTCAGGTTGTGTATAGAACAGAAGATGATTGGCAGTTATTGTCAGTTTTACTACCAGCTTAAGCATCTTCGTAAACACTCTTTTTTCATTCTTCTCACAAGCACTTCTGTCACTTTTCATGTGAACAAACAAGTACAAATGCGTTTAAGAAGAGACTGTCCAAAAGTGTGTGCCTATCCCCATTTGTACGATTAATCGTGTCTTACCCCTCTATGTGACCAGACTGCAGGACTAATTTATATGACAAAATTGGAGTTGGAGTTTTGCATCAATGTGTAGTATATCAGTGTAACTCAAATAGCTGATTATGGCATCGTTTAAAGAAGATTTTTATATACTCGTTGATAAGATTCATATTTTTAGTTCAAGTTCTTTTCCCACCACACCAGCCCTTCATCCACCTAAAGGACTTCCACCACAAGTCTTTCTATGTTCACTGTAGACACTCATCTCAAACTGGTCATTGCGTAGTGCAGCTTTGTGGCCCAGATACCTGCACCTGCATTTGTTTTCTTACCTCTGAGGGTGTCAGGAAGTGGGAGTACATATCTGGGTCTCACTCTCCTCAGAGAGCCACGCGGGCACTTTTTTTCTGATGACTGCGACATAGATATTGCTTAGAACACACTATGTCCAAAAAGGCTTCGTGCACCGTGAGTTTTGGAGGTCGTTCGGATACATGCCAGGTGTGGATTACCACCTCCACCCCTCCCTCCGTTTCAGGTGACTTTCATAGGATGTTGAGGATTGTTGGCCTTAATGCAGTTCTTTGTGTGTCTGCTCGCCATTTTATGAAGTTCCTCAAATCTGCCAGTCTTGCTGGTGGTCATCATGAAGCAATTCATTTGATTACTTTAGGACCTGCAGAGCATCACTGCATCTCCTGCATATACTTCACTTTCCAATCAAGTCTCACTCTGTTTGGGCATTTGTCCATCACTGAGGAAGAAATCTCTCCTCGTGGGCATTGTGCAATAAATGAATTAGCTGTTCCAGGATTTGTTTTTAATTTAGAAAGTGAAAGAGCAAAGTCGCTATGTGTGATACTTTAGTGGATCTTGTTCAAGAAAGTAAATGGGACAAAAAAAACACATTCAGAGTTAGTTCAATTCAAACTGTGCTATTTTTACTTATTTTCATGCACAGATGTTTAGGTAAATTAGTGGGACACTTTAGTGTGGAGTAGTCCCTGCAATGAAAATGATACCTTAAAGTATGTTTAAGAAAACGATCATCCACTATACTCCTTGACAACTTTTGTTTGCAAACTTTAACACACCAAATAAAATCCCTGTTTCCAAGCAGCAGTCAGATTTTCATAGCCAAAAGGTGTTGTACTAGACACATTTCCCGCTGGGAAAATAAAGACATTCTCTCTACTCTATTTGTTGCAAGTGCTGACTTGAGCACAAACATTATTTTCGGGGACGCCCAGCCTAATGCAGTTGCACTCCATCGTGTGAAAACCCCTTTATTCTTTTTAGAGAATCTGAATCTGTAAAATAGCTGAGAAGAGATGTATGGCTTAGATTTACCTTGTCCCTCCTCCTCACATTTTATCCTCAAGCTGAATGTGCTGTGTGAAGAGCAAGCTGGGAGGCTCAGAGACTGCCAGCTATTCTACTACTCTGCTATCGATCGGGCTGTGTTTGTTCATTGCTGATGTACCTTGGAAATATGCTGGGCTTCGTGTTTCACAGGAAACCAGAAGGTAGGGGGTGAGTGTGTTCCCTTGTCCTACCTGCCCGTGTCACTAGCGGTGTGAAATCATCACAGTATACTGTGCGTATTCGATAATGAATAGCAATTTCATTCATTGTATGCAGACTGCAGCATATCAACATCATCCAGTCAATACATATCGTGCTCCGTACATTTCATTATAGATAGAATAGAATATCCCAAACAGGGGTAATGTAAGCAAAATAAAACCTGTCCGTGTAAATCTCTTTATTTATACCGTAGAATGTAAAACCTATTAAACAAACCCACAGAACTTCATTTTAACTTTACCACAAGATCCTGAAATGTTGACAGTAGGGTTGGTCGACGTCTACAACTTCCATTGGACGATGTCTACACTGAAAACATCGGGATGGACGATGGCATAGGGTGGCTGGTGTTGTGCCAAATTCTGCCTGCCTGCCGAGAATTGCATGCATCTCCAAAAACTGCTTTTAAATGCTATAATATTGTTTGTGGAGTACATCAATGGTCATAAAAGTATGTATTTTATGACCGTTTAGAGTTAGGGGGGGGTGCGGTTTTACAATCAAGATGCCTGTTCACACATTGACCATCTGTCAGCCATCGCAGATGGACGATGGCATCATCTATCGCCCCCAACCCTAGTCGACAGTTACCAAATAATGTATGTTAGGCTGGATTTCAATAAAAGGTGTATAAGAGATGTAGATTTCATGTTCCATTTGAGGTTATTTGCAGTTATAAAAAAGTGTTGGACATGATGCTTTAGTCTGAATAAGTATAATAATGTTTAAATTAATAAAAGAAACAGTTCGACAGTTTGGGAAATAAGCTTATTTGCCAAGAGTTACTGAGAAGGTAAGGTAACATGTCTGTGTCTTAACTATGGAGCTAGAGCCAGAGGTGATTAGCTTAGCATAAAGACTGGAAGCAGGGAAAAACTGCCTCAGGTTCTCCAAAGTTCTAAAATACACTGCTCAAACAATTAATGGAACACTTAAATCACACATCAGGAAATAGTTAAAAAATCTTTATTGAACATTGTGAAATTCATTGAGAACAAAATAACAGTAAATGGAAACCAAAATCGACAAACCAACCAATTGAGGGCTGGATTCAAAATCAAGTAAAAAAGGTCTGACAATGGCTCTGAAGATTTCATCCTGGTACCTAACGTTCACCACGGCGTCTTCAGACATCTGTCACATGTGCTCTGTGTGTACCTGCTCTTATCTATGAAGAGAATGGGGCACCTATGGCAGACCAATCAAGCTGCATGGTTCTGGGCTGTGAGCAAAGATCCCTCTAGAGGATTCCGAGGCCTCATGCACACCAGTAGCCCACTGTAGGTGACATTGATTTACAATTGATTATGCTTCCTAACTGGACAGATTGATGCCCATGAAATTAAATTCACTGATTTTGTACTGTGATGATTAAGTGTTCCTAGAATTTATTAAAATATAACAGAAATGTACAGTAAAACAACAAGCTAGGTTAAGTTCAAGTTCAAGTTTGGATACAAATAAACAAACTGCTGTTTCTCACGGTCCAAGACAAAGACACAGACAAAACTCTGTGTAAACATCGACAGGGTGCAGAGTGGAAAAAGTATGTGAACCCCTTGGCTAATGACTTCTCCAAAAGCTAATTGGAGTCAGGAGTCAGCCAAACTGGAGTCCAACCAATGAGATGAGATTGCCTTGCCCTATAAAAAACACACACCAATTTTAATTGTGCTATTTTCATGAAGCATTGCCTTATGTGAACCATGCCTTGAAATAAAGAGCTCTCAGAAGACCTAAGATTAAGAATTACTGACTTGCATAAAGCTGGAAAGGGTTACAAAAGTATCTCTAAGGTGATACACAGAGCAACTTTTAGAGCAATCGTGCAGGGCAACGTTGTCGTCAATGGTAATGAGTAAAGATTACTACCGTAATCCCCTTCCCCCACCACTCCACCACCCGCAACGCCACTGTCCATTTAAAACGTAGTCGGCCTTGCCTCTAGCAAGATTGCCAAGCAACATTGCTCAAAAAGTTGCCCCGTGTCAAAGCCTTGATTTTCATCAGTCCACAGTAACAGAAATTTTCTATAATGTTATAGAAAATTGTTTTTAATGTAAGTATAATGTGTAAGTTCAGCACTGTTGCTACTCTTCCTGGGAGACGCCATCTTGCAAAGATGACTGCACGAGCACAGCACACAATGCTAAATGAATAATATAATATGAATAAAAACGCACACAACATAACAACGTCATCCAACTGTGAAGTATGGTGGAGGGGTAATAATGGTTTGGGGCTGCTTTGCTGCCTCAGAGCCTGGAAAAATAATTTCAAAGTTTATCAAGAAATCTTGCCGAAGAATGTAAGGCCATCTGTCCATCAACTGAAGCTCAACAGAAGACGGGTGATGCAACAGGACAACAAACTAAAGCACAGAAGTAAATCAATAACACAAACAGTATTGCTGTCTCACATTGGGCATTAACTCTTTTACGACAAAAGAAAAAAACAGCTCAAGTCAGGGTAAAAACTTTTGTCGTTTCCTCAATCTTTTCTAATGCGATACCTTATAATGTGCATTAAAAAATGATGGAAACACGGCTAGTGTGATCATTAAAAGCAAACAAAATTTTGAGAAAGACTAAAAGAAAATAGTTTGAGGTGAAAAATCCACAATGCTACTTTAAGCTGTATTTGTAAGAAGAAACACAAAATTTATAGTTGTGTTTGGCCCATCAACCTGCCAGAGACACTGAGCTCAGACACCTGCCAGCCCAACGCTGAGCCAAGCTGGGTCACCAGTCTCAGAGGCCTCATGAAACTGAGAGAGAAGCCTGCAGAAGACAAAATCGAAGGCCGGAGGTGAGCCGAGCTGGTTCAGCAGTCTGCAAGTCCTCAAGAAGCAGAGAGAGCTGCAGAGAGAGAAATGTGCTCTTTGCCCTTCTTCTTCAAGGCCTGTCATCTTATAACTTCTCCCCATAATATCTGAGCACAACCACACTCACCACACCACACACTATTCATGAATCATTTTATTGTAAATTTAATTTTGTTTATTGGTTTCTTTAACAGGTACAGTGCACATTGATAAATTTTGCTGTAAATGTGCCAAATTTAGCGAAGAGTCTGTTTTTAAGTTGTAGTCGCTCTTACAAAGTCACTTTAAATGCAGAATATAACAGAACAATAATAAGAAAAAGACAATATTAATGTTAATGTAAAAACATGAGTCGGGGCACCATAATGACACATCACCAGGAACCATTTAAAACATGAGCCACCGAAGCTTGCAATACAAGGTAGACAACGCAATGAAAGAAGTGACATTATAATAGAAAAATGAACTGAATAAGACAACATTGTGCTGCATTACGAGACAGCAATTAAAACATGCAAAACAGAAGCACAGACATAAAGGGAACATACAGTACTGTTCAAGAATAATGGGCAGGTGTGGAAAAAAATGCTGTAAAGTAAAAACATTTAAAAAAAAAATAGATGTTACAGTTTTTTTCTGTTGCTATGGTACTATTCACACAAGTATGTGGTAATATTTCACCTCTCATATCATCAAAAAAGACTTTTTCCACAACTATAAGTGCAGCTGACATTGACTGAGTACAAGAAAAACATGTAGATAGATGTGTTTCACATGGAAATGTATTGTCTTCATGCAAAGTACATGCATAATTTTAGATTATCTTCTCTATTGTTAAAATAACTGATCATCACTGCAACATTTGCTAACTGTACATGTATCTATTGTTGTTTCATTTGTCTGATATGTTCAGACTGAAAACTTTAAAATCACTACCCTAAGGCGTGAGATATTTGACTGCGTATGACCTCAGTGGGATTCGTGGGCTTCGTTTGAGAGGTATGGGGAAACGTGGTGGAGGACAAGCAACGCACCAAGACAGCGGCAGCAACAGCAAAGAGTGTCCAATTATGTCCGAGCGATAGTTTTAGACCATGTCATAAATCATGGCATGACTGAGGCAGCTACTGAGCATGATTCAACCAAACCTCAGAAGATCTGCCGTGGCCTCAATCATCAGAACCTTCCCTAACAAGAACCGGTAGGTCTTCAACATACACTAAGCATTAGGCTACTCACACTTGCCAAATAACTGTATACTGCTTGCCTTTGTGTACCATAGAGTAGGTGATGTGACAAAATGCATTGTTACCATGATTTTCCTATGGCGAATGGGGGATGCAGTGGCAAAATTCTGACAGACCAAAAAGAGCGGGCTGTGGTCACTTTAGTTTGGGCCAAAAATTATAATCACCTTACGGCAGCACATCTTGGACAAAGACGACACACAAAGCCAACTATGCCGACTATTGCATACATGCTGAAAAGTCACCAGGTGTCTCTAAAACAGCTTCATATACCATGTGCTTTTTGAAAGAAATGCAAACACAGTGGAGAAGCTGAGGACTGAGTATGTTCAGGGATGATCAGTTTCAAGATGGCTGTTGTGAAAAATTCCATCACTGTAATCAGTAATTTTCTTTCCAAAATTTATTTTAAGAGGGTTGGAATTTCATTGCCCTGCTGGACAACTTGGTGGCATCATCACCGTGTGTGCGATATCAAAAGATGGTGTGGGAAGACGCAGACCATATGGATCTTGTAAAGCAGGTGTCCTTGTAACCATCCTTAATGAGCTAAATCATGGCTGTAGAGCTGATGGCGTGACCTGTGTCGATAATGTCAGGTTCTATGCTCAAATGGTGCAAGCATGGTTTCAGGCCCATCCACAATTTACCAACCTGTACTTACCCCCAATTTCTTTTTATTGCAACCCAACTGAGGATTTTTTCTGCACATGGAGGTGGAAGGTATGTGGTCGGCCACTTCACAAATAAATCACCCTTCTCCAGGACATGGATGGTGGATGCAGTGACATCACGGCAGACCAGTGACAGGCCTGGATTCACCATGCATGAAGAGTCTTCCCAAGATGTTTGGCTAAAAACATTCATTGTGAAGCGAATGACAACCTGTTGCCAAACCCACAGGACAGGGTTATTGAAAATTTGGAAGTACAGAAATGGTTCATTTGCTTTTTAAACCAGGTGATGAAACCTGCAGGTGCCATTTTACTAGATTTTTTTAGCAGATCTTTTTGCATTGCTTCAAAGACACATGTTGTGATCGTATCACATATTTTGTAGTACAATATTCACAGTTTTTTCTGATTGCTTAGGAACATTTTCAAAACTATTGTCCTTCAAAATGAAACACTGCTTTTTTATTTATTTGGCAAAACATTACTGTTGTAACAGCAGCACAGTGTTGTATCCAGCAGTGTGCAAAAAAAGAAGACCAAAAATATATATAAACTGAAAGTATAATTTTTACTGTTAGAGCTAAAAGTTACTGTAACACTTATCTTACAATAGTTTACTGCTGAAATTACAATTAGATTGTTGCAAACGTCTGAAAGTTCAAATTATGGATGCCAACGTAAAGAAACTCAAGTTGGGCTTGACTCTTAGTCCAGCTTCTATCATTGTCAACGTGTGTGGGGTCCTGATCTCATCAGTGATGGCTCTTCTTCCTTCTTTGCTTTGCCCTCGTCCTCTTCTAAGTCCTCTTCCTCCTTGAACTTGTCCTCTTGTCGTCCCCTGCCTCTTCCTCCTACTCCCCTTGCTCTCTGTCCATTGTTGGCATCCATTGTACAAAACAGGTAATCTGACCTTTGACCTGTGTATAGGTCTACTGCATACTAAAGCAGTGATTGGTTAGGGATCATTTTAGCATTTAGTGTTTGCACATTTGAGGAGTGGGTGTGTGATCTGATGAATAAGTGTAGCATTTTGATTGGCTTTGAAAAGGAAAACAAGTCACTTCCTGTTAGATTTTTGTGTCTTGGGTAGAGAATTGTGTTTAGTGGTTTGAAAAAAAGTGTTTAATCTAATTGAACTTAGTGAAAGGCTGAGATGTGGCTAATGGTTTTGAAGATTTGAGGTGAGGTTTTGCTCTTTATGTGAGAGAATTCAAAAATTGTGACATTTAAAGATTTTGTGTGTAAGCAAGAAATTTCTTGCAAATCTGTTAAACATTTGATTGGTTTTACAGCCGTCACATATCCCTGTCATTATAGTGCATATCACTGAACCAGTAACAGTGCTGTAGAGGACTTACACTTACTTACTGCTTCTCATTTCAGTATTACCAGATGATACCTGCAACAGTATAGTGGCTAGGATTTGGTGGAATCTATTGCCCAGCCTCCCTCAAGTTCATCCCATGATGGACAACTTCAGTTGCTCTGACTTCATCAGTTATGTTCTTGACTCCCGTTCCTCCTCCTCTTTCTTCATCACCTCCTCGTTCATGTCCTCCTCTTCCTCCTCTAATTCTTAGCCTCCATTTCAAGCAAAACCAAATGTTTAGCTGTGGTCTATTTATGTAGTGCTCAAGCTCTGAATAGTATGTGAACTAAAAATCCAAAAGGTGTTTTCACATGTGTCAATGTGAAATGCCAAAATAGTGTAGCAAAATATAGTAATGTTTACAGTGTTATTGAATAGCAAACTAAGTGTAAGGAAGTGAGTTGTGTTACAAAATTACAATCTGAGTGTGAAGCTGAGAACTTGCATTTGGTATTTCATCACAAGTCTTAATGGTTTCAGGAACAGGGCTTCAACAATGACTGTTTCTAGAAAAACAGCAATTCATTCAGAAAAAAACTGCAAAGATTGTGCAACTACACAGCGAAACTATCAGTATCTTGTATGTGGGTTATCTAAATGAATGTTCCGATGGCTTTTTTCATGATAAATTACCTATTTGAACCAATGAGTCTGCATTTAAAGATATAAATGCACAATGCAGTGTTTTGAACACTGGACACTGAACACTCAATCTGGAACTGCTGCTCCTAGAACTGTGGGGGCTCTAAGTAAGCCACTGCGTAGGCTTATCTAAATGTTAACATTAAAACTCAGATTAACTGACTGTTAGGTATAAGTGAGGCAGGAGAACCCTGTTTACACATATTGCACTTGAAAACTGGTATAATGCAGTTACTGCATGATGGGCAATGATAACAGCCAATGAGATGCACTGAGAATGGTTTATTCTTCCGTAGTTATTTGTGGTCGAGCACAATACATACCAGAATCACTGTACAGATTACCTCCACCAATAAACCCTAACCCTCGCTTTTCATTGCAACAGTCAACGACTATCGTTTAAACTAAATTTGCACGTCTAAAACTGTGGTTCTGGAACTGCTGTGTCTAGAACTGCGGGGGGGTTCTCCGGCTATGCAGGGCGATTCTAAGCTTCCTTGAGAACCCTCAACATTCAATTGAAATCTAAGAACGTGGCACACAGTGAATTGTAAGAGGCTGCCTATTTTGACCTGCAGGGTTGCATAATTCATTAACGTGGAATGTAAATTGAGGACGTGTGTAATGTTCACATGCACCTAAGCTTTTTTTAATGTGAAAAGTTGTTCCTTGCAAGGAAAGTCCCTTGTTTCTCCTCCTGCACATGGTGCTCAGAGGTCAGCTACAGGGGTTAGGTTCTTGCTGAAGAGCTTACAAACATGGAGGGATGTTTGCTGACACAGATGCTTGAGCACTTTTCTCTATAAAAAAAATTTGTAATGGCTTTTAACAACAGGGTGCACAATTGCTTCTATCACATTATTTCGAAAGAACAAAATAGGAAGTCACATGTCACATGAGCTGTGATAAATAAACCTCAGGTAGGACATCAGTATAATTAGAAGCATTTTATTTTATACAATATACAGCAATGGACAATCTGCTACTTAACAGCAAAATCACAGTTAGGCTGTGAGGACAGGTCATTCAGTGGTTGTCTTACTAAAAAAACCCAAAAACACTGCACTGATTTTTTTTTTTTAATTACAGTCTTCAACAAAAAGTCAGTGTCTTATCGGGGTCTTATACAGTAGAGATTTAATAAAAAGTCAAATAATAATTTGTTGTCCTTTGAGCCACTACCATGTATTTATTATTGACTGGTTGAATGAAACATTATAAAGTATTATATATATATATATATATATATATATATATATATATATATATATATATATATATATATATATATATATATATATATATATATATATATATATAAATTTTTAAATTGTACAGTCTCTTTCACTTATCAATGATTTCAGACCCCCTATTTTTGCACTTAGACTGTGGCAATGAAGGACCAATTAGGACTGATTTCCCCCCTATCAGTCTCTATATTTTGTCATGCAAAACATGATTATTGTTAGTTAGTAGAAGTTGTAACATGAGTGACAGTTGCTGAATTGTTCCTGCTGTCTGCAAACACATTAGCTTGCAACTGCACGTCTCAATAAAAGGCTGGGTAATTCATGATGACGGTTTGTTTGATGGTTTAATGATGTTGACAGCTTCTACCACTAGAGGGCAACATTGCTGAGGAGATTACTGTGACACTTCGGACTATCTGCAATACAAAGAGCCAGTTGACAGATCAGAGGTCACAGAGTCCTGACAACAAAATGACCATGATAAAAAAGAAGTACATTTTTCAATGACTTCTTCCATTGTGACACAAGTCGTTGTATGGTGGGAGGTTGGAGTAGGTTTGTTGTGCCTGACAAAACAGTATAAACAAATCCATGTAAATGTTTAAAATATATTTCTCCTCATCTCTCTTTGCTCTGATTGTGGTCTGACTCCTTTGGCAGGATTTGACCTCGGGGGTCAAGTGGCCATCGGGTTCTCCCACTGGAAGAGTCCTTTCCCAGCGAGCGGCCAGAATCTCCCCAGTCCAGACTGTGTGCACTCTGAGGCCTCCGCCGTCCCACCCATCAGCGAGCATCTTGAACCGGTGTCCTGCCCAGCGTCTCTGTCAATCACCCCACTGCCCACCTTCAGTGCCAGTCAGGAGACGCTCTGCGACAGCAGCACCAGTAAGTAGTGTGCGGTACATATCAGTGAAGCTGAAGCTAATATGAGGTCTGTGCTAGACAAATCAACTATATTTCATAAGTTAGTGTTTTATTATAAAGTTAACGCTGTGTTTTGCTACTTCATTTGTGTGTGCTGAAGCCTCTTATCAGCTGTTGCTGAACTACAGAATGCATTTTTGGGGGATTTTGTACCCCATCACTGATATTGACATTGATTTCTGCAGGGATCTCTTCTGGGCCAGTATGTACAGAAAATGGTCATTATAGTGACCAATAAATATTTTAGTTTACATATAGGCATTTTTAGAAAAGAGGGTAAACCTATGCTTTCATATGTGATTGAGCGTGTGTGAGCTGTAGCGTGGTGTGGTGTGTGCCTCTGTGTGTGCCCTTGAGTGTCCATCAGCGGTAGACACTGACATCAGTGTCATCAGTGCCAACTGTCATTGTTGTGGGCTACAGCAACACTGACACAACCAGCCCTTTTTTCTGATTGGCTGCTTCCCGAACAGCTGGACCTCTGATTGGCTGCCAGGAACAACTGATTAAGAATGCCGATGAGCGGCACGCACCTCCTCTCTCCCACTCTCTCTCTCTTTCTCTCACTGTAAACATCCTTCTCACGCTTGTGTTTTTTTTTTTTTTTCTCCAGAGAAGATCTTTGACAGCTCCTGTGAGCTTTCCTGCTGCCTGGTCTTAGCGTCTACATTAAGACAGATCCGTCTGTGTGAGTGCATGCGTGTGTGTGTTTACATGTAGAGTGATGTTGTGATCGACCGGTGCAGTGATGAGGAGTAAGGAGTAAAAAGTGGGGATGCTGGTTTCCCTTGTGGGACGTCGCGTTGGTTCGTTTCCCTCAGCGAGGTCATTTGAACGCTGGGGCTGGGGAGGGAGGAGGGGTGATTGCTGTGTGAGTGCATGTGAGTGTGCATGTCTTCTGGCTGTGTTGGCGTCTGCTGCGGCTCGGCTGGGAAGCCCCCAGCCCCCCTCCTCTTCCCCTCTGAGGGGTGAAGCTGCCTCTCTACCTCTCTCCACCTTCACCCGGTGAGTGTTGTCAAGTTGTCTTGAAGCAAAGGCAGCTTGTGCTCCAGAGTAGATGTTTTTCTTTTTGCTGCAGTGCTTGTGTGTTTCCTCTGTAGTTGCTTCATCTCTTTCACGCAGTTCCCTTTGACCTTCCAAGCAAATGACCTTCACACACAGACACACACTCACTCTTATTGTCTCTCCGAGCTGTCGACCCTTTTTCTTGATTGTCATACATCTCTTTAACCTCCATGCGGCATCAGTTGTAAGACACAGAAATGGGTCATGCCTCTGTGAGGAGAGTGTGTGTGTGTGTGTGTGTGTGTGTAAATGTGTGTGTGCTGCGGCCGTACCGTCCAGACACCAGAAGCAGCTTGGCAGGTGCAAAATCCCTGTTGCTTGCCGTGAGAGAGAAAATGCAAACCCCTGTCCACCCTAGGGCATGATGTGTGCCCCCCTTTCTTCCTCCCTTCGCCCCCAGCAGTCTTTTATTCTCTTCTCATTGTGAGCTTTCATCTCCAGGCTGGGTTGTGTAATGCAAGTAACCACGTTTTAGCTTAAAATGTTGTTTTTTTTGGTCTCATTAACTAAAAGGGCATAGATAATAATTAATGGCGATTTATTTATCAAATAAGCAAATGATAAAATACAGACTTGAGTAGAGACCCTCAGTCGTGTAGTTCTTCATAAAACCCACTTTGATTTGGCAATGGTCTTATTTCAGCTATAAATGTAACATGCCCTGCAGCTTATATTGTGGCGAATTACGTAAGAAATTGATAGCCCAACCAAATGCATTCTAAAGGGATGCTCTAGTTGAGTTTCGCACAGGTCCTTGTTAGAAGCAGATTCTTACAAAAATGGTCCAAGTTGATGCAACAGAGTCTAAGATATCCCAACTTTAAGTCACAAGTATAGGTCAGGCTTTAAAAACACTGGATCCTACACTTCCCATGTTCCAACTCTGTCGTCTTCCCTCCCTCTGGAGCATCCATGGCTTTGAAATCAAAGGCTTTCTGTTAAAAATCCTCCAAACCAAAGCTATGCCAAAATCCGGGCTGTTGTTGTCTGACCGTTTGTTCAGACAGAAAGTGATGCAAATCTTTTCGCCTCATGTCATTTCTAAGCATTTGACCAGTGGAGCATTTGTGCCGATGACATACAGTATGGGATGAACAGTGTGCCAAATGCAGAGATGCTCACAAGTCTCTGAGCTAGAGTCCAAGTCAAATCTCAAGTCTCTTGTGGTTATAATGAATGTTGTATCACCTGCTGCGTTCAGTCTGCTTATAAAACTTCATAGCTATAAGCAATTCTGTAACCTGTTTTTCCATTACAGAGCACATATAATGTGCAATGCAATTAATGACAGCTTATTAACTACTATAAGTTGACACACCCCCCAGACTCTCAAACCAGTCTAACGTTAACTAAATAAAACTGTAACGTTACATGATCAACAATAAACCAGTGACCTGTTTTTTACGTACAGCACACAACCATCTGTGTAGGAATATGAGCTAAGCTGTCATTAGTTACAACTAATGACAGCTTAGAAATTACAGTAACACATTCCCCAGACTCTCAAACCAGTGTAAAGTTATAACTAAATACACCTGTAATGTTGCATGATCAACAATAAACCTGTAGCCTGTTTGCAGCCGATGTTAATAATTAACGTGATGTCAGTAAAGGCTGTTTGAGCTTTATTGGAGGATTTTTCAGCTGTGCATGTTGAAGGGAACAAGAAATTTCTTTATGTGGCATAACAGTGAGGCTTTTATACATGGAGGGTCTGATAGTATTGTATCACATTTAAATTCATTGTGGATCAAATTGTTGAGTCCCCACCACCACCCACCCACCCGGCACACAGACTTTTGCCAGGAACAAAAGTTACCTAACACTATCTAAAGCCACAGTCAACAATGTACCTGAAATCTGTAATCACCTTTTGTTGACTGAGAAGGCAGACACACCAGCTAAAACCTCAATATGAGATGAGCTGCATAAGATATGAAATGCTGATTAATTATGTATCTGACACACTGAAATAACAGGCTTAGCCTACTTACTTCTGAGCACATGAATTTTCATCAGCTACTCGAGGTCCTGATTGAAAACTATTGGATTGATGAGTTTAAATTTTTGATACCGTTTACTGTACATTAATGGAGAATAAGACTATTGACTCTATAATACTGGGATCAGCTAGATCATTTACAAGAGAAGACTCACCTCTCTTTTGGTCCTTTTGAACTGCAAAAACAGCTGTTAACTAATGAGTTACATAGCCATGGACCTCATATCTTTAAACCGAACAGAACAAAATCGGCAAAGCGATTCCTATAATTTCTACATCTATCTGTTGCTCCATGCCTGTTGAATGTATAACTGGGTAAGAGTGTGGTTGATGTGGAGCTTCCTCTGCCCAAGAGTAGCCCAAAAAAGAGAGAAGTAAGAAAAATCAAGTCATGCTGCTTTAATATGCATTTGTGCGCGTTTTCCCTTTTTGTTATCAGTCCTTGTGCTGCTAAATCCCACAGTTGGTCTTGGGAAAGCATACTTTATACATTTCAGCTGTCAGGAATTCTAGTGAGTAGAGCTAGTCAGAAAATGAAAAGGACAACATCACATCAAATAACTAATGAAACACCTTAAGTTGTATTTACTGTAACTGGGTTCTGAAGAGAACGTCTGTTATGCAGAGCTTCAGTACCATGTGACCTCAGTTGTGGCTTGGGTTACAGACGTACCATAGGGCCGTTAAAGTTTGATGGATACATTGTATGACTGGCCAATGTCTCGACACAGCAGCATGATGTAGGGTAAGATGTAGTGTGTCAGTCCTCTGAGAGTCAATATTTATAGTAAGCAATCCTCTTTCCCTTTAATGAGACCGGCATTGGAGTGCTGTGGGGGGCTGAGGAGGGGGTGTCGGTGAGCGTCTTCATAATGGGGAGGTAAAGTTAACAAGCTAGTGCTGTTGATCCACGTAGTCACTATACATATATGGGTAAGAAGTGCAAAATGAACAGTCTACATAGAAGGTTCAGAACATTTCTTGTCTCAAGTCTTTTAATTTCCACTCTCTGTTACTGTAGTTTACAGTGCATTATATTGAATCATGAGGCTCGATTTATTTTCAGGAAATATTTGTAATTCCACTGAAGTGTCATCAACTTCATTTCTTGATAAATTCCGATTCATGGGGATGTTTTCTCAGCCCACCCTTTCTGGCCACTGCAGCTCCTGTTCTGATAGATAAACTCCAGCGTAACGAAAGTACCAATCTGAGTAAAAGAAGAGGACACTGAGCACTGATTTGTCGCTTGAATGAAATTTATGGCTTTTCTATTAGCTGCATCTATAGGCTCCAATGTTCCAAAGCATCAACCGCTGATTAAGAGCCGAGACGCTTCCCCAATCTCTTTCTCCGTCCCCGGTACTGCGGCTCAGCAGAAATTTTTTTAGCTGAGTCACCTTTCATGTCACAAACGAAAATTCAGCAGCAGACCTCTGAGACAGCCACCCACCTCTCCTGAAGTCTTTCCACTCTCCAGAGAACTGAAAGTAAGAGATACAAACGTATTTAGATAGAGTTTATTTAAGCTGTTTTGAATAATTTCTCACTCCCAAACACAGTCTGGATGACAAATAGACCCAATTAGTTGTGTGTTCCTATGGAGAGTTTTCTAGTTTTCAAGGTTTTTTAAGGTTAAGCCTTATTAAGGAGATAAAAGTTACTGAGCTGTCATTTTCTAATTCTTTCTTTATGTGTAGGTCCTCCCTCTTTGACTTTCTTTCACACATGATCAGTTATACTCTCTCTATTCCTGCTCGTTCTTTCTTCATTCCGCCTTTTCTAATTTTGCTTTTAAAGTGTAGCAACCACCTGGGCAAAAAGTTTGTGATAGGTTGATTGGTTATTTGACCAAGTTCTCCAAACCTGTTTTGGCTTTTAATACTAAAATAGACTTTGACCCCAACTATCAAAGAGTCAGACTTTCACTGTCTAGTTCAAGCTTTCAAGTTCTGTCCTGTCTTCAGTGGATTTAATTCAGTATGTACTCTGGGTTGAATGAGACTTTTCCAAAAATCATGGCTGTCCAAGCTAACTTTAAGATGCTAACCTCCTGTGTTAGCATCTTTAACAATTACAGAATTTTACCATAAATATCTATTAAGTAAAGCAATGAATGAATGTATCCTGGTTGGCTAGAATTTGGCAGAGATCTTCTGTGGTTTGTTGGAAGTTGATGAATCTATACTTGGTCCATATTAGCCAGATTGTTTTGTTACAATTAGCGGATTTTGGATCCAGAAGCAGACTACAGCATGTTGGAAAGTGTAAAAAAGAAGATTATTAGTCTTGTTAGGTTAGTGCTGGGGTGGTGTGGAGAGTGGCAGGCAGTAGCTGGAGCGACCAGAGATAGCTGGTTCTGCGTTGTGGTTAACTGGTGTCAATACTGCATGGCAGGGTTTCGTTGAGGCAGGTGAGTGTGGTCTTGGTGCAGAAGAGAGCAGGTGTTAGTCACAGAAAGCATCCAACAGGATAATGATGAGAGAGACCTGACGGATACTACCACGGTAGCTGACTAAACAATCTGGCAATAAGTGACTGAAGAGCGTGGGTATATATACTGGAGCCGATGATCTTGATGAGGAGCAGGTTTGGGTGATCAGCAGGCGGCTAGGAGCCAGGAGAGAGAGGATCACTGCCATGCCCACATACACATATAAAACACAGTCAGATAGGCTGTAGTCAATACCAGTTACTATAATAGCATTACATAGAGATTTCGAAAAAATCTCCAGTATGCATCAAACCAGTCTTCCTCAAGTACTGTGCCCCATAATGCAACATCATACATTGTTGAAATGACAGAACAGAAAAATGGCAAAAGGAGTGTAACTGTCTCTGTCTCTGATAACATAAAAATATAACTAGTGTTAGATTTAATTTATGCATGTTGTGTTCTTTTTCTTCTTGACAACTCACTAAGGTCAATGTGACATCAAATATTAGCTTAGAAGGCTTCATTAGCTTTATGGCTTTGTCACAGGCAGCAGGACAAATGCAGCTAGCTATAACACTACGTTTGTTACAGATCGGCTGTAGCCCTGTTCTCCTTACACAAGATAAAATAAACAAATGTTGTAAGTGGTCCTTACATTTATATTCCTGGAAACTGGCTATATAATGTTATTATAAAATATTATGTTATTATATATAATGTTATTATATATGAAATAAAAAAGGCGGACAATACTGCATTTTATGTTTTATTGGCCATTTAAAGGTATTTCAACAGGTAAAAAGTAAAATAATGCAGAGTCATAATGATAATTATAAAATAGATCTTGTCTTTATTTTATATATAACTCAGCAGTAAGTCATGTTAATTATATGCTACATTCCGTTTTCCAGATATGAACAAGGACATTAGACATAGGCCTAAAACAAATCAAACAACGAAGGCTTCTATTATTGCCCATAATCACGTAAATGTCATGCCAGTTTATGCTATAAACTAAGTGATGTTTATTTGCACGTTATGTCTGATCCAGATAAAAGCAGCTGTAGACGTAAAGAGACTGGGAGATCCAGCTTTAACAATTCTGCGCGCTCTCCCGCGAACGTCAATCAGTTTTCGACGAACATTAACTTTTTGGCACGACAGTATGCTCTGCTGTTCAGTCTTTTTGGCCATGTATGTATGATTTCAGGTCTCTTAACACCTTAAACAGTCTATGACACAACAACAACACAGTTCAATAAGGGGACATTTCCAAGGACAGCTCCAGACAGGGACAAGCCACCAAAACCGGGGACTATCCCTGGATGACGGGGACGTTTGGTCACCCTAGGCTAAGCCTGACCTAGCATACTGCAAAATAAATTGATTTAATGGTTTCATACTGTATACTACTATGGAAAACAGTATGCAGTATGTACTATATACTACATAGTGTATACTGCGGTAGTGTGGGGGTTCCAAATACAGCCACAGACCGGACAGACTAAAAGGAAACAGGGAAGGGAAAAACACAAAGAACACCCGGATGACAGCTGTGATCGTAATACCCAGGATTTAATGCAGGTCTAACACAGACTTTGGTATTATATTTGCGGGTGAAATATGGTCCTCTAAGTCATAGATTCTACTGTAGTCAAGCAGAATTTCTTATCAACTTTTAAATCGGATGTGTTTGCTTCAAAGGTTCGGTGTGTAACATGTGAAGGAGATCTATTGGTTGAATCTGGCAGAAATGGAATATAATATGTATGTTTTCGTTAGCGTATAGTCACCTGAAAATCAGAATCAATGTGTTTTTGTTACCTTAGAATGAGCCATTCACTTCCACAGAAAGAACACTGGCTCTAGATTGGCCTTTTCGTGTTTTTCTCATCTACTTCAGGGCGACGCAAACAGTATTCACTCTGTTGCAGTCTGCAGCCTCACCACTAGATGCCACTAAATACCACACACTGGACCTTTAAAGAGGAAATTTTACGAGACAGTAGGTTGCCTAAAATATGGAACTACAGGTGTAATCAAAGGTCTTGTGTGAATGGTGATAACGTAGAACATACCCATGGCCAATGATCTGTTTAGTGTAGCTGAATAGTGTGTGTGAAAGGGGCTTGAAAGTACATTTTTTCTGCTCAACAAATCCACTTATACAACTATATGACCATAATATTTTAACAGTAGTTGATAGGTTGGCTGATCAAGACTAATGACTCAGCCAATACATCGTCGCTGACATTTGTGGCTTTCAGAACTCACTGTGAGCTCCTTGTCACTCTGTCATCCCCAATAAGTCCTTATTTTTATAGTGTATTTTTTTGTGTGTTTACAATGAGCTCAAGAAACAGATCACAAAAGGTACCAGTGGGTTACTTAAGTTAGAAAGGCTTCAAAACATGAAGAAACAAAGCATAAAAAGTGCTCTGTGTCCTGTAGGTGTGAGCTTATCTCTACATGGGTCTGAGCCCCAGCGGCAGAGCCCCCACCGACGCAGAGTCCCGCTGCGGCCCTCGGCCTCAGGCTACCAGGCAGCGGACAGGCCTCTCGCCTTCTCCTCCCGTGGGAAGACAGACATCATGGAGGAATCCTCGGTTGAAGCCCTGGACTCCAGCACTCAAGACGATGTGCCTCCCCTTGGTGAGACCCAGAGCCACTAGACCTTTGATATTTCTGTACACTTCATATTCCTACATTTATTCAAATTTAACAATGGCCTATAAGTGAGAGAGGCCATTCATCTTCTTCTGGTACTGAGGAGCTTACACTTGTGTGTGTAACAGGGCAGTGTGTAATGTGAATGCAGCACTAATACACTGAACCCCTAGAGCTGTGGATGCAGTAAGTTCGGCTGCAACACGCAGGTGGTTGAGTCAAATTACTTTGTTTAAGGTGCAAGGTGTCGCTCATAGGGACCCACAGATACTCATCAACCAAGTCTGCGATTCCCCTCAGCTCATAATGAGAAAGAGCATGTTAGCAACCCATATTTTTGGTTTTACGGCTTCTTTGTTTTGGTCTCTAGACAGCGGGCTAGCTGGTGAGCAAAGTGGAGATTAAGCAGCTAAAGAGACAAATATTTTTCTCAGAGGTTAGTTGAGGCCAAAAAGAGCTACAGTGAGAGTGAACATTGATGTTACAGGTGGCTAGAAAGATGACTTTGAATGTTTCTTTTATACTCTCTGCTCATTTTCCTTCCAGCTGTGAAGGGTGTTAATGTGCTCCTAGAGAGAGAAAGGTCCGAGGGCATCAGCAGCCCGTCCAGAGACGACGACTCCACCATGCTGAACGCGGGAACCCACAGCAGCATCCTGGACGACAACACTAAGTCCGATTCTGGCCTCCCAGAGGTCAGTGGTGAAACTACATCTCTTGGCTCCCAGGGCTCCTTTCATCCTGATATCCCAACTGAAGATATAAGCCAGTTTTGGACAGGAGTAGTTTATAGAGTGATGGGTGTAAAGGTTAACAACGGCTTATTCATCCATCCATGACAAACTATGGATGAGAATTTAAAACAACTTTACAGACTCTTCCCCCCCCAAAGGCTAGATACTATTCTTTTTCTGATTCTTTGTCTGTTCTCAGGGGAGGAGTAAGTCCAGCGGCCTTTGCTTCAGCGATGGAAAGTGCCGCATTGACTACATCCTGGTTTACAGGAAATCCAGCTCACAATCAGAGAAGAGGGAGATATTTGAGCGGAACATCCGTGCAGAGGGCTTACAGATGGAAAAGGAGGTAAAGAACATTTAAACTCTTGCTGCTTATTTCATTATGTTGACCAGTATTCAGATAAATGATCATGTCAGGTCTTGTCTGACATTAAAATACATAGCAGTTATATAGCAGCTGGAACGCCCCCTGAAGTCGGATTTCCGACTCGGAAAGTCGGGACAACCCGCACTAACCCGACTTTGTGATCCAAGATGGCTGTCGGGATATCAACAGTTAGTGAAAGCTGTAGTTTAAACTGTTTATTAGCACTTCTGTGTACTTCTGACTCCTATAAATGTTCGTACACAAAGTGCTGTCCAACTGCTGTCTGTGGACGTGTTGCTACAGTGTTTAGAGTGAGTAAATACCGCATAATGCGTTTTTTTAAATCAACCAGCGTATCAATAGCTAACCTGGCAAGTTGTAAACAAACAGCTGGCCGAGCAAGGTTTTCCAACTTAACTGGAATGCCGTTAACTCGGTTGTGACGTCATTTCAAGTTCCGTCTTCGGAGGTAAATGGAACGCAGCATAATCACGAGGTGCCACCCGAAGAATGACCTTTCTAATCAAATCAGGCCTCCATCTCTGTGTTGAGTAAAACTATTTTTGTTATCTCTGCTCAGTAAATCCATTTTTCACTTTCTGGAAAGTTGCCAAGCAAAAATAGTTGCTTCTTGAAAATTGATGATTGCAAATAAACAAGAACTGTGGAAGGTTCCTTACGGTTCCTAACGGTTCATAAGGTTCATAACGGAGAATTAGCTTTGCTGTGATTATTTAGCAAACCTGCAGCTGCACTCACAGTGTGCAACATGAGCAACATCAATACCAATTTGTGTGAAGAAGCAATTTAATGCTCAGTCCTATAATGCATGTAATCTCAATGGCCAGTTTGCTGAATTTTAAAATGTTCAGTGCCTTTGTGCCCATTCTTACAAGGTCTGACAGCTGAGTGCTGGCGTTCACTGGTGAGCCTCCACTCATAGAGCAAAAACAAATGTGCTGATGGTAATTTTCACCCCTGCTGCTCCTTAAATAGCAAAAGTATCACTTGAAAGACTGGGAACTGTGGATGTTGTTATGTGTGTGTGTGTGTGTGTGTGTGCGTGCGTGCGTGCGTGCGTGCGTGCGTCGTGCGTGCGTCGTGCGTGTGCGTGTGCGTGCGTGTGTGTGTGTGTGTGTGTGTGTGAGTGTGAGTGTGTATTACTCATGTTGTGGGGACATAAATCTGTTTACACAGTCACATTGTGGGGTCTCGCCTTCTTTATGGGTACAAAACACAAGTCGTCATAATCAGGGTGCAAATTATACAGTGACAATCGGGGGGGGGGACTTTTTTTTTCCAGGTCAAAAACAAAACCCAGTACAGTGCAGGTGTGGGCTTCAGTAAACTAAAATCTTACAATGCTAACAATATTGTTGCTTATTTAACTGATCTGTTTTTTATCTGTTTATTTTTGTGTCTCTGTAAATGATATTAAACATGCCTTTTGTTATACATTGGCGGTATATAAATAAAAATTAATACATTTTAAATAACACACCTGGATTTTAACAGTTACCTAGCCAGGTAAAACTAGAGAATTCCAGAGTGAAAACAAACATGCTGATTGCAGAAAGACTCACAAAGTAGCCAATTTAAAATGAAATAATAATCTCTATATTGATGTCAAAATGTGTATCTACAATAACTAAACCTCAATTTCACTGCTCATGCCGAAGCACCAGTGTAGGCTAAGAATGACATGTTGTCAGCTAGCTAACAACATATAGCTCATTTAAGTAAAATAAATGGTAATTACGGAACTCTGAAGGGATGAAAGTTAAGTGTATTAAAGAAGCTAGATAGCCAACTACTGACATTAACTGACAGCGTCTCCACCAGCGTGTGATGCCCTGGACTGGAGTAGCTGCGCTGTGAGTGATGTGGGCAGACAAGACATTCAACTAACGTCAAAGTTAGGAAATGGTACGGTCCTCACTTCATACTTCGTAAATGTATTGTAATATTTACAATTACAGGTAAGAAAGACCCCCCTGAACTGTTGTTTTTGCCTCTTTTGGGGGGTCTAAGTCTTAATTAAAGGGATTAACCCTCCCCCCAATCTCTCCCATAATTTGAACCATGGTCATAACGTAAATCGTTACATTGTAGGATGAAGAGTTGGTTTATGGTTAGAATAGGATTAGGTTGAGGTTGGGGTTAGTCAATGTAATATCCTCTGAAGTGATAGAAACAACTGTGTGTGTGTGTATGTGTGTGTCTGTGTATCTTGTGTAACTTTTGCACTGCATCTGCAGTAGCATGAAGGTCACCATTATCTAGAACATGCAGGGGAAAAAATGGTTTGGGTCTCCTTCAGCAGCCTACTTGTGTGCGTTTCTTGTGTGGAGTCATTTTGTTATTTTTAGGTCTCTTTCCAGTTAGCGTCTGATTCATGTACCTTTAGACTGACTCCTACTCTGTCAGGTGGTACAAACAGGTGAGGAAAAGAGCAGAACCTAGCAAACATATAGATGTGGATGCAGATGCTGCTGCCTGCACCGAGGTGATACTTTGGAATCATCCCTATTTTAACTATGTTATCTTCTTTGCTGAAATTACATGTCTTTGTGTTTGGTTTCTTTACAGGCCTCTTTAACAAACAGTGACGTGATTTTTCTGAAGCTTCATGCACCGTGGGATGTTCTCTGTCGCTACGCAGAGCTCATGAACATTCGAATGCCTTTTAGGTGAGACAACAGACACTCCTAAAATAGTATTATAATGGGGACAAAAAGACTTAAAGGTACCATTTGGAGTTTTCTAGTAAAATTATATAAGTTATGTCACCAACGGTCTAAAAAAAACGTGTAAAATGCCATCAACACAGGGGCCTATTCATAAAAATATTGCTTTTTTGAAGCAGTAATATTAAGAGTAGTATCTGTAGTAAAAGTACCTTAAATACGTTATTATCGTCATTGCTGAACTACTACTGTCCTGAAATACTGAGTTAATTATTGAACGTCCTACAAATTCCAGGAGGAAAATCTTTTACATGCACCGACGGCACAAGTTCATGAGCAGGTGAGTGTTCACTGAAAGAAGCAGCATTAGATCAGCTGATGTGGCAAAAGACTGCTCTGGCAGCTTTAACAGGATCTTCCCTTGCAGGATGGAGAAGCGCATCAACAAATTTCGTGGCTGGCTTCCCCGCAAGCCCATGAAGTTTGACAACAACACTCTGCCCGACCTGGAGGAGAACGAGAGCTTTACCGCCCCCTTCAGTCGATCAAGGATACATCAGTGAGTTTTTATGGAACTGCCCTCTAAAAACTCCTCCCTGACGTTTGTACTTTTCCCACTTAAAATTCTCTCTTTTGTCTTCACACACACACACACACACACACACACACACAAAATATCATTCACAGCAGAAAGATTTGTCATAACTGGTGTGTTTCACTGCAGTTTCATCATCCACAACAAAGACACTTTTTTCAACAACGCCACCAGAAGTCGCATTGTCCACCACATCCTGCAGAGGGTCAAATATGAGGAGGGTAAAAATAAAATGGGTGAGTTTCCCCCTAGGCATTATTACAAATTCTGGAAATATTTGAAATGAAAGGAAAATGGAAGCTAACTTGGGAAGGAGTACAGAAAGGAAAAAGATAATACAAATATAGAACCTTACATTCAGAGTTCACTGGATTTTCAATTCCGTCTTTGTCCTACGGCATCTCTAATTTTTGCATTTAGTACAAATGTTACCTTTCTCCTAAAATTCTACTCTGTGAAGGTCAGGGTGAGGGTTAGGGTCAAGGGGGGCTGTCAGCGCCTTTAAGGGGGCTTTCAGACCTAAAAGTCCGCACCAAGATCCGAACCAAAGTTCATGTTTTGATATATTTTGAAACATTCGGTTAGGTTTGGTTTCACACTGCAATTCTGTGACCGCACTAAACGACTTTACATGACAGACCTGCGTCCTGTTGTCATCATCTATGTGCAGCTCCCTCTCCCTGTTCTTGACATTGATTGGTTTATTAAACAGTTCAGCGGGGAGCGTTGACAAGAATGAATGAATAAAAATGTAGTACAAATGCATATTTCCCACTGTATTGTTATTATAATAGCAGGCCTATTACTATCTGCAGCACCAACTATACTGAAGGCTCATTCAAATTCGCAATTAAACGTCCTCGTTGTGCGAACATAACAATGTCGGACAGGACAGTGGGAGAAGACAGCAAGCAATCTGCACCTCCGTTTGAGCAGAGACCAGAGAGATGGGTGGCAGTGTGCTTCCATTGTGGCCGTCTGTATTAAAAGATGATCTGTCACAGGAGATTTAATTGTGTCCTTATTTCAGTGGATTTCTCCGTGCATTTGTTTGTTTCCGGTTTAAACGGCAACCGCCAAGTTTCCTGTAAATAGTCTGAAAGTCCGAACCATCCAAAAAATGATTTCACACCAGAAATGAACCGAACCATGGTTCAGTTTGATCTGGACCGAGACTACCTCTTTTGGTCGGACCAAATTTCATCTGTTAGGGGTGCCCCCTAAGACTAACATAGTCAGTCAGCTAGCTAACATACCTAGCTAAAGCTACAAAGCTAACGTAACTAACGTGGCTAATGCTACTACGTAATGTAAGTTACACAACCTACGTAACTTCAATCTTGTTTCACACAGGAACCAATTGCCGGTCTCCTGGGTGAAAAGCGGCTAACTTTCCCTAATTTTCCCTTTTTTGTTATCTTATACAGTTCTCTAACCCTTTGTTTTTCTTGAGGGCAACACGTGTTTCAAGATTGAGTGTATGTTCATCTAAGAAATGGTTTAGTTATAATGTATACATAATTTGCTGGGAAGCAAATGTTATGTAAACAAGGGGTTAAATTGCATACAGTTAAATTGAATTTACTGCGTGATATTTGTATTACTATCATTGTCCAATTTTTCTCCAATTTCTGTTAGCAAAGAGAATTATACAATACAATTCATACAATGCCTCAGATTCATAATGCTTTTTACAAACGCCCTCCGCTGGAGCACAAGGAATGCTGTCGGGCTCATACAATGAGAATTTTAATTTTGTACAAATTATGTTCGAACTGAGGTTTGAATTTAGAATGAATTTCAAATAAAAAGTAACAACCCTGGGAATTTGCTTCACTGTTAGACTGACAGCATCAGGCATCCGTTGCTCTTCTTTCTTGACCCACTGTTTTTGATTCCAGGGATTAATCGTCTTTTGAGCAATAATTCATACGAGGCTGCTTTCCCTCTTCATGAGGTAATTTGTCTGATCTCTGTAAAGCCATTAATTAAATAAATTCTATCACTTGTTGTTATGTCGTAACTGCTTTGGGTGTCATGTATGTGGTCGTGGATTCCATGTTACACCAATACATACATAGATTTTGTTTCTCCATGTCTGTGTGTGTATGCGTGTGTGTGTGTGTGTGTGTTGGACTAACAGGGGAGATACCACAGCAAAAACTCCATCAGAACACATGGAGCAGAGAACCACCGGCACCTGCTGTACGAGTGTTGGGCCTGGTGGGGAGTCTGGTACAAGTACCAACCGCTTGACCTCATCAGGTAACTACATTCAGACATTTAAAGGGGTTTAAATGTCACATTAACTTTACTTTACTAGTAAAGTTACTTAGAATGTTTTTTTTTTCACAACCCGGTGAACAAGCTTACTTTGAATAGACGTGACAGGCTCCAACTGTCCACAGCTTCTCTCTGAACTCTTTTAAGACATCAGGATAGAAAATAAATCTGCTGTTTTACCAGATACAGGATCATTTTTAAAGTATTTTTAAGGATACTTAAACTAAACAATACCTCAGACTCATTCCTTCTCTGCTGTTGTTTCAGGAGGTATTTTGGGGAGAAGATCGGTCTATACTTTGCCTGGCTCGGCTGGTACACGGGGATGCTGTTTCCTGCAGCTCTGGTCGGCCTTTTGGTATTCCTGTATGGCATCTTCACTCTGGAGCACTGCCAGGTCAGGTAAACACATCTCCTCTCTTTTCTGCTAAATATATCTGTACCTAGAGCTGGGAGTTGTATTCAAAGTATTTATTTTAAAACGTTGAGTTTCTACAGATGAAGAAGCTTCATCTGCTTCAAATTGTTATTTATTTTTGCTGCTCAAATCTTCCATAAGTACAGATTAGTCACTCAGTTTATTTAGTGAAAAAGTCACTTTTCTTAATGCAAAACTAATTTAGTATTACAGATAAGGCAACAGAGTGTGAAATTGACTCTTGTAAGTAGCTTATGGCTTTGGATGCATGTTAAATGAAATACAAGAAAGCAAACATATTCAGGAATGTCTGGTAAAAATGAATGCTTTATGTGTAAATACAAAAGAGCTCTGTCATCACTTTAGAAGACCGAAACATTGTGCAGGGCTGTAGAACAAGAAATAATTATTTTTTTCAGAAGAACATAACTTTATCAACAGCTTACATAAAAAAAGCGTGCAGTGCTGTACTTGCTTGCATTTTTTCAGAAACCTCCAAGTTGCAACACTTTGGGCTTTTCCTATGTTACCCAAATGCACCTTTACTTTAGCGGAACATTGTAGTACCAACTCTACCGGATTTTGATGAGCTAAATGTTGTTCTCCAGTAAAGAAATCTGCCAGGCCACTGACATCATCATGTGCCCCATCTGTGACCAGTACTGCCCCTACCTAAGACTGTCAGACAGCTGCATCTATGCCAAGGTACTGTTACCACAGCAAGGGGACAAAATGTTCCCCACAGCTGTTCTGCACTTTGTTACTGTACTCATGGAAAGTGTGTTATGAGACAACGAAGCGTATCGATCTTTTAGCTCAATTAAGGCCAGCTCTGCTGTCAGAATGTGTTTGGCTCAGGAATTCAGTGGTCACTGATTGAAGCTAAACTGCATTTGTTGATAATGAAAAACATTAATGTTAAATGTGAACTTTAGCTAAATTAGATTAATTTCAGATAAATTTTTTTTTGCATCATGTTCATGTCCTTCTCAGGTCACCCATCTTTTCGACAATGGGGCAACTGTTTTCTTTGCTGTATTCATGGCTGTTTGGGGTGAGTTAAACAGTTAACATTTTTGCACAAACGTTTCAGGTGATTCACCTCCTACAAAAATACTTGTGATCTGTCCTGCATTAAAGAGGTCATATTAGGCTCATTTCCAGGTTCATAATTAGATTTAGTAGTTAGTACCAGAATGTGGTTTAATTTTAAAATTTTGTGTCATACTGCACATAGCTTAAAGGTTCAGTGTGTAATACTTCTGATGTATTGACAGAAATGCAATATAAGTTCCATAAGTATGTTTTCAGTGGTGTGTAAAGCCGTTATGTTTTTATTACCTTGGAAATGAGCCATTTATATCTACATAACCTCTGGTCCCCCCCTTTCATGGACGTCGCCACATTGTGTCGTCATGTTTCTATAGTAGATGAAAACAGACGAACAGCGCTGCAGAGCCTGTTTCGTCACAACGTTCTCCTTGTCCTACTTCTAAAATTCAGGCAGTGCAGACGCTCATCAATATGTTGAATGCGTACGTTTGAAGAAGAAGAATAAGAAGAAGTAACAAAATATCAGGGGAGTGCTGTATATTATTACCCTGTACTGCTGTAAGTTTTGCATCAGAGCAGTAGTTTCAACTATTAGATGAGAATATGAGACATAATATTGACTTGTACTGATGTAGTGTTTGGTTAGCTCAGTAGGTAAAGCATAGGACTTGCACCCCAAGGGTTGAGTCTTTGATCCCACCTTGGGATATCTTTTTTTTCTCTCTTACAAATGGATTCTGCAGCGACTGTTTCTCACATTAGAGGACGTGCCGCAGAGTTTGTGTTTTTCACTTTTTCATATACCCCAGTATCTCCAGGCAGATGACATTTAGGGGAATCACGTTTTCTGACGGCTCTTTCAGAGGTGTGTCAAGCAGGCAGCATGCCGTTCAGAATTTTTCAAAGTAAAAGCTCAGTTCAACTCCAATTACTGCATTACAGTAAACAAGCTTCTTGCGCTTTTATTTTGTAGGCAACACCACTAAAGAGGAAGTTATTATGTGAGTAACTGTTGCTGCCTTAGAAAGTTTCTATGGCTAACATGTTCGTAAAAGGTTGCCTATTTACAAACACAACAAATAAGTAGCAACCAAATCATTATTTGGAGTCATGTTTCTGTCCACCTGGCGAATGCAAGTGCAATGTTCCCTCTTCCTTTAGCTGTGTTTTGGTCTAGCTAATTTTGTCTGCTTCTGCGTTCTGCAGCTGAAAGAGACACTGATGAGAGTGGTTAAACAAAAACAATGAGATGAATTAAACACATTATAGAGCTAAGAGGATTTGCTAAGTTGGGTGATAATTCTCTGTGGGTTCCTCACTATGATCAACACCTTTTACATTACACATTTGACCTGTTGTTGTTATTGAAATTATTTTTAAAAAAATACTGTATTACCATTAAATTAAAAAGAGACACATTTTATTGCTTTGCATTTAGATTGCACATTGTTAAAAAGGATGCATTCACCATATTCATCATGAAGTTAACCTTGAATGTCCACATTTTCATTTACTTTTGGTAAACGCCAGGAGGATCAGGAGCATGTCAGCGCTGAACAAGGTCCCAGGGTATGGAAGGTGCAAACAGAGAGTTTGTGACGGGTTCATATTCTTCAGCTGCTGCAGACACGGCAGGTGATGAAGCAGCAGCATCATGATCACATAGCTGATAGCTCGCCTGTTTATAAATGTCTAGGAGGAAGGGGTTGAGGAAAACAAAAGGAAGGACAATAAACCAAAAGTCACTCTGCTGAGGAAAAATATATTCAGCTCAAAATTTGTCCTGTACAAACGACTTGACTAATATGCAGTTTGGCACCGTTAACAAGGGGACTGACAAGGCCATTTTCAAAATGTGGCAGGTGAGAAAGCTCTCACCCAGGGAGAGACAACATCAGTTCATACAACTTCTCTCACTTTATTCGATGCCATTTTAACATATTTAAGAGTAGGCAATTTATTTTAGAAGTACTTTTTGTCATATTTGTAGAAATCTTACATTTTACATCCCAACAGCAATTGAATGTTTGGTCTAAATAAATTTGGAGCGAGGCCTCAAGGATAGGGTACTTTCAAAATCTAGCTGTCTCTTGCTACTTCTCGAACATTACCTACTCCAGCTTTAATCTGAACAAAGTGGGTAAAAAATATGCTACACAATCAGACCTGGAGACATATAATAAGTCATTTGTATTTGTTACAGGTTCTTTCAGTTAACGTTTACAGGAGAGTTCTAAGATGTTCTATCTTTTATTCCTACTCCAGCATAGGATCTTGTGGTTTCAGTCAGTCCACATTGATATTAATTATTGGCTGCACCCTCCTTCTTAATTTGGGAATAGTTTCTCAAAGAAAACTTACTAAATGATCGACATTCAACCATCTGTGACCAACATTGTTGATTCCACAACATTCTAATACGAGCCTAAAACTAGAACAAAAGCTACCGAAGCAAACTAAATGCTCACCAATGAGTTTAACAGGCCCTGGGTGCTTGAGAGCCTCTCGTACTCGGTTGTCAAATCTCCAACATCTCAGCATGAAGAACAGAGCTAAACACAGCTGGAGGGCAAAGGTCAATACGCCCAGCAGGATTATGGTGTTGTTAACTGTTGAGGGTAAAGAGGGGGAGAGGACATAAAAGATTTAATGTTGTTTTGTAGCTCAGTGGAGAGATACGACGTTTGTTTATTCCATATTTATATATTTCTACATCTGTTTATGTCAACTGTATGTGTAGCACCTTATCACCAAAGCAAATTCCTCGTATGTGTACAACACTACTTGGCAATGAACCTCCTTCTGATTCTGATTCTGATTTCTGATTCTGAACACTAGTGGGAAATTTGTACTTTAACCAAAGGTGTATGCAATCATTGTTTTAAAAAGTACTTTGTGCTTTTTTAAGCACAAGAAATTGAATCCCAGAGCCATCAGCCACCTTTAAACCTGTGTGGGAGTTTAACTGGAATTTGTTTAATTCATAGACAGAAAGGGCTCAGGCTGTCACACTACAGTATACATACTAATGAAAGCAGTGCATGCCCTGTTGTATTAGTGGGTGTAAGTAATTCAGACACTCCGACAATGTTCAATCAGACATATTCTGACAATGTCCTCATCACAGTGAAATCAGTTTCACAGTTAGTGGGACTAATATTAAAAATCAAGGCAAAGTAAAGAAAAAAAGCACAAACAAATCATTGTATTTTTTAAATGTGTTACTTGTAACAGGTTGATAAAATCTTTATTTGACAAAAATAATCCCAGTGTGACAGGATAGATCCCCTATAAGCTACAGAATCATGAACTTTTACCAGCTAAACCTTTTCATTGGGAATGGTACAGTACCAGCTGATGATAGATGTGGTGTTGCCTCCCAGTGGGTGACCTCTGGCTGAGAGACACTAAGAGTCATGTTTTGGTTCTGGAGGAATCCCATCAGTCAGATCCCTCTCTGCTCCAGGAGCGTCCCTGTGCAGACAGACAGATGGCAGATGCTCGTGTTTACTTACTTCCTTGCAAAGACGACTGTTTTCTTCTGCAAACCACAGGGATCATTCTGTTTTACATTTTGTTTCAATTTAGCTAATTTAGTTAATGTTACAGGGCGTACAAACACCAAAAACCTTCTGAATAGTATTTGCTGATGTTGTTTTTGTGCCGCCATACAAAGGCCAAAAGATTACTTTAAAGGGAAATTTAGAACTTTTTAAATAAAAAAAAGATTAAAAACAGATTAAACAAGCTGGAGCTGATGAACTGAAACACTGAAGTAAATGAACGATGAAAACAACAAACTGCTCATGTTGAGAAACAAGACCACATGAAAAGGGGGAAAAACAGCAGTGAGCAAATGAAAATTAATGTTTCATATTGTGTATATACTTACTGAGTGTATAAAATCAACCTGTCATGCTTGGTCTGATCAAATTTTCTTACATTGTAGTTCTTATATAATGGATTATTATCTCTAGGCTTAATAGAGCTCTGCTTCACTTGTTTTAGTTTTCTTCTGTTGAAATGTTTCCGGTCTGCTGGTCTGTGTGTAAAGATTCTAAACAGACTTGATTTGAAATACCAAGGATATTATGTAAGGGTTGGGAAATCCATTTAACTTTAAATTTAAGTGACATAAATTAAGCTTTTGATGTGTGTAGCAAAAAAAAAGACAAACATGCAGGTTATTACATTACAAGATTGTAGTAACTTCAATTATGTGAGTCTCCCTCTTATCTTGTCTGCAAACTTTAATAAGCAAAAGACCTCTACAGACTTTGATGTCCCGCAGCCTATTGGAATTTTAAGGTTAAAATGATTTATATTTGAATTAGTGGTAAATAGCATCATAAATTGAAGTTCAAGTTGTCATTCTCTGTAATAATTAGAATTATAGAACAGCTGTTTCATCAAGTTTAAGACATCGAGTACAAGGGTATAATTAAGGAAACATCAGACAAGACAAAAACTGTAAGAGTGCATAAAAAATAAGAGCAATATTGATCTGAGTTTGTTCAAGTAAAGTGCATTCTGCTGAGTAAAATGTAAAACAAGACACGTATACATACTTATACACACACATTACACATGTAGGGCTAAGCACACAAATTAATAAATTGGACTAAAAACATGTCAAACTGATATTAAACTTACAGGGAACCAGGATACCTGTGAAGAAAATTCAACTCTATGAAGAGCAATGTGGAGCACTGAGCTGTTTTCACAGCTGCACAGATACAGTATGTCAGAGCCCTGACTGATGTCTGAAACTCTAGTTCAACGTTTCTATCCAAGTCTAATAGAAATCACAGTAATGTACTGACCTTGCAGGCACTGCTTCTCTGTGTTGGAAGTTGCTGTTTCCGCTGCTGTCCAAATGAATATACTTTTTGGTTCAACAGCAGCAGAGAATCAGCTTAAATCCCTTCATTAAGGTTCTTCAGAAGTTTGCTCCCCTGCTGACTCCACAGCCCGTCTCACAGCTGAGCCTTCACATTCAAAACATTCTTCGTTCAGTAGGACTGTGGACACGACAGAGAAAATAAACTACATGCACTTGTTTCAAATGCTCAAGGTTAAAAGTTTCTGATTCGAGTGAAGCCTCTGCAGAAATCTTGTTTCAGTTTTCAGTGGAGAGGCAAGTAAACATGTGCAATAGGTAAGCTATACGTAGGACTTTGTTCCCCCCTCCGTGCCTGAACGTTGTCTCTAATAGCGGCCTCTCCGTGATAGTAAGAGAGTATTATTATACCATTCACAGGGGAGTCAAAAACACTTCACTGTGACTTTGCCCGGTGACGATTTCAACACAATCTGATTATCTTGGCATGAAACCTGGTTTTACTACTTATCATTAAGTTATTCAGGATTGAGCCAATCACGTGAGAACAGATCCAGGGGGATTCACTTAACCTTTCGGGTCATGAGGGTTTGCTTGTAGCGCAATTAAAAATTAAAGCTCCATATGACTCATAATATAATTTTTTTGCTAGAGTTGCATTTGGCTCATATAGAATATAGGAACAAGTACATAGTTTCACATAAGGCACTTCAGTGATGCCCACTGTTATCTAAAGTGTACTGGATATGTAAAGGCACAGTGTATATAATATATATAGACCTTTTGTCCAGATGGCTGCTTTTGTACCAGGATTATGCTGGTTTACCTTTACTGTTGTGGTTAATTATCGCTGCTCTTATTAACCGCATTTCCGGCAACAGCAGGCAGCTGTTTTCAACAAACAATCTCTAATAAACCCACTGTACACTGCCTGTCCTCCCCAAAATGGCAGACAAAGTTACACCACAGGGAATACTTTGGCTGCTTAAAAAGCCAGATAATTCCCTCAGGGGTTGGTGGAGGTCAAAACAGAGCTAAAATGGGGAAGAGGAGTTAAAAATTGAATTTACATTCTATCCATCTGAAACATGACTCCAAAACAATGCTTCTGTTTCTTCTTGTCCTCTGGATGTGTTTTTGCTAACGTGTTCTCCATAACAACTTTAGAAGGTGATAATATGTGATGTGTTGCTTACGGCTTGTTCCACTGTCCCAAGAGGCCAAAACAAATCAGTGAAGATAGCTTTCAAGACACAGCAATTAGAAATATGAGCAACACTAAGAGCAAGAGAGCATAAGTGGCGTGAGATCTTACGAGGAGCCTGTGCTCACTGCTGTTTTCGGTGTGACACAAATCACATGCAAACACTTGAAGCTGTTTTATTCATGTCTTCCAGCAACAGTCTTCCTGGAGTTCTGGAAAAGACGCAGAGCTGTCCTCGCATACGACTGGGACCTCATTGACTGGGAGGAAGAGGAGGTGAAGTACTTAGCTTCATGTGGTCATTTCAGTTTTGGTATTTCTGTATCTGGAGCTAATCTGCTGCCTTTCATACATAATAGAAGAATATGCTTCCTTTTATATTGTATTCTATTCTATTCTATTTACGCTCCTTTCGTTTAATTTTCTAACTTGTTGCACTTTGGCATCGCCCAAAGAGATTTCACCTCAAACACTGACAGTGTTTCTGCCTTCAGAGCAGCTCTTAACCTTTTTTTAATCAATGCCAGTCTGCTTATATATTTAAAAAGACGGGATTGTTATACTGAAAGCCAGCACCAAGGGAGTCTGTCTCAAACCAATATATGACTCACTGTACAAATTTTAACACTTTTACAGGGACAAATGGTGGGTTTATCATTTTTTTGCATGTCTTTTGTATCAACCCCCAACCCTTGTCTGTCAGTCATTATCAAATTGAGACACAGACTTCTGTTTGTGGGTGTGAAACTAGTCAGCTTTTAACAGAACAGAAGACAGTCAGAGATAATGAACTCTTTATTCTGGTATTTGCCCCCCGCCCATCAAAAGCATAGGCTAGACATGTTGTAGCTTGCAATCTAGTGGTGTCAAAGACAAAGGATTAGCATTGTCAACTCAAACATGCTCATTTGAAGACCAAACCCTTAAAAAAACACTTTATACTCTTGGATGTAACTGCAACTTTTACTTAGACAAATTGTAGTCCTTTAGTTGCAATGCTAATCTTTAACGAGACACTGACTCAAGTAAAGTTCAAAATAACTCAAGTTTTTACGAGCTGGTCCCAGGAGCAGGCACTCTGTATTACACTGATTTATCCAGATAAACCCACTTCCACCTTCGCACATATTCAATAGTAAAACCACAGTGCATTTTATCCTTCAACACTACTAAAGGAACAAGACTAAAATGTGACACTAATCAATAAGACGTCATCTTGATCAGCAAAACATTATATAATCATGAAACAATCACACAGTTGGTTAAGATCAACACATGCAGATAGTGTGCTGTGTCCCATGATGACCTTTACAGCCTTCAGAGTCACAATCCACTTGCAAAGGCCCATTCAATTCATGTATGTAGTCTTGTATTTTATCAAGGATAAGTGACGATGCTAGCAACAGTTTGTTATTAGCCATGAACATTGTCCCTCAGACCATTAATCATCTGAAACATCTTCATTTCATGACTGCTGAGTTGTCACCAATCACTGCCCCTTCACCTAACACATGCCTTTTTGGCAAATTTAGCTAATTAGTTAGCTTGGATTAGCTAGGCTGACAATGAATGACACCAAAGTAATTCAGAATCAACCAACGAGAACCTGATGCAGAGAAGTACAGAACCAATAGGCTTAGCCTGAGTCTCACACACAAAATCATCATTTCAAATAGTCCAAATAGTACAAATAGTAGTATAGATCAGGTGGTACCAAAGCTTAACATAGAACCATCTATTTACAGTCCCAAGTTACTTAAGGTAGAGCTCCTTTGAAGACACAAAAAATGGTAGGGGTATAATTACAATTAGAAAAATAATATTACATCCAGCCTGACACACACTAAAAAACTGAGAAAGCTGTCACCTGTCATTTCAGAGCGTTTAGGTTAATAAGCTTTAAACAATGGTATGACTTGTTAAATCTACTGTCTGCCAGTTATCACCTAGCAACTGCCTACAGCAGCTGCTAACTGGATTAGACCCTGGAACTATTAGACCCTTCGCAAGTGGATCATTTCCTCCATATTGTCTGTACAGAAATACTGTATAGCCTATTGAGTTTTTTTTTAAAGCCCTTCACATTTACTGCTAGATTTTGTGTGCTCACATCTTCTCCTTTTTCTTTCAGGATGAAATACGCCCCCAGTTTGAGGCCAAATACTCTAAGAAGGAGAGGATGAACCCCATATCTGGAAAGCCAGAACCTTACCAGGCTTTCACTGACAAATACAGTCGCCTCATCGTCTCAGCATCCGGGATCTTCTTCATGGTGAGTTTCTCGAGTAAACGACTGTCAAGTTGCAGGTGTGCCACTCTCACCTTCTTCTCACATCTTTTGTATGTGCAGCGAGGTAGTATTTATTATTTTCATTCTTAATGTAAATAACTTGATAACATATAAACTGTGTTAAGTGCAATGACATTGATATTTATTGTCATTGCTAGTAGTGGTATTTTTGCATGTCACTATGATGCCACAGATACTGGTGGTGATTGCTGCTGTGTTTGGCATCGTCATTTACCGTGTGATCACCGTCAGCACTTTCGCCGCCTTCGGCTGGGCTCTCATCAGAAACAACTCTCAGGTGGCGACCACAGGAACGGCAGTCTGCATCAACTTCTGCGTCATCATGCTCCTCAACGTGGTGAGTTTCTGCTATCTATCAACAGCAGTAGTGCAAAGATGGAGTGGAGCGTAAGAATTTCCAGGTGTACATTGGTACATGTAAAGACTCACTAATGGTCTCCAACACTGTATTTTTTTTTCTAGCTCTATGAAAAAGTTGCTCTTCTTCTTACTAATTTAGGTAGGTAGACTGTACCAGCAAATCTAATATTTAATTTATCTCATTTTATCAGTTTAGCTCACCGTTCCTCCTTTCTCTCCGTGCCACCACAGAACAGCCAAGAACAGAGTCAGAGTGGGAGAACAGCTTTACCCTCAAGATGTTCCTTTTTCAGTTTGTCAACCTCAACAGTTCAACTTTCTACATTGCCTTCTTTTTGGGAAGGTGAGAAAGTCATGCAGAGCTCACAGATACAGTACAGCATGTCTCACTTCAGCAGTGAGACATGCTGTTGCATCTGTATGGTAAACAGACGTTTACATTGCAAAAGCAAGTGTGGAAAAAAAAACAATTACAAAAGTGAGTACACCCCTTACATTTTTGTAAATATCTGATTATATCTTTTCACTGACGAAATGACACTTTGCTACAAGGCAAGTCAGTGAGTGTAGAGCTTGTGTAACAGTGTAAATTTGCTGTCCCCTCAAAATAACATCACACAGCCATTAATGTCTAATATGCTGGCAACAAAAGGGAGTACACCCCAAAGTGAAAATGTCCAACTGAGGCCCATTTAGCCATTTTCCCTCTCTGGTGTCATGTGACTCGTTAGTGTTTCAAGGTCTCAGGTGTGTGTAAATTTGCTGTGATCATTCTCACACCCTCATACTAGTCACTGGAAGTCCACTCAGAACAGGCCTTACTATGGTCGACCAAAGAAGTTAAGTGCACATGCTCAGCGTCATATCCAGAGGTTGTCTTTTGGAAATAGTACGAGTGCTGCCAGCACTGCCAGCATTGCTGCAGAGGTTGAAGGGGGTTGGGGGGCAGTGGTAACCTGTTGTGGCATTATGCCCGCATGCCCACTGGTATGTGTACGTCACGCACTGGAGCCTTTAAAAGGAGGTCTCCTCACCTGGGCTGACCCTTTTTTGCCCGCCTCTGACGTCACACGCGTGTGGAAGCAGTGCTTGTGAGCGGTGCACGTGTCCGCCCGGCCTGAGCTGCCCCAACCTCTATCAGATCACAGTGTAGGCCCTAAGCCCGGTGATCTGCGCCCATCTTGCGTGTTCCATCGACGCCTGGCACATTGATGCATACACGAGTCAACAGGGGTATCTCCCAGCTTGTGCTGTGAACATTGCAAAGCATTCAAACGAGCGCAGCGTGCGTGCACGGCGCGGGTGCACGGGGTTCGGCGTTGTACTCTCCAACCTGGTTTATTGTCCAGCTGCTGCTGTTATTGGGACTGATATAGTCTAGGTTTTGGTGCTGTTAATACCTCATGTGGTTTTATGTGAATGGATGTATGTGTGTGTGTGTGTGTGTGTGAGAGGCCTATGTTTTATGCATTTAAAATAGAAGAAGTATCTTGGACAACTGAAAATTATAAATAAAGCTTTATATTTGTGGATTCATGTCTCTGTTCACTCAGTTCTAGGACCTGTTACACTGTCCTGTAGGATAGTGTTGGCGTAGTTGTTCTTGCTTATTTGGTTGCCTAATAAAGGTATTTTTAGTTTTTTTAGTTGTAGGGACCTAATTTTAGTTTTGTTCATATATAACCCCACCCTCGAGTCGCTACACTGTGAAGATCTGGTGAACTCAATGCCCAATAGGGTTAAGGCAGTGCTGGAAAATAATGGTGGCCACACAGGCACTTTGGGCCCAATTTGGACATTTTCACATACTCAGCTGTTTAGACATTAATGGCTGTGTGATGTATCATTTTGAGGGGACAGCACACTTACACTGTTATACAAGCTGTTCACTCACAACTTTACATTGTAGTAAAGTGTCATTTCTTCAGTGTTGTCACATGAAAAGATCAAATATTTATTATGTATTTCTGTAAATATTTGATATATTATATAATCAAATATTTACAGAAATGTGAAATCCTGTATAGAAGAATGTATAGATAAGTAAAATAAAATAAAAAATAAAATAAAGTGAAAACTATACAACCTTTTTTTATGAATGTGCTGTAAATGCATGCATGTGTGTGTGTGTGTGTGTGTGTGTGTGTGTGTGTGTGTGTGTGTGTGTCTAGGTCTCTCAGCCTCAGGTTGTGGCATTGTTAGCAGCAATATATGCCCTGTCTCCTTCTCCTACAAGTATTTTTCATTTTGAGAGCTCATTTAGCTCTTTGAAATCTTGAACTTGTTAAACTAAATGTTCATCATTTCATTGAATGTTTTACACTGTAGGAGGAAGTGCAACTCTCTCTCAGCCTCACCTGTCCAAAGGTGACCACGTATTTGTTACTGTACTTGGTTAGGATCTGTCTCCACTTTCTATCTCAGTGATATTACAGTAGATATTCTGCCAGTTCATAATCTCTTTATAGGACCAGATAACATTCTAATCTACTTTGGCTTTTAGTTTCTTCTTTCCAATCTCCCAAATAGGTTTATTTGTTTATTTGGTTTAGAATATCTTATCTCATTTGGTATTAACAAAAGTCTGAAGAGTATATACTTGGTCAGTGGTGCTGTGTTTTGGGATGAAGCCAATTTGATTTTTATTCAAGATGGAGTGTTCGTAAATCTAGTATTCTTTTATGTAGAATACTACAGAATAATTTACCCAGACAACTGCTGACACAGATGCCACGGTAGATACTAGGGTCTGATTTGTCCCCATTCTTATGAATGGGGAAATGAGTCCTTTCCAATAGATATCAGGAAAATATCCAGACTGTAATACAATATTGAACAACAGTCCACCTTGCATCTCTGTGGAGCTGCTCCTGAGCATTACATTTTTTATAGTCTTTCTTTGGCCAGAGAGATTTTGTCTGCGTGATCAATTCTGCCAACATAATTGAGAAATTGGGGGCTTTGTTGTCTTTATTGTTTCTCATAATGTTTGGAGTGTTTCTTTTGTAACACATTAATCTGAATTAATCACATATATTGGTATCTCTTGTACAGAATGTGCTTTCCCGATGTCACCAATGCTTCGAGTGCTTGTGGTTGCTTTGTGTTAAAGTTGTTTCACCTATCCAAGAATTGATTTTGATTAATGCTGTTCTCAATATCGTCTAGTTTCATGTAGGTATAATTTAGTTTTTTGTTCCTAATTGAATGTTCATATTAGGCTGGTTTGTGTGGTTGGCAATGTTTTTTATTTGCCCTTTTTCTCAGGTCTTTTCCGATTGTCTTGCTTTTCTTGGTCAAACCACCATCATTTGGCCTTTTAACAGGATTCCATTTTTATTTTATAAAGTCAGCTACCTGTACATAGTTAACGGTGGGTTAACTATGTACAGGCCTGAGGCTTGACAGAGATGCACTACCTCCCCGCCAAATTTCAAGGTTGCTCCAATCTGAGATGGGTGATGAGGTAACCCAAGGACTGACCAAACACATTGCTGTTGCCCTGTGGGTCAGTGACTTCAGGTTCACCTCCTGTTTATCCATTCAGACCTCCAGTTAAAAACACGTTTCCCTGGGCTGTTTCATAGAAGAGTAATAGATGTATAGATGTAAAAGATGTAAGATAAATAAAAATCTAGAAACAGAAACTAAAGTAAATAAGAGACAAGACAAATAAAAGACGTGTGTCACTTGTCTAACAATGGAGACAAACCATATTTTAAGTAGTGAAATAGACAGAAGACACACCACAGAAATATTGACTCTCAGCTTTTACAGTAGGTAAACTAGTCAACTGTAACCTCAATATGGATATCCAGAATAAACACACTCTGCAGTTCAGAATAAAACACATTAAACACATAATAATAGGAAAGCTTTATTTTAAAAATGATTGTTTTTCTCTTGGTTGACAGATTTACAGGTCGGCCTGGTGCATATCTACGCCTCATCAATCGTTGGAAGCTGGAAGAAGTGAGTCATTACTTTTCCTTCTCATGGGAGGGTACCAGCAAAGCATTATGGTTCTCAGTATTTCTTAATTAGACATCAAGCTATTACTGTATGCCCAACCACCAGGCATCTAACCCCCACCAGCAGCAAGCGTTGGTGCCAGCAGTACAGCAGACACAGGGAAGCGGTCCAAGGGGACAAAAGGCCTGAGCTGGTCGCTTTTAGGTGCTGAGCTGATGTGCTCCCGCTTGTTCCCACGGCTGCTGAAATTGAAATGGAAAAACTGTCTGTGATGTGACATGTATAGCACAAGTGCAGCCTCAGTCAGCCATTTGTGTTCACGCAAAATCATGATTGGAGAGATAAGCGGCTTTAATGAACGTGTGCAAAGCTGATAAAAGCTGCAGTGTAACGTCTGAAAGGTGTTGTGTGTCACAAAATATTGTGATTATAAATTCAAGTTGGTGTTGTAGCCCCGTCCTGTCTTTATGTGAATTTGCTTGTCCCTGTGCCCATGTAATGTACCTCTATGCTGTATACAGTATAAAGCTATATAATAATGTTGGAAGGAAGAAATTACAATAACAAGGTTTTTAAAGTGTCCTTGATCCAGATTGTGAAACAATTCCATTTAAAACTGATGTACAGTACGTTGTTCCACAATCCGCACACATCTGCAAAACATACTATGCATGCCCCACACAATGTCATACTTTATATCAATTGTAAACAGCATGCACTATATGTTGAGAATTATTGTTGTGAGCCAGGTTCAGGTGTGAAGAAGTTTCGGAGACTGATGAAGACTTAACATAGCATAGTTTATTGAGCCCGGCCGAGGAGATGCAGCGCCAGCATACAACATGTGATCACGTGAAATGCCAGCACCAAATCTGAAGGAGAACATCTTGTGGTCCCTTTTATGTTTCTCTCTTCCCCCTAGAGCCTGTAGGTTTCTCTATTAGGCCATCTTCACCTAGAACACCTAATCTATCTGATGTTTAGACTCCAATGCTTCGTCATATTGGAATCTCTCACTATCCAAGAGTTGTGCTCTAATCTGTGGAGCCAGTTAGTTCTTGTAAACATTCTTGTATGGCTCAACCTTGTTAGATTCCCAGAGAACACTCATATCTGCTAGCCTGACGCCTGAGCTACTGTCTCTAGCTAATCAGTCTATTGTTGTCTTCTTGACGAGGACAAGTACGTGTGAGAAACACCTAAACCTACAATGTCAAATATTTATGGAGTCAGCTATATTACTCTAAGCTAGACCTGTCTTACCTTTCCCTGTTACATCAATTAAGACGCCTAAGAAATATTCCCAGCACTATACAGTGAATATAGTTTTACAGTATAAGAAATTCACATACTGTTTTGTAATAACAAGAAGTACAATACAATATGTGTGCCGTCCCTATGTGAAGTTTACTACCATAAGTATTTAACCACTGTCTTTCCTATTAATACTAAATTGTAACAATTTTGCTCACATTTTAAAAGGGCCATTGTTGGTGTGATTTGACTCTCTCTCTCTCTCTCTCTCTCTCTCTCTCTCTCTGCAGTGTCACCCCAGTGGATGTCTCATTGACCTCTGTATGCAGATGGGGATCATCATGGTGCTAAAACAGACCTGGAACAATTTCATGGAGCTGGGCTACCCGTGGGTCCAGTGGTTTCTTTCATAGCCTTCAAATGTCAGCCATACCAACATGTTTCTGAACCAAATAATTAAAATTCTTTTTAAATGATCATCAAATAGCTTATTCAGTGTTATGGGATATATGCTCAGTCAGATATAGTACCAGTCGACTGGATCCCTGACTGCAGTGTTAACCACAGGTGAAATTAGATCCACTTGTTTCTGTCCTAAAGCAATTGTTTCTCCCATAATCTGTTGTTGTTGTGCTAGGCTGGTCCAAAACTGGTGGACGCGGCGGAGGCTGAGGAGAGAGCACGGTCAGAAAGCCAAGGCCAGCTTCCCGCAGTGGGAGAGGGATTACAACTTACAGCCAATGAATGCCTATGGACTTTTTGATGAATACTTAGAAATGAGTATGTTGCAACTGCATGTGCCATGCATACGTTTTCTTTCCTTATATGTTGAGCACAGATAGCTCCGGTGATAGTAAAATCCTTACCCATGTCAGTGCCACAGCCTTAAACCTTTTTTTAATTTGATGACCTCAGCAGCTGCAGTGCATGTTATGTAACAGTGAGACTGATTTGCTGGGGATTGAATTTGGGCTGGGAGCTTTTCCAAATGTTCACATCTTTATTGTTGCCCTCCACTGTCATATCTAATATATCAGACATTTAAATGTGAAAAGGACGTGCAGTACAACAAAATGTAATAGTTGTTCATTCACATTTGTGACTGAGTGGGGAAAAAAAACTAAAGCTGCACTAATTAATATTATTGTTAACAATGGAAATGTGAAAGGGGTCACTTGTAGTGACGAACCCACAGAGAATTATATCTCAACTATGCAGTTTGCTTTGTATTTGGCAACTTTCAGTGTATTGTTTTGGTTTTCCAGCTCACAGCTTTATTGTTTTGGTTCATTCCCAATGCTATCATCAGAGTTGTTTTCATATGCAGCAGGCAGCTTATTTTCAGCGAAAAGGCTTTGCTAAATCCACTCTACACTACTGACCCAGCACCAAAAGGTAAACAGACAAAGTTAGCAGCTAGCTTGTTGGGATAGTGGAGCATTTAGCAGCTAGAAAAGCTAAATATATCCTGCAGGAATTGGAGACCAAAACAGAGCTGAGAGGGGTGTGAATATTGGATTTTGGTCCGGTGGACAGGACCATGACGAAATGTTGCTCCATATTTGCTGGATGTATAAATATGTAGGTGTTTGCTAAAATGTTAGCCAAAGTCAACATCTGCAGGTACTGTGGGACCTGACTGCTTGTGGCTTTTGTGTTTGTTTCAGTTTTGCAGTTTGGCTTCACCACCATTTTTGTGGCAGCTTTCCCCCTGGCCCCTCTGTTAGCGCTGCTCAACAACGTCATTGAGATTCGCTTAGACGCCTACAAGTTTGTAACACAGTGGCGTCGACCTCTGCCCTCACAAGCCAAAGACATAGGTAAATTAAAGATGTTACATGTACAGGCACAGGACATGTTTCCCTTTAGGTATAATTTCATGTCTAATTGTGTGTGTTTGTGGCAGGGATCTGGTACGGCATTCTGGAGGGCATCGGCATCTTGTCTGTCATCACCAACGCCTTTGTCATCGCTGTTACCTCAGATTTCATCCCTCGCCTTGTTTATGCCTACAAATATGGCCCTTGTGCTGGTCAGGGTCGAGCAGGGGAGGGGTAAGTGATGACTGAACAGTTAAATTGTTTCAGTTTAACTAATATTAGTTAGTAATAAGCTGGACACTTGATCTTGCAAGTTTGTTTCTTGTACTTTAATAACTTTGTGTAGAGTGATTTCTCATTTGTTCCCCAGGTGTATGATGGGTTATGTCAACGCCAGTCTTTCGGTATTCCGAGTGTCTGACTTTGAGAAGAGATCACAGCCCAAGACTTCTGGCACCGAGCTGTTTGGAGAATCTGTGAAGTATTGCAGGTGCGCCTGCTTGTCTGCACCATCATTATTGTATGACATGGTTTTTCTGCGACCGAGACAAGATTTAGGTTAGGTATCTGTTGCACTGAAAAAGAAACACCTGTCAGAAGCTTATTCATTTTTAACAGGATTTGGCTGCAAGCATTTGTGCAACATCCCAGGATAGATTGCATAACCTATTTTGTTTGTGTTCATTCATCACTTTATTAATGAGCCCTATTAGCCAACACACAGGATCTAACTGAGCTCCACATAAAATATAAATCGCAAAATAAATAATTCAAACAGGAGTGTAGATATAACCCAGAAGCCAGCTTCAACAGGAATAAATAAACACATAAAGGTCATTTAAAGCAAATTGTTCTCAATTTACAGAAAAGCTGCACAAGGTTTTACACAGTAAGACAAACTAAAGTCAAATACATATTTTGCAAGTTATCTTAAATCTTAATAGGTCATTTAACAACTCCAATAGATTTTTGTTAGTTAGAATCACTGACATGAGTAGATGTCATTAGTGCTACTTTGCGATGACCTTTGAACACATCTGCTGGACCCACCAGGTATCGGGACTACAGGGAGCCTCCAGACTCTGCTGAGCCCTACTCATACACTCTGCAGTTCTGGCACGTTCTGGCAGCCCGGCTGGCATTCATCATTGTATTTGAGGTCAGTGTTTTTATCATTGACAAATGACGCCAGGCAGGAAGCTGAGGTTGGAGTGGATTCCTTCAGATTGATTTGTCAATGCTTTTTACTTTTCTTTCTCCACCCATGAGTGCTCCTCCGCATCTTCTTTAACATTTTCCTCTAATATGCTCACAGAAAATAACAGTATTGGTGAATAAAAACTAGTCATTTAAAATAAACTCATTTGGCTCTTTTAAAACTGTTCAGAAATGCTTTAGATTCATCTCAGTCTTTAATTACCTTGACTGACTTAACTCGAGTTTTATCAGTAGTAGCCTGTGTTGACAGCTTTAACTTTAAATTCATGTTGTTAGATATTTCACTGAATACCAGTTGGTACCACTGCAAGACAAATACTTCACCAGGAGCAGCTCTTTCAGTTCATCGATTCATGGTTGTACAGCCTGTAACTTCACTGTTTTGGTTCACTGTCACCGCTCTGCTCTGCTAAACCCACTGTACACTACCCGCCTACAATCATTAAACAGGAGACAACGACAAAGTTAGCGACTCACTGATGGAGCAATTAGCAGCTAAAAGCCAGATATTTCCCTCAGGAGTTGGTGGAAAACATAGCTGAAAGGAGTGTGAACTTGGACAGAAACACGACTCCAAGTGGATGACAAAGTTGCTCCATGTCTGCTACAGTAGATGTATAAATAAGCTAAACTATTTGCTAACATCTTTGTCATGTCAACTCTATAAAATCAACTCATCAATAACTGCAGGTTAAAGTATTATTAACCTTGTATATTGTACCTCATAACCGTACTGTGGCCTACACCAGGCTTTATTTATGACCTCTCAGGATAACAGACCCAGTGTCATCACTGTCCTGCATTGTACTGAATTATATAACCAGTGTCATCCTGCACTTACTTCTCCCTTCCCTACATTATTATGTGCTTCGATTATGGTAATATAAAGCCTAACATTATGGAATTCAATGTTATTTATAATTATTTTCTGTAATATTGATTCTGACATAATTCTGAAATAATTTGCTTTATTATAAAGCTACTACTCCTTGCTGCAGCTGTCGTATACCGTTCAAATGGGCCAGTTGACTACAAAAAACACATTTTCAAATTCTCATACACTCAGTATGAGTTGTGATATTTTGTGTGTGTATTTTTAATTTGGCATTACAGTTCTGTTGAGCATATAATGATGCATAGGAAACATTTAGGGACACAGTGTAACAACAAAAAGGCATTTCCCTTTTTATTGTCCATTTCAAAAGATTTAATCCCACAATACATTCAAAGTAGCTCAATCTATGTTTAAACAAATCCGACTTCCTTTTAAAGCTGGTTGATAATGAAGTTTCTATGAATCTAAAGGTTTGGTTTTATTGTAAAGGCATGATTCTGGCATGTGTGATAACAGACCCTGTTTTTGCAGCATATGGTCTTTGCCATCAAGACCCTGATCGCATACCTGATCCCCGACCTTCCCAAGGACCTGCGGGACAGAATGCGCAGGGAGAAATACCTGATCCAGGAGATGATGTATGAGGCAGAGTTGGAGAGGCTGCAGAAGGAGAAAAATGAGAAGAAGAAGAAAGACAGGGCCCATCACAAGGAATGGCCCTGAATGCACTTACTGGTACAGCCAGAGATTCAGAAACAGCTTGTGCAAGAGATTATTCAGCTCTCTTTATAACTGGTGTCGGGGTTTTGTTTTTCATGTTTCACAGCTCGCAACTATAACTAGGAATGGCAGGGCCCGTCAACCTTTTGGATTAACAATGTGGAAGTGGTGTGCGTTAAGCTGAGCGATGGGAGCCATTTAAAGAGTTTGGACTTTTTTTCTGACCACAAAACAAAATCGTGTGAAAAAAACACAAAAAGTGTGAGGAATCGATTCAACTGTGCGTTTATCTGCTCTAATGTAAGCTGCAATCATTGGCATGTCTAGCTAACTAGTTGCATACCATTATCTAGCCCAGTTTACGATTAGTACGTCTACTTTGTAGTATTTCCCCACCGTCTGAAAGCCAGCCCTGGATGCTATGAGAGTTTAGGCTCTTTATTGGAATTGGGGTTGTTACACTCCAGAAACCGCAGGCACTGTTACCAAAGGTAGGCTTGTTATATTTGCCAAACACCTCAGTTAATCCTCACTCAAAGCCCTTTCTCTTGTAACATTAAAAATGAAAAAGTATTGTTTGTAAATATGAATGTGCAAACTATGAAACTAAGCATTTATTTTAGTTATTTTAGATTGAAACAAAGGACTAGTCTCATTTGTTTTAAGTACCATTAGGGCAGCCTATCTTTACAGCAATACAAAAACATGCAATTTATTTGGTGCTTGCATGCATCTACAGTACATGACTCACTGGTTTCTTTTCTTGGGACATGCAGCTTTAGCCTCAGTTTGTTAGCCCAGTATGAATGTCGCTATCTATGTAGCTACCAAATGCAAATTTAAGATTCTAGCTGAAAACATCAAATAGTCAGTCAGAGACAGCGTTTTCAACCGATTCATGGAAACATTAGCTTAATTCGCTATAATCCACTCGCAACAGTCCAGCCAACATTCCAGCCTGCAAAATCCTGCTTTTGTTAACCTCTGTCTGAAATCAATGAACTGGTCCTTCAAAATATTACCACAAATTTCAAGTGTTAAATCTGTCACTGTCATCAATGTAAATAGCTGTAGCAGCTAGTGACTAAGTTAATGGTTAATTAAGACTGAATAAGTGTATAGATCTGGAGCAGGTTATTTGGAATCAATTAAATAGCAGTTCTGCATTCTGTTATAACTATTTTAACTCAAATAATTGAAATGTGTAACATTAAATAAAGGAATGAAACTGTTTAACAAAGCACAGCTACTGAAGCCATGCTATAATCGTTAAAAGTGATTTAAACCAGATGAGGTTGTGCCCATCAGAATTGCTGCAGTCCCAGGTCTTAGCTGTCTAGAAAGAGAAACTATTTTCAACACTGTATGTTTCCCACTGTTAATAAGCTTTAACATATAGATTCTCTTATTCCCAGGTTATCAGCTGGTGTTTGGTTTTCACTGCACAGTGGAGGAAGGAAAGGAGTGCTGGGTTTCCTGCATGATACTGGACCCTCATGCCTTCCTCTTGCCATGTCAGACCAGCGCCTCGTAGTGGACAATTGATGAACTGCACCCAGCAGAGCCGCAGCGACCACAGGGCCCAAGTGTCGACAGACATAACGGATGTCCTCTTGAACTTTCGGTAGAGGATTTTGCTACCTTTTTCTTCTGCAGATAGTTTCTACCAAGTTGGACTCACTGCAGCGTATGTCTTCAGATCCTGAATGTAGATTTCAAGACTAAACTTTTACAGATTTCATGTCTCTGTTGAGAGCAATTACTCTCCCAAACTTACTGAATGACAAACCCTGTTTACATTTCTTCTTGTTAGAGGAGTTCACATTTTCTTTGTTGTAAATAAGCATATTTAAGTGAATGTCAGGCCATCTGCTCTGCTAAACTGTAGTGCAATACAAACTAGAGAATGCAATTTCTGTAGATATTGTGGTGGGATTGCTGGCTGCTGAAAAGCTGAGGCTGAGCTGTATTGCTCCATGTGTAGCTGGGGGCTAAACTGCATTGCTTGAAAAGCTGGAAGCTGGACTGTAATCGCTTTATGCACAGCTGGGAGCTGAACAGCATTGCTGGCTTAATTTTATATGATGGAGCAGTTGAAAGTATGAAGTAGGGGTTAAGGGATAAAGGGTACAAAATATATTGTGAGCTATAAAAGGTGTTGAAATGATAGTGGAAAGACTTTAATGAGCTTAAGTGTACAGAGAAGGGGTTGAGGTGTCAGTCAAGTGTCTCGGTCAGACATATATTAGGACTTGAGTTGTTTGTGTGTGTGTGGGTGGGTGTGTGTGCGTGTGTGTGCTTCAAATGTTTGTATGTAAGACCTGTTTTGGTCTTACTCAGTCGTTCCTTTAATAGAGATTAAGCAGACAGGCACAAAGTGGTATTCATGATTTTTACATCATGAGAGAGCGAGTGGACTCAGCTGTTAAATATGTCTTCATGGTGTCAAGAATATGGGAAATACAGCAAATTTAAAAAGTCCCTGTTTCTGTTTTGAGCCTGCAGACATTTTTTTATCTGACTTAACAGTCAATGAGGCAGTCCGGTGGCACTCCAATCACTTTGAGGCTCATAGCCAAAATGTAAAAGTCTGCCCAGATACACTTAACAAAAAAAATGAACGCTTTTGTTTTTGCCTCCATTTATCATGCTGGACTCAAAGATCTAAGTCTTTGTCTATGTACACTAAAACCCTATTTGCTCTCAAATATTGTTCACAAATCTGTCAAAATCTGTTAATCTGTCAAAATCTGTTAGTGAGCACGTCTCCTTTGCCAAGATAATCCATCCACCTCACAGGTGTGGCAGATCAAGATCCTGAGCAGACAGCATGCGTATTGGACAGGTGTGCCTTAGGCTGGCCACAATAAAGGCCACTCGAAAACGTGCAGTTCCATCACATAGTCCAATGCCACAGATGTCGCAGGTTTTGAGGGAGCGTGCAATTGGCATGCTGACTGCAGGATTATCTTGGCAAAGGACAAGTGCTCACTAACACAGATTTTAACAGATTTGTGAACAACATTTGAGAGAAATAGACCTTTTGTGTACATAAGGAAAATCTTAGATCTTTGAGCTCAGCTCATGATGAATGCGGGCAAAAAGAAAAGTTGTTGTTTTGATAAAAGAATAACTCATGAAGAGTGAAAACTGGGATTAAGCTGAAGAGAAATTTTTAAGAAGAGAGTAACAGCTTTACCCTCTGCGTCATGTCATCCACTCTGATCCTGAACATTCTGCCAAATCATTTGAGAATTGGAGAAAAGCATGAATAATACAAACACTAAAAGTAATAATAATAATATTAATAGTACAAGGAAGAATAAGGATAATAAAGAGAAACCGAGGAGGCTATAGACGGGATTGCAGCTGTTGCCCAGCAATCCCACCAATAAAAGAAGAAACAGAGAATAACATAGATGGGATTGCTTGCTCAGCAATCCCACCTATTAATGTTAATTATAGATCTTGTACACAGTTGGCTTAAATTTGAAATGCAGTAATAAACATTAATTATTGTAAATACATTTCACTTGACTTTGTGTGTCTTTCTTTAGCATTGTCAACAACTTTATAGAGTCAAGTGGAGGTAGTATTTAGGAACAGCCCTGCCAAGCCTATCAACCTTCTTACAGAGAAACATTAGTCATTTTGGGAATTTCTGTCAGACAAAAAAAACACACAGCCCAAAGAAGAAAGGAATGAGGAAAATATACAGTAACTGAAATGGTAACTGTTTATTTTATGGGTTTGTCTTTTTCCAATGTGTTTCCTCCAGAAAAATGACATGATTTGATTGTCATTACAGGGAAATCGACAAAGTGTTGGCACACTTCCAGTTAATTCCAACTAATTGCTTGTGTAACATAGAGTCGTTTAGCACAAAGCAGATCAAGATACTTCTTGGAAATTACAAGGAAAAACTTATCTAGGAAACATTTGACCACATCTGTACTGCTTTCTGGTTAGGATAAATATTCAATACAAAAGAAATCATATTAACTGTGTTTTAGTTTTTTCATGTATTTTATATATTTATAAATTAAAGCTTATATCATTATTGTTATATATGACCTAATATGTGATGAGTTGCATAATTCACCCCTAATGTAATGTTGACCAGAAATGTTTCATATTTTTTTATTTATTCATACTAGGGACATGACCTCAGTGTCATCGCTGGTAGTTTTGGGTAAAAGATTAGGGTTGATGAGCCAAACCAGTAATTCTCTTTCACACCGCCAGAGGGGGTCAGAGTGCTTAGTTACACTTCAGCAGCAAGAGACTTTAACATAGATTTATTAGCATACTTTCTCATAATCATATTATTAATGATAAGAATATTAATAAAATCACTATTTTAGAATTATAGAATAATACAAACTGAAGGGTTTTTTAAATGTTTGAGGGAATTTAATAATTGAGCAATAACATACATCTATTCTGAACATACTGTATATTGTTGAATTTAACTAAATTATTTCCAAATTTACATCAGTTTCTTTTAGTAAAGAGGGATGTGCTGTGTTGACCGTGTTAAACCTTCACACATGTTTGAATGAAACAAAGATTGTACCCTGTGCAGCTGGCCTCAAGGCTAACCAGCTTGTTATCCCTCTCAGTGCAGCTAAGTGGGCTTTTACAATCATCCTTATCGCTCTGTAATTTACGATGAAACACAACACTGCCTTCACGACAATGCAATTTTATGAGCTAATCCACTGGAAAGCAGGACAAATCAAAGATGCTTTTAAATGTGAGCCTGTTCAATATTTCATTGTGTGAATGAATTTGCATCGCCTTCTCACACTCACAATGCCACTGGTATTAATTTTGTTTTGGACATCCCTGCAGATGCATTTTAATACCCAAACACATCTGTTTATCCAATGTCGATCACTTTCTGGTCATTTTGAACCTGCAAGTAATAATACATTAGAGAGCAGGGGCTTGTCCTCCAGCATGGATTACTCTTGTAAAGGGGGCCTTCGCACAAACTCCATTTTGATTATTAAAAGCGGGGGACAGAGGAGGCAAACTGTGTTTTGTTTCCTATTAAGGCGACTCTTCTCCTCTCTAAGAGGATTATCCCTGACACACGCTCAGGAGTTACGTAAGGCTGTCAGAGGATAATATCTGACATTTTCTCATATCCCATATTTTGGCAGCTCAGCACTCTGTAAAATCAGTGTAGTTGAACTGAGGTGTGGCAGAACGGTGAGAATGCCGCATGGAATGGACAGACCGCTCATCTTATTGCTGTATATTTTGTATAAAAAGCATGACATTAGTTTTATGACATCAGTGAACTACATTTCTGTTTCTTCCTGTTTGATGTTGGTGTAGATATTGATGAGGATCAGCTTTGTTCTTTGTTTCATTTGTTTCCTTTTCTTTGCAGTTTTCCACAAATAGGCCAATTTTTCAATCAAACTGCCTTGTTGCAATGACAGTAATGAGACATATGTGTTTCTGAACACAAATCTCTATAGCTTTGACTTGCAGTACATGTGTTTTATGATAACACGGCCAAAAATGACCTAATTTGATTTGAAATTTCTTTCATAAAAAGAGAAACATCACAGCAGGCTCATTATTGTTTCCAGTGTTTGAAGTTCTTCAGCTGTGATGAAGTAAAAATGATCTTATCACCATCCAGCACCAAGAGGTTCTGCCACATAGAAGATCTCATCAGCGTTTTTGTTTGTTTAAAAGGAAATTGTGGTGACTGGAAGGGACACGTCAATATTGTGAAGCAACCAAGATAAGAAAGGGCTAGCTCACCAATATCTTGTACTGAAATTGAAGAAGTTCAAGTACCTCATGTTGCCATTTTGACCTCTTTCTCTGGTTGCCATATTGCAGCAGATTGAGAAACATGTAGCGATCCATCACATGATTTTATTTAGATTTGATTTAGTTTCATCGCATTTGTGTATTTAATTTAAATTTAAAGCTGCACTAACTAACTAATGCAACAGATTTCTTTGTGTAGTGTGAAAGTTGTTTCTACAAACCTACAGGGATTCATCAGCTATGTTGTTCTCCTCAGGACTGCTAGGATCTTGAAACATTGGGGGTTTAGCCAAGGCTTTCAGGCATCCTGTATTGCTTTCAAATATGGATTCTCCTGTTCTCAACTTTTCTCATTTAATATCCTCCCTGCTGAGTCAGCACATGTAGGCAAGACTGACTGAAGTAACATCTTTAAATGTGCATGTGGTGCTTATTCACCTCAATAATAAATGAACTGATTTTGTAATAGCTCCAGTGTTTCAGAAAGTTTAATGCTTATTTTCAAATCTTTCTGCACATTTAGAATCCATCCCAAATATCTGTGTTCCCAGACATTTCAATAATAAAGTGGTTATATTTTTAAGGAAAAAAAGCTGTAATATTATGAGAAAACAGTCACAGTCTAATAAGAATAAATTCACAATATCTACCTATAAAATCTACAAAATGCACTGCCATGAAGCGGCCAAAAAAAAACAATAAACGCAGGTTTAATTAAGTCTTTAGTTTCCTCAGCGGGGATTTAAACCACTCTAGTGTCCACTGTCCAGTGCCATTCAGCTGTGCTGGCTGTTAGTCTAAACTTTAAGCATTCATTTTCTCCCATAATTGTGATCCCAGTAACTGGCTGAGTAGGTCTTTGTTTTAGAATGGTCAGACTGAATATACTCTCTGCAAAGGCCAAAAAGAGCAAAACTTTCTAATTCATTTGTCAGTGTGATACATTCCCATTTTCTGTGTGAGAGGCTTAATCAGCATTGTGCTGCCATTGGAATGGACAATTTTATTCTTCTTCAGGCTGTCTGTTTCCCTTTCATGATTTAAAGAGGACAGACAGCCAAACCTGTTGTAATTGCTCCTGTAATCTCAAATTTCTTTTAAATATTTGCAATATTATTTCATGTTCCACGCTGCCCCCTAGCTCATGTTCTTCTTTCTCATTTTATTCAGTGTTTTATTTTGTGATTCTCATGTCTCCTCTCCTGTGTTGAATCATCTTCCCGTCTTTGTGTGTTTTCCCGCCAGTTTTGATTGTCTGCCTTGCCCTGATTAGTTTCACCTGTGTCTAGTTATCCTTCACTCTCAAGTGTATTTAGTTTGTGTTCCCTTGTCTCAGTGTGAGTTCATATTTGTATGTATTACAGTTGAATGGAAATCCAGTATCATCGGAAATCAAGTAGCCTATATATATCCCTGGTGTAGGTTCTGACTGGACTGCTTATTTGGTTAACATTGTACATACCTGAAAGAAGAATAAGTTATATTTTTTTTCTGTAGTGATGGCACCCGCTACATTGGTGTTCTCAATGGGCTGTACATTTTTAATTCACACAGGCTGTTAAGCTGTTGTTTGGCTAACATTGTTAGCTGCTTCTTAGTCCTTTCCGATATTAAAACCCCCACGAAACTCTTTTACTCATATTTTACATTCAGCACTAGATAGACCCCCTTCCTTTGTATAATGCAGGAAGACCATAACACTGACTGTGAGAGAGCTGCTGATGTCTCAGAAGGTGTTGAGAAAAAAAAATGAAAAGGGACAGATACTTAAACGGCACATAATCAACGCAATGTGGAATAGTTGAAAATGAGGTATGAACATTTTAGGATATACATTGTGATGTGTGCCAGTCCGTAGCGCACCACAGAAGCTGACAGCTTGTGTCCTAACACCCCGACCTCTGAAATCTCAACCACTGCCATCCATGGGAAACGCCTAACTGGATGTTTGGATACTAAAAAAAATCAACCACTTTGGGTCACTAACTTTGCCTACTAATTCTGTATGCCTTTAGCTTTTGGTCAGTTTTTACGCTTTGTCACTGACAGCAGCTGCTTGCTGCAGCCAAAACATCACTATGAACCAAAACAGTACATTTGCAGGCTGTAACCAAACCAAACCAATGAGCTAATACACAAAGCTGAGGGCAGCTGCAGTCAGGTGATAATTCTCTGTAGGATCTTCACTACACTACTAGAAGTCATTTCATCCATTGGAAATAAATATATGGATTATAACCATTTAAACATTCCCACTAAACCTAGACTTTTAATCTTTGTCTTAACCTTTTAAACTGTGCTTGATCCTAATACTAAATCCAACTCCTCACTCTGAACAGAAACAATGGAAAAGTCCTTCAAAAGAATTTATGAGGACATTCAGCTGTCCTAATTTTGGTAATACACACACACGCACACACACACACACACACGTACGCACATTCCCAGTGTGTGCCTAATAACATGTTGAGGATATGGGTAGCAGCTCACATCCTGCCCAGACTGTGACCCTGAATCCGCGCTGAAATATTTGATCAGACAATTTTAAGGGCAAAGCTGTCATCGCCTGCCTCAGACACAGAGGAAATTACTTTGCAGATAACACGCTCCTTTCACCTTCTTTCCCATGGAATCTGGGTCAGCTTCAGCGGCCGTATCTGTGGCCGGCATATTTCTTCCATTTGTCCCTTTGGTATTAAGGCTCTCCTCTCTCATTATGGTGGCAGAGGGGGTTGGATGCTGTTCATGCGCACATGTGGCTTTTTATGTTCAGTATTAAATGAGAATAAGTGAGTAGGGTTGGACCCACCACTGACCAGCAATGTAGAAGTTGTAGAAATAATAATAATAATAATAATAATAATAATAATAATAATAATAATAATAATAATAATAATAATAATAATAATAATAATACACTATAAAATCATGTTTTGTCATGGGGTCACTCTTTAGGAAAATCCTCAAGTGCATAGGAAGTGATACATTTACCATTTCCTGTTTGGAATTAACATGTTTTTATAGGTTTAAACAACAAAACGTCTTAGGTTTAGAAAAAATCTTGTTTTGGGTTAAAATAAGTTACGAAAGTAAGTTACGAAAGTATGTCACGTAAGTAAGTAATGTAAGTCACTTGACTTAACCTATGAAACTTTACTTTCAACTAACTTAACTTTAAATAAGTCAACTTTGACTTTCTTTCGCATGGGACTGGAACTTTGTCCTATTTGAAAGTTTACTTGGCACATCCATCCACGCCCACCACCTCTTACTCAGACTTGTCTGCTACTTTCATACAGCCACTAGAGGTCACTGCCTAACACAAAATTAAATAAGTTGCTTTTCTGGCGGAACAGGCTGCTACACAGCCTGCAGACATGGAGCAATGTTAGCATTCATTTGGAGTGGTGTTGGAGGTCTCTTGCTGAATGTCCAAAAGTGACTACAGGCTTTGCTCCGTTTTGATCTCTAGCAACTCCTGAGAGAAGTATCTGGCTCTTTAGGTGCTAAATGCTCCACTATCTATCCAGCTAGTCATTAACTTTGTCTTCTGTCTGGTGCTGGGTAGGTAGCATTCAGGTTAATAAAAGCTTTTTCACTGAAAGCTGGTGCCTGCAGCTGAAAAAGTAAATTGTGAGGTAGAAAAGCCAAAACAATGAGCTGAAAAATACTAACATGCCCTGTCATTTGACCCATTATTGATGTAAAAATATTGATATGTAGCTTTAATGCGGTTTAGTTGGTTTCACAACATTGAAAGAATTTATATCGAACACTTAGACTGCTTACAGTACTTGCTCTGTAAAGAATAATCCTTACTTTATAAAAGACAAACAAAAGTATGAAAACGTTCCCTCATACACAATAATACTAGTAAATGTGATGGATTATTTCAACCCTTAAATATTTTTTCACCTTTTTTCAATAAAACACAAGTCCTTGAAGTAAATAGAAGAACAAAGACTGCTCTATTCAGCGTCTTGCTCAAGGACAAGACGTCTTAGTTATAAAACATCTGCTCAGTTTGACTGGAAATGAAAGTTGTGTCCAAAGTTAAAGTAGGAGTAATGAATGAATAGCTAAAAAGAACCAAAAATTTAGTTTTGGATCATGAACATGTAGAGCAGCCACTGATTGTATTTCTGTTTTTGTACATTGGTTGTTGGTAGTATACAAGAATATACATTTGACTTTTTCTTTCCACTGCTGAACAACCAGACACTTCTGCTTGGCCTAGATAGTGTTTTTGGTATAAATTTGAGACTGACACCATCCGTCACTTGACAAACATTGCCATGCAATCTCCTGCAATAACCCTCCGTCTTCCCAGACTTGGTGAAGTATGGGGGAAGGGAGGTTTCTGCCGTGGTCACAACCAGGTAGCCTGGGGTGAAATGAACCTGAATTAATTGTGTTCTTGCAATTTTCCTGTAGTAAAATTCCTTTGAGGTCCTTCATGCTTCATTACGCTAATGTCATTAGCGTTTAATAACAAATTATCTTACTTTATTTATGACAGTCATTAGCCCCAGCATCTGACCTTCTCTATTTTTCTCTTAGAGGAAATTACTGATAGGGTCGTGTTAGCTTGATTATTGGAAAATCCTCATACCTCATAGAACTGGGCTTTCTGTGTGAGAGTCGTAAATGATCAATGTAATGCCAGGTTAATAAATCAATCTGCACTCCTTCTTTTTAGGCGTAAGGAGTTCAAAGTTCCACACATAAAAGGCGTCGTTTTAAGCTTCCAGAAGTGGCAGGGTCCCTGCCACTTCTGCCTCTTCCATCACATATTTACGAAGTGCGATAAGGGGCTCATAATCATGCAGCCTAAATTCCAACTCCTCCCTTTTGTGGCCTAACTTTTAGCCAAGCTTACCCTACATACGTATCTACAACATCAGGTTAGTCTGGCTGTAATCTACAGTCATAACATTACAATTCCTCCCTATCTTATTGTGGGCTGAACACTCACCCCTTCAACAACAAGCTCACATTACTCTCTCAGCACTGAATCACATTCCCTCCTCTGTCTGCCTCCTCCACTCTCGCTGATATGCTCACCTATTGTTGTATTGTATTATGCAAATTCTGCTATAATAATGTATTAATACAGTCATATTACAATGTTATAGACAAAATTGCTTTATTAATTTCACCACCCAGTGCTCTTTAGTACGCTAACTGTGATCATTTTGTGATTATCTTGGTTCTCTTCAGTCCAGCTCATCACTGTTTCCATACGTCCAGCATCTCTGACACCATTTCAGCTGTGTACGTAGCAGCAATGTCAACACTACATAAAGAAACGCAATACAAGACAACATTTTAAACGGCACCAGCAATATATACGACTGAAAAACACCCAACAGGATGCCATCTCAGTCATCTAAATCAATAAATACGTTTATTAAAGGTATAACTTTTACCAAATTATTAAACTAGAAAATATTACTGTAGGAGTCCATCTCTGAAATATGCTACTTAGCTAAGGGCCAGGTTGTTCTTGAACAGAACTAGTTCGTACAACACGTCACCTGACATCATCCGAAATCACACGTTCACAGCTGTTCCGAACGGTAAAGTGAGACTGAGAGGGGGGAGATGGTATAATTGTTTAAATACAGTGATTTTCAGAGAGTTTCACCTCAAAGACATTCATAGTGGTGCACTTATTCGTAAACATGAAAAGCTAGCCAACGACGGCATGTAGAAGGAGTGAATGTCGGTTTCAGAAAGTAAACAGAAATTGACCTGCAGAGCATGACGTCCATAAGAAACTAGGTTTTCCATTTACCTCTCATAAACCTGCTTGTTTCAATTATTTATCTGTTAAATTTTTGATGTTATCACTTCCCTCCAAATGGATTTATTTGTTATGAAAAATGAAACGTGTGCAAATACAAACCTTGCATTTTTTATGGATATTATTTAATGCATGTCACCAGCATTACTCTTACATACTGACAATGTAGAGCATGTGTAAGGTGTGGCACACGTGCTATCAGCGTTGTAGGTTCAAATCCCACCCGGGGTTGCGCATGTTCAAAATGTGTACACGTCCCTCTCCTGTAGATTTCTGCTTTCTCGTCCTTCTCAACAACCACTGCTACAATTATTATTTATCCTTATTATAATTTATCATCATTATTACTAATATATTTATAGATATTTGTATTATTACCACTTATGTTACTATCATTTTACATCTCTATGTGGAACTTGCATTGGGCTGTGAGTTCTTTTTCCTCTTCCTCATTTTTCCTGAATTGAAAATTAAATTGTAATGAACTGTATAACGTGCTGTAAATACGGAAAGTTGCCATCAAATAGCTTTCATTTTCCGTGCATGTTGTAAGAATATTTAACATGATTTTTACAATACGTGCTGCAATGTGAGTTTAAGTTTCAAGAAGACAGCTAATACAATAGACAAAAGACTGAAGACTGAAGGTATTAGTTATCTTCTTCTTCTCCTTATGATAACAGTGGGTCTGCGAGAGGCATGCTCACTAGTGTTTTGGAAAGATCACAGTAATACTTCTCTGCTAACTTCTGTCTTTTCACACTACCAGTTTTGGGTCCAGCTGTCAGAACATGATGGATGGACCGTGCAGTTTAGAGACCAACATTAATAGAATCATCTTAATTAAACAATTTGCCAAATGGTCCCATTGTCTTGAATGTGTTCACATTAAGGTTCTTATTTCAGCTGCAACCCACACATCCATTACACTCCTCCAGCATTTGAATTATGGATAGTCAGGAAATTACTACCTTTATATTGGGCACAGAGGAGATTAAACGCCTCTGTGGTATCGGATTATATTTGTCTATCAAATCTTTTCAGGCTTCAGGAGAATTTTATAACTTCTATTATTATATCAACTTTACTAGAATTCTATAAACTGCTGTTAATGCTATTACTCCTCTTGCTCTATTAGTACACCTACTAGTGCTACAGCCATTACTACAACATTAATCTTTCTACCGGTATGCTGCTACTAAACTACAAAAACAGCCACAAAAATAATATAATAGATAGAATTTAACATCACTCCACACATGAGCTATTTTGCCATGAACCAGAGCAAAGATCCACCCAGAAACTCAGCTTCAGTGATGTGCTTCCATACCATACATAGACTGTGTGTGTGTCCTTAAGGCCCTCGTTATTCAAGCACATCTTATAACTGTGCTATCAAACTAATGCTAAAACATGGCTAAAAGTCATTGTCATGAAAAACATGATTCTAGGAACAGAGGCTGACACGTTGACAGATACATGCACACGTACATAATGGTGAAAATTCTGTATTTACTGCTCATTTTATTCCCACGTTTACTGATTTTATATATTAAGTGGATAGAATGCCATGTCATGTATGCTTATTTGAATTCACTTTATTACAGAAATACACACTCATGCACACATATATACAGTAGATGCATACATCTATACATACACACAAGCACGTAAATATAAATGTGCAAATACACGCTTGAAAAAAAATGATACTCCATCAACTTAATTATTGCACTTCCGCAAAGTTGGGTGACTCCCAAGAGACAATTAAAATTAAAAGTGTCAATCTCAAACACTGCAACCTTTTCACTCAGTTCCGATAATGCAACTCAATAGTGTATTTCATATAGCTGCCAGTATACTCCATCCAAAGTGCTTGCCGGAAAGATTTGGAAACCCCTTTTCCTACACTTTTCCAACGTTGGAATTGGGGGGTGGAATCCAACAATTTTCACATAGCCATTTGGAATAACTACAAACACATTTGAATTCTCACATCTACAAACTAGTTCTGTTCGACCCGACTCCTGTCATAAAAGTGTTGCATTCGAGGCCAACCTGAGATAATCCTAATACTAATACTGACACTTTAAATAACATTAAATAACATTACTAACATGAGTGCTACTTGTGTCTTCTTCAGATAATAATATAAATTATTGCGACTATTATGATCATTAAAATTATATTATTCAGTGAAGCGACCACTTAACTGCTAGCTGTGAACTTGAATGGGGAAATGAGTTGCTAGGTTTCTCTACTGACAACACCTGGAACACTCTCCAGTATCACTGTACTGACGTGTGAAAACCACCTTGTCATGGTGAATGGCAAAATAAGTCCCAATGGGATCCATCATCCCCTACCTGAAACCTCTATTCAACACCTGCCACTGGCTAGATGCCTGTGAAGCGTGAAGGCTCCTCTTGTCCTCACTGCCATTACAATACTCTTTAATTAGTGTACGCTGGCATCAGATGTCTTCCCACTTGGAAAAGTACTGAGCAACTAGTGCGCAAAAAAATGGTTTTAAAGGGTTTTGCTTTTTTGCAGTAGCAAGTGAAAAGGCTTGTAAGAGGATTTTTGAAAATGCGATTTGTTGACTCACTAAGAGGTTATCATCCTTAAATCCTTCTGATGTAACACTACTTTTCATTTTTCACCCAAACTGCCTCTTTTCATGTTTTGGTCCAAATAAGATTTGACCAGGACACGCAATGAGGAACCAAACATGATAAAAACAGATACTAAGCATGTCAGATATGACTTAGGGATAAAAGGGCACACTCATCTTCCAGACTAAAACATTTTATTTCATACCTACAAATAGCAGCTCATGAAGTCCTGACAAAATGTTACCTTGACTGCCCTACTTAGAAATTTGTCCTGTGTCTAATACAATAGGAAAAAAAGTATTTATATAAAACGTTAATATTTAGACAGTGGTAGTCTGGATTTATACAGCCAAGGAAACTTTAACAAGCCTCTTGGCACCTTGGAACCGATTCCTCATACCTATAAAAATCACACAAAGGGAGGACAGAGGAATCTGGGTCACGGTGGGCTCGGGGCTAGCTGGCAAACCTCCTTCTAATTTGCGTGACACTAACTTTGGCTGACTGGGGCTTCACCGCGAGCCCAAACTCCCCTCCTGTCTGAACTGATAAGGATCAATTCCTCCGTGAATCTGCTGTTTGTAAAGCTGTGGGTTGTTGTAACAAGGTGGCGGGTGAGCAGGGAAGTCCATTTTTAACAGGATGAACAGGAATCAGGTTGACAAGTGTCCAGCCTGCAGTGTCAATCCAAATCATAGCTCCAAAGGATCTGGACACTGACAGCACCTTCAGAGAACCGTGGATTTTCTTTGTTAACAAATATTGCGCTGAAATTACAGCAGTTATACAGGATAAAGCTGCTGTCACATGAATACCTCCTACCTCATTTGTAAAAAAAAAAAAAAAATCCTCTCATACTTATCCATCAGATTTAATTACAAAAAAATATATTTTCCCTTAGCTGTAGTGGTGCCTAGCTCTGATGAAAGTTTTATTTGCCTTCACCCTGTTACAATAAATGCCAATGGAATTTTGTAAGTGGTGTCATCTCATTTTTGCATTGAGAAATAGCATTTAAGAAATTCTGCAACACGTCCTCCAGATAATAATCCTATAATCCACCAAATGTACCATCATCAGTTTTTGCAAGGACTTTTCACTTTCATAGAATAAATTCCAAATAAAACTGTTGTCTATTTACACATTTATTTCACATCCGTCAGACACAAAGAAACATTAGCATTCATTTAGTCATGGTTCTGGATAGGAAGGGGCAGTATTTATAATGCATGTATTTAAAATACATATTTAAAATGCAAAATAGAATTTTGTAATTTCTGTTTGATAGGGCTGATGAAAATTTGTAGTTTAAAAACCGTGTAAAATACTTGTGACAAATCTATGCGATGACATCATGCCTCAAGCTGCCTCTGATTGGTGCCTACTCAGTAATTTCAGCTTTCCATCAATATTTAGCATAAATTCCTACAATTATCAACAGTTCCTTCTTTTGGTGTTTTATTTTAGTAGTCTAGGCTAAATCAGTAAATCATTTAACAATTTACCTAATGTTCTAGCAAACTATTTGACCTGAGTAGCAGCCCTCAGTTATCATTAGCTTGCCGAGAGCCTATGTTAAGATTTCATCAGTAGTGCAAAAAAAATTAAAGTGTTTCTTAGTTTGCAAAGTGATTTTATGACACTGTGGAAATGGAAAAATATTTTTAGTGTTTTTGAAATACAAAAACACACGGCTACATGGCTTGGCTGTTGTCGTTTATTTTGATAAACTTTGTATCTTATTTTAAAATACATTTTGCCCATCCCTCTTCCTGGCCACCTAGTGAACAAAAGCCCAACACTGACTCTCCTTTTAGTACTTTTGCTTTCTACCAACTCCTGAGAGAAATATCTGTCCCTGTAGTTGCTAAATGTTCCAATGTGTTCATCAGCGAGTTGCTAACTGTGTCAGTCTGCTGGGCAGGTGTAGAGTGGATTCTTGCCTACCCCACATCCAGGAAACAAGTGGCATTAGCATTCATTCGTAATCAGGTTTCTCCCAATGTAACTCTATCAACCCCTGAGAAAGATAGCTGGGTGTTTAGCTACTAGATGTTTGACTTTCTTCACAAGCTAGAAAAAGAAAGATGCTAACATGCTCCAGGGGAGAACCTTAGAATTAAAGTTTGTGCATCACTTTGACCCCTTTCACATTAAAGTAATTTGACCCATTGTTAATTAAAATAATGTGGATCAATGCATCTTTAAATGCAATTTTCAGTGCTGTCAACAACATAAGAAAATTCCATTTGCCTTCATTGTACTGGGGTTGAGATAGAAATCTCAGAGAACGAAATAAAACTGAAACTTTCTGCATGGCTAGATATTATATGGGTAAGCTATCCAGAAAGGTTCAAATCAAGGGCAGCAACTGGACTTTGTTGAAGACATTTCGCCTATCATCCAAGATATTTGAACTGAAGAAGCCTCTTGGGAGAGAGGCAAAACGTTTTCAACCAGGTCCAGTTGTACTTGATTTTAATTTTGCTTACATAACAGTGATCTGGATGACTGAGAATCTTCACAGACAATATGGCTAAGGGAAAAATGTTAGTTTTATATTTTCATCAAATCCATTTTTGTCTGACTAAACACAAGTCTGTATTTCTTAGTGCAAAGTGAACATTTTGTAGGGCAAGAGGCCTCTCTATAGCTCACTTTCTAGGGTTGCTTTCACTGGGTTATATTTAATTAACATTATTTGAAGAGAGTGTGTAGCAGACACAATTTGATCTGGCAAAACATCAAAGTTCAGATAAATTCACACAAATGAAAATGATACGCTCCACAGTACAGAGACTGATGGTTAAAAATAACAAGGGTCACTGTGATGACAGTATTCACCATGCACATACTGTCTAACAACCACTAATGCCTCTAGCAGCCTATCAATTCAGGTGTGAATATTCCTCTCAATTTAAAACACCACCCACACTTATATAATCTTTGTGATCTTTGCAGTAACAGTTTCCCGAGCTTACAGTTTAATTTACATATCGACTCCTAACATTAAAAAAAAAAACAGATACCACTTACAGACGACACAAAATTGAAATCCTGCCTACAAAAGGACTGCAATTTCTGCTTCAGAGCAAACACCCAAAATCTACAGTGCATGACTACTTCACAAGAAAGAGTACATTACTTCACATCAAATGTATTTTTTTCATCTTGTACTGAAACAAGAACGTAAAAAAAAACACTTGGGTTCAGACTGTAAGAATACTGGAATATAAAAAAGGTGATTTTCTTGCTATGCCATGTGAACAGGGTCTGTGAGGGTCTGCCCCACTGTCCTACTTCCATTCTTGAGAATTCCCTCAGTGGTAACATGACCCAAGTTCATTGCTGGTGTTTTTAGACCACTAATATCAGAGTCGTCTGCCTGCGGTTCTAAGAAAGCCACCCGCTTTCCATTTGACCGCCGCTCTACTGACTCTACCTCCCTGGGGTCTGAACAGAGAATGATGGCTCGTCCGCCGCACCCTCTCGATCCCCCACCCCGGCTTTCACGGCATCGACAGGGGGTGAGGTAGAGGTAGAGCAGCACCAGTATGATGCTGACCACACAGGAAGCCAGGGTGGTGAACGCTGTGTTGAAATGCTCGGCACCACTGCGATGTGCCAAGCCACTGATGGAGGCAGTACCTAAGTTTCCAACCACCACATTGACCTCCAGAGACTTGTTGGCGTCATAGTGGCTCCTGCGGCCTGCCACGCACCCATACATACCGGAATCCTCCAACAGGGCTCCTTGGATTTCAAGGGTGCCATTGGGGAAAACTATCAGGTGGGCACTTGGATCATTGGTTGATGAATTCACCACAGTCCTGGGGGTAACCCAGAACACCACCAGCCCCTCCTGGGCTGGAGAAGCCAACCCCGGACATGGCACGCTTAGCCATTTACCAGGCTCTACTTGGTAAGTCTGTGCCTCAAGGGACATATCTGACACTACTTGCTGGGTACATTCAGACCCTGGTCCTGAATCGTCTCTACATGGGTATTCACCTCTGAAGTCCACCAGTGGGCGATACTGTTTCCACATCCAGTACTCCAACAAGGCGAGTAAAGTACAGTCGCAGACCAAAGGGTTTTCCTGCAAATAAATTCCACCTTGTTGCGTGAGAGACAGCAGGCTCTGGACCGGCACATTGGACAGCCTGTTGTATGACAGATCGAGAAAGGTCAGATTACGCGGACCTCCAGGTTCCCAGTAAAGCCCCAGAGGGAAAGCCATGAGTCTGTTCCCAGAGAGGTAGAGCCTCTGCAGGCTTTGAAGATCGCTGAAGGCCCCTTGGTTAATCTGGATAATCTGGTTGCCAAACAGCAGCAGCTCTTTCAGTTCCTTCAACCCAGTGAAGATGGACGAGTTCAGCACTGTTAGTTGGTTGGAGGAGAGATCCAGGTGGACGAGATGCGGCGTCACAGCGAAGGCTCTCACCTCAATTCGGTTTATGGAGTTTCGGCTGAGAACCAGTGAAGTAAGCCGCTTGAACGGTTGGGAAATCCAGTCCACAGGCAGGACAGTGAGGGCGTTGTGGCTCAGGTCCAACCGTGTGGCATAGCTTGGGAGATCAAAGGGCAGCGCAGACAGATTGCGGCCGCTGCAGGAAATTATATCGCTGGCACAAAGGCAGTATGGTGGGCAAGTGGCCACAGAGGGAGGGAAGCCAAGACACAGGGAGAGCAGCAAGGCTGCAGCAGCAGGGTTGCTGTGGCCCCCTCCAACACTGATCTTTCCTAAAAGCTGTAATGCAGTGGAAGGCATCCTGGTATTCCCTCAGGATGAGATCTCAGGTTACTGTCTCGCTGGGTGTGCACATGTCAGGTTTACAAGCATCTGATAGTGGACGGCTTTAATGAACTGAGGAGAGAGAGATACAGAAAAACAGGCAACATGGAAATGAATCACCTTATTTTTTATACTAGTTTTAGTAATAATCTACCAGCACTACTGGCAATAAAAAAAGCGCAAACACCACATGAAGTAAAACGCATCATCATGAGAAAAAACAGGCACAGTATGAAAACACAGTGAGACTATGTGGAAGCATGTAATAGAGGTAAAGGCATTACAAAAATGTAGCTCTAAAATGAAATTGGAATTCAAATCTACATACAAAAGTGATGCCTGCTGGCATCGTCTGCAAACATCCACTATTAGTAACTGCTGTAAGTGTAACTTAATCCATATGTCAGTAATCCATACTCCTCCCCAGTATTTCTCACAGATACAAAAGATAGATAGATAGATAGATAGATAGATAGATAGATAGATAGATAGATAGATAGATAGATAGATAGATAGATAGATAGATAGATAGATAGATAGATAGATAGATAGATAGATAGATAGATAGATAGATAGCAGTTTTATTAGTAAACAAAGTTTACAGCTTTAACATTTAGCCGATTAATCTATTAGTCCATCATTAATCTGCAACTGTTTTGATAATCACCAAATCATCTACATCATGTCCCAAGTACAAATACCAAACTCTCTGTGGTTGCTGCTGCTTTAAAGTTATTATTGACTGCTTTTTGTAGGCTAAATGTAAACTGAATGTATTTGGGTTGTGCAGAGGCAAAACAAGACTTTTGACAAGGTCATGTTGGCGTCTATGAAAATTTGGATGCAGTTGGACTTTTTCACTATTTTCTGACTCTTTGTATCCTAGTTGATGAATCAATTAATCAATAACATAATTAGATGATTAAATGAAGATGAAAATACTTGTTTGTTCCGGCCCCAGTGAAGTTTACATAAGTGACAACATTAAGAAGTCATAGATTGTGTTAAAGAATGAGCCAAAAGACAACGTTTCTTACAACAAATCAGTTTAAAACCTCGTCTCCGCTCTGAAAACACAACTTCTTCAGACATCCTCCACATAACAAGGAAACTTTTGCATCAGCCAACTCCTGAGAGACAAATCCCTCCCAGCAAGACACTGCCGAAACTGGTCTACCTGACAATACAAGCAACTGTGTGTTCCTCAAACAGCTAAAAGAGTGAACTTGTGTGTGTGAAGGTTGGTAGACTAGCCATTTTTCAAGCCAATCAGACATACTCACTTACTAAAATGTTCCTTAAAGAGATTCTGGGAGGCCGATGATAGACAAGTGAGTGGTTGAGGAGCCGCAGATCATGAAATGTAACTCAGGTAAGTCAGCAGGCTTTTAAAGGGAGGAGGGAGGGCCTCTGTCAACCAATGAGGTGGGCAGAGTTCCCAGGCTCCTCCTTTGAGCAAAAAATGCCAAAGCAGGGACAGATGGAGAGATAGCATTTGTGACATCAAACAAAAAGTAAGAAAAAAGGTATAAATACTTTTATACGAAAATCTAATGCCTGTGTGAACAACTACAAAGGAAAATAGATAGATAGATAGATAGATAGATAGATAGATAGATAGATAGATAGATAGATAGATAGATAGATAGATAGATAGATAGATATTTTGTATTTTACTGAGAAATGCTGCATGCTCTTAGCTCACCTGTGTTTCTCCATCAGCAGCTGTTTTCCCTATTAAACTGTTCTCAAAAGAATAATTTAAAAAGCGCTGCAAAAGCTAAGCAGTTTTACAGCTTTAACAATTAGCCGATTAATCTATTAGTCCATCCATTAATCTGCAACTGTTTTGATAATCAACAAATCATCTAAGTCATGTCCCAAGTACAAATACCAAACTCTCTGTGGTTGCTGCTGCTTTAATGTTATTATTGACTGCTTTTTGTAGGCTAAATGTAAACTCAATGTATTTGGGTGGTGCACAGGCAAAACAAGACTTTTGACAAGGTCATGTTGGCGTCTATGAAAATTTGGATGCAGTTGGATTTTTTTTTACTATTCTCTGACTCTTTGTATCCCAGTTGATGAATCAATTAATCAATAACATAATTAAATGATTAAATGATGCGGTAAATACTTGTTTGTTCCGGCCCCAATGAAGTTTACATAAGTAACAACATTAAAAAGTCATAGATTGTGTTAAAGAATGAGTTAAATGTAGGAAACTGCGGGTGGAAGATGAACTATTCTATATTATAATTATTGGTAGCCGATTCTGTCCTTTCCTTTTTCTATTAGAAAGATAAGAATCTGAAATTAAAATCTTGTGGAAAACAAATAAACAAAACAGAACAAACACAGCCGACAGCTCACCTTCCGCCCACACTTAAATAATCAGCTCGTCTGCTGTTCCGGACGAGATGCAGGACCGCGTCCCGTGTGCGAGGGCTCACATTCCTAAAGGCAACTTCGCTCTTTTTGGAGTAAAGCGTTTTCGTCTCCCCTCAGCAAATACTCCGACTAGAATGTGAGGAGGAAGCCGGGAAGCTGCAGCTGAACTGCTCACCTGCAGGTCGGGTTGCATTTTGCCGTGGGAGGGGTCGTCCAGAGTGTAAACACTGAACCCAACAGCAGCCCATACGCCAATAACATGTGAGTGGATGCTGCCGAAAGGAGGAGAGGGAGGTGGAAGATGAAGAGGAGAGGGAGAATGTGCGGTAGGAGAGGGTGCAGCATCAGCACGAGCTCAGTTATTTGGTTAATTTGCTCCTGTATTTTGTGACTTAGTTACTTAGTTTTCCTCAGTGACTGTTTTGGTTAAAGAAGTTATTGGGAATTGGACAATAACTGTGAATATAAGTGACAAGTCAGATAAAAAATCAGGCTATTTTTGTGTCTCTCCAGTGAACATTTTAACATATTATTAATTAATTATGAAGTCAAACCTGCCTGGCATAAAAAAGTGGCACTTTGCGGCACTTTCAAACCTGCTTAACCAGACAATATCTTCCTTAAAATGCCACAGAAACACCTTTATTCTAACTTAACTAATAAATAAAAACATTTTACCTGCAAACTGACAAAAAATGGCTACCAGATAGCAGATTAAAGCAGCATCAAATGACTGCATGTAAGGTCAAAGGTGTCAGAATTATCAGTTTGTGCTTTTTTAGCATCTTTCGGCTCATTGTTTTGATTAAATAACTGCAGCGCTACTGTTCATTCTCACTACTCTCATCCACCCTGTTACCAACAGAGGCAAGCAGCTGTTTTCATCAAAAAAGTTATGCTACTTGTCTAACACCAAACAGACAGACAAAGTTAGCGACTAGCTGGTGAACATGGAGGAACATTTAGCAGCTAAAGAGCCAGGTATTTCCTTCAGGAGTTGATGGAGACCAAAAACAGAGTGAATATTGGACTGGCCAGAAACAGTTTCTTGGTACACGGTAAAAGTGATTTCACACATGGTGGTCAGTTTGTCAGGATATCTTTGCTTCTGCTGCTTAGATTTTGACCTTATTTTTTGTGTTGCAACTTGACCTGTTCTGCCTCAGTGACACTTAAGTGAATCGAAATAACATTCATATCGTTTTGCTTCCCATCAATCACCTGACACATACAGAAATGAAACCATGAATGCATTCAGGTCATATTAGCTTTAAATCCAGGAGAGGGTGTTTGAGTAATATCTTTGGGTATTGTTTGAATCCCTCTAACCCCTTTAGTTGGTCCTTGATGTCTTAAAATCGGTGTTCATTAGTGTATGTATACAGTCTATGAGAATTTAAAAGGTTTAGATATTATTCTTGCAAGCTGAGGGCTCATAACCTCTCCAAAGTATGCCAAGCCTGCCTGTGGTAGACTACAGCCTTTTAATGGTGGCTTGGCAAGGACAATTTGGTTTAATGTCATTTAATTAGAGATAACATCACTGCAATTAAACATCTGTGACCTTGAACATGTCTTTTTCATGTTCTCTAACGAAGCCAAAGCGTCATCACTGCTGGGTTGCACTGTGCTGTTAAAAGTCTATATACTGAGTTGTGGAAATACGTAAACACTTGGAGCTTACACCCCCCCCCCCCACCCCCCCACCACCACCCCCACCCCCACCCCCTTTCTGTAAAAGAAGGGCAGCATTTTAGGATTTGCTTGTTGAGGCAGAATATTTTAGACGGTGTTAAGCTGTGCAAAGGGTTTACATAATCCCCCTCATTTTTCAAAATAGTGTCTATCTGTGTAGTGTTGGAATACAAAATGTAGATGCTGCTTTATTGATTCACGTAATGTGGCCACGTGTTCTCCATTACAATCACATGGAACTTTATTTTCTAAAATGCTTTCAATCTGTGCTTCAGAATTTCAGTCTGTTTACCACTGTGTGTGTGTGTGTGTGTGTGTGTGTGTGTGTGTGTGTGTGTGTGTGTGTGTGTGTGCGTGTGTGCGTGTGTGTGTGTAAATTTGCAACTGGCAGATGGTGTCTTTCATACCACAGTTCGTCAAGGTTGTAAGCTGTGAGTTTGAAGTCACCTTTTTTTTTCCTTTTGCTTTCGTGTTCTATCTTGTAGATCCACACATACACGGGCAGTTCAATACCTGACAAAAAGAAAGGAGACAAAAAAAAATCAATTGTATTCTCATTTCAAAACATGAGTCAATTCAATTAAATTAGCTGAAAGAGCAGTGAGAATAACGCCTGTTGCTTTATAATCCTGACTTCAGTCTAATCACAATGCACCCCGTGTCACACTGTGACAGACAAATCGTTGTATGTTTCCATGGTGCCGACCATCAAAGGGGAAGGGCTCCAGGGATTTTGCCAGAGTGTCCATCTTCCCTCCAGGATGACACAGTCATGTTGTTGATATGCGAGGGATGGATGGATAACAATCTGTTCTTGTTCGCAAGAATGTGGCATAAGTAGTGAACACCATGGAATGACAATGTGGCCTGGCAGTTAAATGCATGTAATTGCATCTGTCTTGGATCCCACGTGTAAAATAGTCACTGATTACATGGTAAGAACGATCGCCAAAAGGGTTGAAGAGCACTGGTCTGGATGGTTTTTAGTTTAGTGCGTGAAGAGGAGACCATTCTATCGTCCCAGCATGCATTGAGCAAAAGTCATGGAAACATCCTGAATATCAGAGATTAGGTTTGCAGCTTCAGAGGCTTTGGAAGTTACCAGAAAACATTAGGCTTAGGGAGGGGTGGAAGGAAAGAAGGTAACGCTGATTGTTCAAGAAGCGGAGACACTTTGACAAACTTTGTGTTAATTGTGTTCGCAGCTGTCACAAAGTCCTTGGGATTTGTTTTCACAGTTTTGCACGTCACTTTCACTCTAGAACTAAACTAAACTTAGAGTTTTCTATGCCTTCCATTTTGGATTTGTTTAAATGTTTTTTTATGCATATATTGCCTTTTGGACCTTATTTCTGTAGAACTTTGCCAGGGCGCATGATTTTCCAGTCTTTTTGTCTTGGGTGGATTAAGTTAATTAATTTTAGGCAAAATAGTGTTGTAGAAGCTGTTGGCTTTTTCATTAGTGCTGGTTGCTTAATTCACCTCCTTTTACCTCCGGTCATGGATGAATTGCAACCAACCTGCCAAACTTGCTCAGGCCAGGCTCCCTTAAAGGTATTACAACCTGTTTTGTGCACTTAAGCTAACGGGAAGCTTCAAGTAGCCTACACTGATTTCATGTGAGTGATAATCATGTCCTAACCTCTTCTGTCGCTCTGAACCTCAGAGTTTGCAGATGAGGCTATTAGGTGCTCAGCTAGCTCATCCTGATGTGGTGATTGGGGCAGTGAATATCACGCACACACAGCAATAGCAGAGATGTGCTGTGGGAGTCTCAGGTCTCACTTTCACTCACCGGCATTGTAGATGATCTGGAACACTGATGTAGGTTAGTTCTTAATGCATGTGAGTAGTGAAAAAAGTCTCTGAAACTGCAGCCACACCAGAGTTTTTTTTAAATCAAGATACTAGATAGACTCACCAGTTTTTTTTTACCAGAGATCTCGGGTTATACATCTAAAAACCTGCTAGCATGGCATGTATATTATTCACTGCCAAAACTTTATTTAGGTTTGATTGTGATTTATCTCCACAGTTCCTAAATCCAAATCGTTGAGCTCTAGTCAATTCAAATTTTCAGCCAACAACACTCTCATTCTTGTTCTTACCCCCTCTACATCCTCTTTTCCTGGTTGTTATCCATCCCACCCCTTCTTTGCTTAGAATATTCCCGCGGTCTTCGTGGAGGAGCAGGTTGTCTGAGGCTCTTGAGGAGGTTTCAGCATGTGCCTTTTCTGTTCTTACAATTTAATCAGTTTAGTACACAATACTCCAAAGATGTCAAGCCTAATAGAGTAACTCCTAATAGAGAAATGTATTGGTTTCTAATCATCTTGCACAAACTCATAAGGTGCAATCATGTTTGCCAACTTATTTTTGCAGCCCTGTTTTAAACGTCCACATTTTCCACTTTATGTTGATTGAACAAACAAGATGTAATGCTTGAATTGATGAGCTTTAAAGGTGATGGATGCTGGATTCTCTCAACTGTAGCTAGAGCTAGGCTAGCTGTTTCCCCCCGTTTCCAGTCTTTACGTCTTCATCGTGCACAGGTAGCCAATGGCCTGCTTTCTGTAGCTTCATATTTTAGACAGTTATTATGGTGATATCAATCTTCTCATTTAACTCTCAGAACAAAGGGCTAATACATATTTCCCAAAATGGAAAACTATCTAATTTAAGGAATAAAACAAAAGTAAACGATATCAGATATGACCAAAAAAAACTATTTAAACAAGCCAGGTTTACATTAATTTTGTCTGTGCTTCATTCATAAAGACATACAGAATGAAACTTTGCTACAATGTAAATGTCATTTCATCAGTGTTGTCACATGAAAAGAAACAATCAAATATGTATCATTAACATTATTTTAAGATCTACTTTGGACCTTTATATTCCATCAAGCACTTTAAAAACATTCACAAATTCCGTGTTTTCGAAGAGGTCAGATTGAGTTCTTGAAAGAGGCAGCAACCTTTGAGTGATATGCACTTAATGGTTTAGTGGTACAACTTTATTTTCCATATTTATCAACACACAGTATTTGAGTAAATATTGCATTTAGAGCAGATGCTGTTGAAAAACCTCAGTGTTCCCCAACTATTCACTGTGACGGATAAAGCCATCAAGTGTGCATCTCCCAGCATTAACTGTCTCCATTTGGAGCACTTGAACATCAAGGACTGAGTTTCCAAAACCGAACTGCATTTTAAAACACCAGCTGAGAACGAATAAACCCACCGATAGAGTGGGATATCCATCCATCCACAGTCTGAGTGCAAACACTCAGTATGGATTTTACTAGAAACTTTTCAGCATGTCAACCCTTTAAAAGCAGACATGAAATTATGCAAACTGTGCTCTGCTGTTGTTAAACCCTAGAGGGGGTATAATTAGTGTCTTTAGGAAAGGAACATTGCCCTTGGTCCCAATTGTGCCGTGCTGACCCAGATCGTACTTGGAAGATGAAAATAAAGAGAAAAGGTTGCTCTTACTCTTCTCCATCCAGCTGCCGCTGCTGATGACCTTTTAACCACTGGAAGCTGTGACAAGACTTAAGAGCAACAAGTGTGGTTTTAATGGAAGAAATGTAATCCTACACTTCCCATTATCTCCTCATTAGACCCTCGTTGCTGGTTAATGCCTAAGTCTTTCAAACTCCACATTACAAGTTTATGACATTGACTTTCCATTACAAAATATCGAAGTCTCGAAGCCCAAACTATATTTTGAGTAATGTTCTTAAACAAGGTCCTCCAGAACTAAAGAACATCATACAGCTCGTTTCAAAAGCACAGTAATTCTCCCTGTAACTTGCAAACCGACAATGACGTGTACAGTAAAAGCTGTGCAGCGCCCCTTCAAAGGATAAGTCTGGCAGAACTGGATGTTTTTATTTTCACAAATCTTACAAAAAGACCAAAACCAAGTATTGTCTGCGTAGCCAAAGCCTGTGTCACAGTCACTCATTTGACAGTTTGACTGGTGGCCAATCATCATGAGGGCAAGTCTTATCCAAGGTGAGCCTATCAGACAGCATACAACAGTATACCTGTCAACATTGGGATTTAAAATAAGGGAAATTTTCTGCTGTCCCGGCCATCTTGCCACGCCTTCACCCTTACTTGAATGAAGATACATCACTTACACATTATGTAAGCCTCCTCCCATTTGCTGAGATACTCGCACAGAATTTTAGCTTTATTGGCAGGTGCTCCATTCCTCTCACGTTCATCCAACTTTGAATCCTCGCGTTCTTCTTCTTGTTTTATTTGTGCAGCACCATTTGTGTGACCTTCCGTCACAAGATGTTACAGCTAATGTTCACACACACTCACACTGTCCCTGGTTTTACCGTTAATAAATGTAGCAAACGTATCCAATACGCCCAATGTTTTTTATTTTTTATTTTAGATAGGTTTAAAATACGAGAGATTTACAGGAAAGCATTATATGGGTATCAGGAGAGAATGGTTAAATACAGGAGAATCCCTGGAAAAATGAGAGGGTTGACATGTATGGACAACCCTCATCTCTGAAGGATTGTGGCTTAGTTTTGAACTTCTGTTTATTTGTTAAACTCACTGAACTGGAACCAACAAGTCTAGTTAATGGTTGTTGACATGAGTGGAGGACCAGAGTGGGCTAGACCCAACAGCAGCCAGTGTGAGCGATGTCATGGAGGACGAGTGGAGGCTGGAAGGTTGTCAAATCAACCAGGGTTCAGGTACGGCGTGCATTTTTTTCTTGTTGTCGGCAACAAAACTCAAGGTTCAAGATTGTTCTGCAACTGCGGAGTAGACCGTCAGCTTCCTGTTTACACCGGCACACGCATGCCCAGTGTACGTGAACGACCACTAGATGTGTGTTTTCAGTCCTTTTAATATATACAGAGATCAACTCTGATACGCAGCTACAACACTGCTGTGGACGGAGAAGACCATATTCATTATAACCTTTTAACCTTTATAAAATCACAAAAAAACCTGCTGATGGTATTAAAAGTGTTTGCTACTCTCTCCTCTGGTAAAGCCTGTGGCTGTAGGCCTCTGTAAAAGATGTAGACTGTGCTTCTTGCACAATGATTGAATAAATAAAAACAACCCACTGAAATAATATTAGGCCTGTACTAGTGGTAAACTAAATGAAATTATAATGAAAATAGGAACTATAAGTAATATTAACAATATACTAAAAGTTTTAAAATGGAATTAACATTGTACTTTTATTTATTTAAATGTCACTTATTTTTAAATGTCATTGAAGGCAGTTTTGACTCCTCTCTGCAGCCCCCCTCTCCCTCCTCCTTTCTCTACCCCCTAAAGCCAAAAGAACCTGCCTGAGCTTTCCAGAACAAAAAGCAGCTACTTCAGAGTTTATCATCGACTCAGGATGCCTGTGCTCCTTTATCTCCTTAATAGTTTGGCTACAGCCCTTTTTGTCGCAGTTTTTATAGATGAAGTAAATGTATAAACATGCTGTTTGTTCTGTTTTTGTACTTTATTCCACAGAAAGCTATATTTGTTAAGCTATAAAATGCTCACAGTAACCAGGCTGCTATGGTTTATGGCTCAAAGACAGAGGGAGTGGAATTTGTTTCCCACATTTCCTGGCAATAAAATAAAGAGTTGCCATTCCATGATACCTTATCGTCTGTTCATTTTAATACTTAATACATTGTTTTAGGTCTAATTAAATAATTATACATTATTTTTATAGTGCTACATGATAAATATAAGGCTTCAAATAAACCCAGTGTTCTGTGATCGGCTCAAAAAAATCCTGATCAGAGCCCCTCTAGTCGTTTTACAAACCAGCACTGGATTTTTCTAGAAGAGGTATTCAGGCTTATTAGAGAGACAGACTGTTTTAAAGAAGGGAGGAATGTTGTGAGAGTACTGCGCTGTCAGCTGTGACTGTGTAACAATGACAAATTCTTTACATGGCTGACGATTGAGGTTGAAGGGCCCCATAGCAGAATTTTGCTTAGGGCCCCAGGGAGGTCAGGATCTGGTAACTACCGTGCCTGACTGAGTACTGTGTACATGACTGAGCCTTTTTTAAATGAAAGTTTATATATTTGACTTGTTTTGAAATATTTACATTTTCAGTAGGAGCCCATGGGTTTGGCTCTGAGGGGCTTAGACAGGCTGGGGAACTGGGACAGACTAGGCCTACTGCAGGGCTTGGAAGTGAACTAACAATGTTGGTTAACAATGGACAGTTAAAAAATGACGCACACTCATTACCCACAATGCAACTTGACCGCTGACAGTGCGAGTGGAGATTTGAGTGCGTGATGCTAGCAGCGACTAATGTAGCTTCGAGGATACCAGATACCAGGTTCACTCCACGCCCCCAGTTTGTTTTTATTGTCCAACTTGCACTCCTCAGTCCCAGCTGACCATGACTCAGTTGGTTGATTATATTGTGGCTCAAGCAGCATGCGAGTTAGCATGGCATACTGTTAGCATGTTACTTAGCTTAAACAACATGCTGTTGGATGTTTGTTGTAGTTGGTGGCTATACTCTGCTGCTTAGACATGGTGTGGCAATTAGAAATATAGTGAAATATTATAAAATATAATAGAAATATACAACCATACACTGCCATGGATGATGTAACACTCCTTGCATGTTTCAGCTCCTTGTTCACTCACAACTGTGGCGCCTATAGACCCTCTATTATCCATGTTGTGGCTGTGTTCGTACACACAGTGTGTGCAAACACCCCTGTTTTTCACTAGCAACACTGGTGTTATGACCTCCACATATTTCTCCTCAGTTTGAAAGCTGCCTACCACCTCCTTTTTGCGAGTGTGGGTATAAGATAATGTGTGGGTTTGAATAATGTATGTAGCACCTTGCAGGACCCTTGTGACATTAAAAACTGTGTATAATAAAGAATAACTACGAGTTCACCGCAGAACAGAGGATTTATTTTAGTAGTAAATATTACATTTAGTAATATAAATTCATTTTTAAATTAGAAATTGTCATGACTCCTCCATCTGACACCTGAGGGTGAGACTGAGTGAGTATGTTTTGATTTGTTTTTTCCCTTTGGGTGAGTGAGGTATGCTTGGTCTGTTTTTTGTTTGCTCTGTTTTTTCTCTCTTCCCTTCTCTCAGTTATTGAGTCCTGGGCGTGTTTGGCTTCCTGGTTTGGCACCTGCTGGCAATCACAGCTCTGTTCCCGATCAGCCATCCCCACCACTTCTTAAGGAGAGGCCAGACATCCATTCCCTGACAGATTGTTAAGTCGTCTGCTGTAGGTTAAGCCTTAACGTCTAGCTCATCGCTTGTTTTTGTCAAGTAACCTGTTCGCCTTAACTAATGCCTGTCTCCCTGTCTCCAGATTGCCCGTTCAGCCCGCTCAGCCTGCCTGCCAGTTCCAGATCTAGAAGATCCAACACTTCCTGCCACTCTCCAGCCAGACACGCCAGCCCCAGCCCTCACTCCCCTACTGCTTAGAAAACTTCCTGTGACCTCATCCTGCCTTAGTTCACCCCCTCCACCTTCGTAAATAAACTGTTTAAACTACTGCTTTGTCTCCTGGTCCGCATATGGGTTCTAGCATATTCCTGACAGAAAGACCGTATATGTACCCTGACGATCATTATCCACAAATGCTGCAGTGGCATAGCAACCACTAGAAAAGGTGGCTTTCATGAGACCTTTTTGGGTGCAAGGGGATGCATCATTTGAGCATAACCTTAAACCAGTGAGTTAAAAATCCATACACATAGAGTGTTAGTTACTGTTTGAGCCTGTGTTGACAGCGAAGACAGACACATCTCAAGAGAAAGCTCTGAGTGAGACGTAATGAGCTGTCATCTCTGATTTCAGATGAGAGCACATCTAGATTTCACACACTAAGTTTAACAACAGAAGTCAGGTAATGATGGAGTACAAGATGTTGGTAGTTTCTTACAACATAAATTATCCATCCATCCATCGTCAACCACTTATCTTGCGTACAGAGTTGTGTGGAACATAAATTATTTTCTAAGATTTTTTTTTAGAAGAAATCATTAAATCATTACCATCAATCTACTGTAGCTAGAGTACAACTTTCAGTTTCAAATTCTAAAATCCCAAATGAGAAGTACAACAGTTTTCCGGCTATGTATTAGTTCAGCTTTTATGTTATACGCTGTCATTTCACTTCCATCCTTTTTTATTCATATGTTCTCCATGTGATGACTTGCATTGTTTGCCAACAGTATCAACAACAACACTCAAAATTAAGCACTTTTTGTATGAGTTTTTTACTTTTTTATTTAGAACAATAGAATAGAACGTGTCAGAAAACCAGTGTAATTATTAGCACCCACATTTCTTACCATTATCTGCTATCTCAGCATGTACAGATGTATACAGAACACATGCAAATAAATTCCATAACACTTATCCCAACCAATCATCACAAAATAAGCAGGGGGGGGTACTAGTAGACAATCACAGTTAAACATAACTGAGAATGTTCAAAGGATGCTCCAGTGATTTCATATTGAACTTTCATAAAGTTGGTGAATCCTTGAGAGATCAACAGCAGCAGAGACATGGCTTTTAGTCTCTGGTGCAGGTAAAGCTTTGAAAACACTGTATTCTACATATCCCATGATGCATGTGTCTTAAGACCCTCCCTGACCAATTGTTTAAACTCCACTCCACCAGTTTTAGGAGGCTGGCTTAGCAGGCCTTCTCTTAAAAGTTGTCTCAAGCACACTATCACTAAGTCATCTAGATTATTTTCTCGGACTTTAAAGTAGATCCAGATCCACAGACGCCATTATTCAGCTGTTTATGTAGGCTGAGAAGTAATCCTTCTGACGGTAAACTGAACTTGATGTGTAAAAGTGGTGGTATGTCAAACCTACTCCAATATTGTTGGCCAGTCAAAACTAAAATACCTTTCAGGGGGAGAACTGTCTTTCTGAGATCATCTTCCGGTTTTTAGCCCAGCTAGCAACACGGCTCTGTGGATGGCAACGTCAGTCAATCAGTCGGTCTACTGCTTTGGTCGAAATTAAAAATTTCTCATTGAAAAATTGACATGAAATCTGGTCAAAATGCATGTCCCCCTCAGGAAGAATTATAAATGCCTTTTCTTCTAGAGCAGAGAGCTCTGGGGGGGGGGTTCCAAACAGTTGAGAGGATCAGTGGAAAAAATATTACACTATTTATTACATTAAAATCAAAAGATGATACAGAATAGCCTAAATGTGTGTGATTTGTTTAAAGACACAATTCAGTTTTTCCCACATTCCAAGAGATTTATAAATGTCATCCACGATGATGTATTTGGTGTGGTTTTTGCTGGCAATCAGCAGTAGTGGGTCTTAAATCTGTCTGTCTATATGATCATATAACATAATCATCATCCACTTGAGCAAAACTGACCAGGTAAACTAAAAGAGGGCGCCTTTTTCCAAGCCTGTCTGAGGGGAAGCCCACTGTCTCGGACATTTAAAACCTCTGCTCTGGAGCCATCATCAAAATGTGTAGTGTTTAATATCTAATACTGTCAACTGAATGTTGTTAGCGCTGGATATGACTCATTCATCTTCTACCACACTGAAGAACGCAAATCATCATGGAGTGAAGTTCAGAGTTTTGCATCTTTTAGTGGCATTTATTTCACCACAGTTCTGCTTCGTTTGAGATAAGCAGAGGAAGAGCTGTGTGGATTGGAATTAGCACTGATGCATCCACTGAACCTACGCAGAAACATCAGAAACAAAAGCTAACAGTAAACAGAACACCAAAGAGACACACCTCACATTTCAGCGTTTGATTAACAGGTGCTCACTATAGAGTTCAGTGAAGAAACAGCAGATAGTAACATGGATGACACTAAATAAAATGAAGACTAATAAATAAATAAACCAGTAGATTTGTCTTTGAATTTTTTGCCATTCAGCGTACATTCTCATCCAGAGTGATTTACTGGAGCAATAAAAAAATCTCCAGCATACTGCCGTGAAAATAAAGATTTTCTCTTATCATTTGGGCTAACGCATAAGAAAAGAGACACAATGATTAGAAAAGAAAATGACTTGTCTTTCCGTTAGCACTGCCTGCTCATTTCTTTGGACAAAAGTATCTTCCTGCTGCCGTATACTGTGTGTTAATACATTGGACAGATTTAGGTCTTTGTGATGGCAGCGAACAATGACGGCTTTTTTTTCCTCCGTTCGATGCGTACAGTATAGCCTATCCCAGAGTACAACATACAGCTCTGATCCTCCAGTCCAGCTCCAATTAAAACACACACACACAAGAAAAAGCCAGTTTGTCCTGAGCCATAGTTATTTTTTATTGAGCAGCTGAAACAGTCAGGGGCTGAATACAGCTTTGTTTCCTCTGATAATGACAATGCATTTTGGCTTTATATAGTAGGATTGAAAAGGATTTTAAATCCTTTTCAATCTCACTGGATTCTGTAATAAGAGTGAACCCATTAAAAGCACCCAAACTGTTTTCATGCCACAACATACAAGACTGAAAAGATGTTAAACGTGAAAGTTTGAAAGCTAATTTACTCAATAATGATTAAACTACTTTTCTTCTCTTTTTTGTCTTTAGACATTAAACCTCTGAAGATCACCTGTGGGACAAGCAAGTGGCCAGTTAGCCACATTACAGTCTGCCCATACTGTTATTTTTGTAGAGAAACAGCGCTGTCAGGTGGACACCTGAGGTATTTCTGCTCCCTCAGCTTCAAATATATGATGATGAACTACTCCAAAAAGTAAAAGTACACATTAATGCAGCAGTAATGCTAATCCCAGAACATCATATAGAAAAGAGTAAAACACTGACAGGGACCATTTCACTGCATTATGAGTACTTTTACTTTTGATACTTTAAGTACATTTTGCTGATAATGAGAGCATACTGATACTTCAGTTAGGTTTTGAATGCAGGATTTTTTCTTGTAGTGGAGTATTTTCACAGTGTGGTATTACTATTTACTTATTTTACTTAGTAAGTGAATCAGAATCTTTCTTCTACCACTGAATGCTGACTCCGTAAGTGGTAAGAAATTTAAGATTGAGCAGAGATGGGTCTCATTATCACAGAGCCGTCCCTCTCATTTCGTACCTTCAGCCCAAGTCATGTGGGGTTTTTTTCACTAGATGAATAAGAACATCTGCACACTATAATGTGAAGTGAGGGAGTAGTAGTAGTACATATTGGGAATCATGTTCATTCACTTTCTTGCCAAGAGAGTAGACCTGAGTGGTGTCAGTCGTTTCATCTAACTCTCAAAATAAACATTATTAATAAGCTCAAACTTTTACTATCACAACCTTGCTTATTTGACTGCTTCATTTGTTTTAACAAATAGTTTGTTGAATAGCTGAATAGAGAAAAGAACTGTAGGCGCCATTGTAAGTCTGTAGGTTTGGATTGCACAATAATGTACAAGTTCCAAATGGCAGCAAATGTTGGGAAGCTCCAATACCCAGAAATGCTGTAATATGCACACAACGTGTTTACCAAGCCAAACTGGTTTTCCCAAAATGTGTTGTTTTTTTTTTCCAAACAGTGTGTCCTTGACGACTGTAGTCAGACGTCATGTATATGTATCTGATACCATGGAGGCTCTGTACATGGGTACATTGTATCTCTATGGTGGACCAGGTCGAACCTTTCGAATCTGACGTTCATCACATGACATTAGTGTCACTATGAGATGAGGGTGTCCTGCACATTGTTTGGTAACAGGATGTGAGGCGTTGAAAGACATGATTCAGAGATAAACACCTGAAAGGATATCTGCATACAAGTCATGTGCATTGATGGCATGTTGCTCAGTTAGTCAGTGTGAGGAATCTCTGTTCGGCCACATACTGTATCATACGGATCCAGGCGGGAATTTCTGTAGCTTTGGAAATTGCTAATAACTCAGAGCACACTGGCTGTTGACATTATCAAATTATTTCAAAACACAAATTAATGAAAAGATAGAAATCCTTGTTTGTCACAATTTTGTTTTAGAAATTCAATGACACCATGCTTCTATCACATCTTTAAGTACATGGCTCTTGTCATCATAAAAAAAAAAGCATGGGAATAAGTGTTTGACTTTATTGTGTTGACGTTATTGTATTGTCATAATTAGGGAAGGCTGGTGCTTATGTTACACACACACACACACACACACACACACACACACACACTGGATCAATCTCTTCTCTGGACATACAGGACACGCCCATCTTATTATCATATAAGCATAAGGAGAACATAAAATAAAGTTTTTATTTATTCTATCAAATGATTTTTTTACCAACTGGTTGGAGGTTAAAGGAAGTTTATTAGCAATTATTTTTAGATTCCATTTGAATAATTTAGCTAAGTGGATTATTTATTGGATCTATATATACTATATTTTTTTCAAGGTTTTTTTTGTAGTGTATTTGACTATTTCATAAACAAACCTGGTCTTGTTATGATCTGATTTAAAGTCACAGAAACACAGCAGCTCCGCTACATCATCCAGGAGGCTCTTGTGAGTAAAAGCCATTTGTGTCTTATTCAAAATTTTCTTCTAAAGCTTTGAATGATGAAATCTTAGTTGAGATGACTTTTTTTGCAAGACATATTCTATTTTTCCACAGTCAGTCAGTGTCCCTGCATTTTATGTTTGTGTAGCTTTATTTTCTGTATGTATAGGTGTGTATTTTGAGCCTGTTTGTCAAGACGTGTGTGTGGCCCCACCAGTCAGGGATCCTTTTCCTTTGCCACCATGTTGACACACGTGTGCATGCAGGGACAAATGTGGGAGGTTAAATGTGGGAGGGCTGTGCGTGTCAGATGTCATGCTCTCATCACTGCGTGAATGTAAAGACAACCCACCTCGGCACACGCACACACTTACCTCCTTCAGCCTCTACACAGAAGACAGGTGAAAGGTGTAGCTGAGTGGAGGTTAGAGAGTTCACATTCCAGGTATAGAACATCAGGGCCTGTTCTTGAGCGACTCTCCAAGCTACAACCATTTCAGTTGTTTCACCAGCTTTGAGTTTGGGTTTCTGAATAACTGTTGTCCTATGCAAAAATGTTGCTTTTTAGAGCCACAGATTTATTTGTCCACCACTTTCCTACTACGTCACCTCCACTTGTGGTCGGTTTACATGGTCAAAGGGTCAAGTCCAAAAATATAATGCAGGTGGCAGGCATTCAGACAAAGCGTTTGCTTCACGCTCAGCAGATCCTCCCTCTTTCTCTAAGAAGCGTGTCATCTGCAGCTCCGGAAACAATAACATTCTCCCTCAGGGACTTCTTTTGGTCCCCTCAACCCCCCCTTTAACCGTCTGGACAAAAGCCCAAGGGGGGAAAAAGATTCCCCTTGATAGGGCACGGCCGCTTAGAAACTTCCAGAGGCCCTTTCCATTTGTTCAGCTGCCTGATGGAAAAGTACAGGGCTTACATGGCCCGCTAACCAACCACCCACCCACCCACTTGTATGGTAGCATCTCCTCCTCCTGAGCTGCAGCTCTGTGTGTAGAATTAGTGCAACTCAATTTGTGAAAACAACTGGCGCGTGACGTTCCATCAGACAAATCCCTGTTTGTGCCAACGCTCCCACAAGGGGCAACTTCTCATCATGAGAGGTGACACAGCAGGAAAAAAACAAGACAGAGAATCAGGATTTGATTCGGATGACTTTGATTGATTCTGATGACACAGTCCTCATAACGCAGATGAGCTTAATTCTGAGTGTTATAGGATAATGGCTATAATTTGGGTTTATTGATATTTAATCATACCCATAGTTGTATGCTCAAGAGAAGTATTCAGTCAAGTTTTCATGGGCCTGAAAAACTTTACTCATTTTTTACTCTTTTTAGGTAATTTTTCATAGATACTCAAGCCCAGTTTTAAAGCAGCTATAATCTTTTTTTTTTTGGACAATGGATCAGGTGCCTGTATGTCTTGTGAAAAGGCTCGCTCGTAGTGGTAAACCCAGTGTTCAGTGTTACCACTCTCCTGGCGTAATTTTTGGCCAGTGTATGCTACCTGCCTTGCACCGCAAGGCACGGAGACTAGCTTGCAACCGTAGCTGACAATTCAGTAATATTTCCCTCAAGTGTCGGTGAAAACCAAAGCAAAGCGAAAAGGAGAGTGACTAATGGACTTACATTTGCCTGGTAGAAGAGCAATAACGTTAAATAAATGCTAACATTGCTCCATACCTGCTGGATGTAAATAGGTAATTGTCTGCCAGGAAGTCAAGTCAACGCACTCTTTGGCTAACAGCCCTATTTGCTTTGGCAGTGCTCTTGAGTTTTCCCTTACCGAGTGATGTTTGATGGACAGGAAATGTTGGCTGTATTGTGATAGCATATCTAAACCCAGAACATCCTTAAATCCTTGGATGGAATAATGAGGCTAGATGCCCTTTTACTGGCATACATCAACTTTGAACATGACATAGACACCCCACTGGCTCCAGGAGAGCAGGAGACTAAAGAGACAAATATGATTAGCTCATGTGACCAGTGAATTAACTACAGGCTACCTTTATCGGTCACATGGGGACAAAGATAGCTGATGGCTATTTTTGGATTTGAAAGAGCGGTCTGCTGGTTGGGTCTTGTGTCAGAGGCTTACACTGCAAGCTCCACCAGAAAATATTTATTTTTATATAGTAACGGTTATATTTATATGCTATATTACAGATGCCGAATGCTAATAGTTATTTGAACTATTATGTTATGTATATGTATAAACAGTTGTATGTACAGCTATTAGAGACTAGAAATATCAGGATCAGGTTGGAAATATACTATATAGAGTATAGACAGTAGGATGGTCAGGTGCTGAGACTTCAGCTACATGACACTGATTAGCCTACTTCTCTGGCTCCCCCCCAGCTGAACTTACCTCTAAAGGAAAGGGAAAAAATAAAACAAGTATCACATTATTTATCACAGTTTGGAAAAGGAGGCTAAATTTAATTTCCCAGAACTAGCCCTCGGATTGGGATTAGGAAAAGGTGTAGACACCTTAACCAGGTTAGCTTAGGCTATTTGAGGTCAACTGAAGGTACATTTTTGTTATTAATATACAAACATAATTATATGTATATTAATAATGGAATAAATGACTATGGCCATTCAAAGGTTTCCCTTGTAGTAAAAAACAAAACAAAAGTATTGTCACCCAAGTATGCACTTCTCTTCAACTTCACCTTTCAGCTCTACCCTATATCATTGTTCACCCTCACAGGTCCCCTCAAGCTGTTGCAGCAAAGGGATTCTGACAAGCAACCTGCTCGTTAACACAACTAGCTAGAGAACAGAGACAAGTAGAATCAGTTGGTGAGGAGCAAAACATAGCTAAAAGGAGGTTTTACAAGCTTACCGCTTTCATTTATGGCTCACAAATTTACAATTTAGTTTAGTCTAGTTTCCAACAGCAGCAGAATCTGTTTGCAGGACACAAAAGTGATGGTAAATTCAGCCTGTGCTCGCCACAAAAACGGCTGTATAGGTTGCAGCAACTTATTACGGCCCATACTGTATTTACCTTTATTGTTATGCCATCACCTCCAGTGGTGATGTGTGACTGGTGCACAGGAGAAAGTCAGGTTACGTAGTATAAAGAGCAACAAAATGCTTGTATAGAGGTGTATGGGTCAAACATATACAGGATTTCAATCCAGGAGCCCTGTGTGAAACCAACTAAAGTTTTAAGTTAAATAACATTATGTAGTGACTGACGTTACTAACTCATTTTTACTCAAACCACAATCTGGGAACATAACACTCTTTGAAAGGTCTGCTCATTATGGCATATTAAGAGGATAGTAAGCTGGGGAACAGGAACAGGACCCGTGGAGAATAGAATCCTGGGACTGCATGCTATGTGCACAGCACCAAACAGTCAAGTTACCAACTAATGTTAGCTAGGGACGAAGGTCAAACATCTAGCTAAAATTAGCTAAAGACCCAGATATTTTCTTAGGAGTTGCTGGAGACCAAACAGAGCTGAAAGGAAAATAAATTTTAGGCATAGTCAGGTGGCTTGAAGCACAACTCCAAATGAATGCTAATGTTGCTCCATGAATGTTTGCTAAAAGATTTGCCATACAAAGGTTAAGGAGATAATCTTGCCATATTAGCTTGCTGCGGCTACCTTCAAGTGATTAAGAACAATTATGCAGATTTTGAATTAGTGTGACATATATATAGATTTTCTTTTCTGTTTTGATTCTGTACGTCCAGCAGAAATTAAGAATTACCAATAAAGTATGTCACTCCATCTTCCTTGTGGGTTACTGTGACACCATGTAGATCCTCTTAAACAAAAGGAGAAAACAGGAAGCGTGAATCCAGATTTGATGTCACACCAGATGGCCTGTAAATCATTCTTTTCTCTGCTGTGTTTCCAAAGAAAATAATTCCGCTAATAACAAAGCAAAAAAATATTGACAGGATGACTCAAGCTGTGCAGTAACTGACAAACCGCACATGTCTCCTGTTTTCTTCAAAACCTTTTGGGACATGTGTGCGTGGTGGCGGTGGTCCCTCCAACCCAGCCGACCGTTGGACTGTTTGGCACCCCGACAGCAGGAGAGGAGCGGGGGGCTCCTTTCATGAGCATGTGAATGTCAATAGCAGCCTCAATCACCAAAAACCAACCCCCAGACCCATTAGCGTGTAGGGGCCGGAAAAATAGACTTTGGAAAAACACATTGCATAAGACCTTATGTAACAAGCTTCAGAAATTAATAGTTGGGGCACATAAGCGGAAGAATTGGGATATTATGTCGAGGCCTTGCAGTATTGTGTTGTGTCGTTCTGGTACGGGGGGCACACAGGAGGGCTCAGGGGAGTCAGGAACAGGAATGCTAACTACTTGTCATGGCTAGACACCCTGAGTAGGACAGTTTTAGAACAAGTGGTAAGTGTCTTTCAGACACAACATACTGTTAACATCCTGTTTTTAAACAATAAATTGATCAAAATAGCTATACTCTGACAACAGCAACATTCTCTTCACATCAGCAATCATTTTTTTCAGTGTGTACATTAAATAGTGGTGTCTCGTTCTGGAAACAAAATTTGCAATCGTATCATAACAATGTTTGGAAACTACTGTCACTCAAATGAAAAAGTAAAACATTTGATAAAGTGAAGTAAGTCAGACTATTGACCACATAAATCAAAAGATCTCTACTGAGATTGATAGATTGGTGGAATTGAACATATCAGGACGATTACTGACAAAAACTGTGGTTTCCAGTTATTCTCTGTCAGTCTTGCAGCAAATCCCACGCATGTTAGGTGTACCTGGGGTAAAATATGCCATAAATCTGTGTATGGTGTTTGCAAACACACTTAAACCCATGTCTGACTTCTTTGAGAAGTGTTTCCACAGTGTAGAAGGGCAATGACATTTCCGCACACTGAGTTATTAAGTTAGTGATTATTCCTGATAACAACAGGTTAATTTCCATGTGATGCAACACATGTATGCATATATGATATAAATGTAATTATTTTTTAACTCCTTATGTCAGCTCTTGGAAATATGGCTGCTGCTTTAGAAACCAAAAAAATGGGATAAGCTCTAAAGATTTGTTTTCTTTTTTCCTTTTTGGAAAAAAGAAAGGTTTTGATATGTATATATATATATATATATATATATATATATATATATATATATATATATATATATATATATATATATATATATATATAATATGCATGTGTGTATGCATATGTTTGGGTATATGTATATATGCAAATGTAAGTTTGTGTGTGGATATGTGTATTCATAGTTTGTTGTTCTGTGTTTGTATTCATTAGAGTTCTCATGACATTTTATTGCAATGTTCCACGACTAATTGATATGGCCATTTGTAAATGAAATATTTGCATACTCTTTGTTGGTTGTAAGAACAGTAAACTATAAGTCATTAAAAAAAAATCACAATTTTATTGTGTTTTTGATTCAAGGTCTCAGCTCAAGAATGGTGGAATAATAAAGCGCTTTCATACGAATGTGGACCTACTGTAAGTTTGCTTAAACTGCTGTCATATGTTGACAATGTGTTGTCGTGAGATGAAAGAGACACTAGAAGCAACTCTAATGAACTTGTAGTAAAGGTCAGCTGACCAACTTGAGCCTATGCGTTTGATGCTCATAACTTTAAGTACTCTTCTATAAACATTGTTGGGTAAATTACGTTTATATGTTACTAAATTGTTGCCCCCAATGACAATTGTGGTGACACGTAATTGCGACCTGGGTTATGTTCAGAGGAAGCTTGAGACCTGCATGTGGCTCGGTTTAGGCAACAAAAATTGCTTTGGTTTAAAGGTAGGGTTGACTTTTTCAATATTTAACCACAGACCACAAACATTAACCAAGTGCTCTTAGTGAATGAAACCATGAAAACAGTGTTTTAGTTACTAACAGTAGATTTTATATGAAAAAACAAATGAAAACAAATACTGCACAAACATTTTAGAAGTGGCATTACCTTCCATTCAAAATGCAAATTAGTAGTGTGTGAACATATTAGCCAGACCTTTCCCTGAACTCTCAATGTTTCAAATGCATCCACAACATATTCTGAGACTGTGTCTGTAATGACAAACTGAATGTGTGTGAGAGTGTGAGGAGTAGTGTTATTGAAAGGGAGTATTCATGCTTGACAAACCCACTCTGGCTGGATTAAAGTTTGAAAACAAGGCAGTTCACTGTGCGTTGCATTCATACATTTAGAAATAAATCGCATAAACATAAATTCAGAGACCAACATGTGCAGCTCTTATTACAGTTTTTCTCGATTGCTTAAAGTTCTTGAAATTATGCCTATTTTTCTCAAAAGTCTAAACACAAATCCAACCAATTCCCCAAACATCCTGTTTTCAGGTCAACATGAAGATCTCCGCTCAAATCCATTCAATCTTGCTGAAAAACCAAACACAGTAACACGTCTTTCTTCACCTCCTACTCCGCCTCCTCCTGCTACTAATCTTCCTCCTGTCCCATCTCCTCCTCCAACTATTACTGTTCCTCTTCCACGCCCACCAAACAGAAGAAAACATACTTTGAAGCCTGTTGCGGAACGTTGCGCAATGTTGCAAGGAAACACGTCGTTCGATACGAAAACGTTGCAAACCGGTGCAAACCGGACTGAACTTGAGACTGAACTTGCCCGTTACCTTATGGTTTTGGAGATATGAGATGGGGTTTGGCTCTTTGAGCGAGAGGTTTCAAACATTGTGTGACATAAAGACTTTGTGTGTAAGCAGTTGTAAAAAAAACTGGACTCCTCTCCATACTGCTCTTCCTCCTCCTCCTCCTGCTCTCTGGTGTCCTGGACCTCTTCCTTCAGATTTCTCTGGATTCATCATTCCAAAGCTGAATGAACTGACTCTGGCACTTTTATATACATTGAAGCTTCTGAGTGGTGTGTTTTCAATTTTGACTCCTTGTGTTTCCACCTGGGTACTGTGTGCTAACTGAGCTCAACCTGTGCTGATTGAGTGAACTTTCTCAATGACCACTTGGTGTAGTCAATGAGAAATGAAGGGATTTGTGTGTAGAGTTTAGAGAAATGGGTGTTCTTTTTGAAAAAAATGAATTCCGGTTTTGAAATTTTAGTTCCAAAGCCTGCTTATAGTGTTCAAGCAATGGAGAAAAACTGTAATCAAGCACATTATTTATACACAGCAAAGTCTTCTCTTGGCCACCATAATGGAGTCAGAAATGCTTACTGGGACATCTGTGACTCTGTTGACTCGTATCAATTGGTATTTGTCCATGCTGTGGGGACATGTTCAACTTAACTTTATTTTGAGGTCAGTTCAAGTGTCTTTAGTGTAGTTATTAGTGTACAGACCTGAGGCTATCATTAGTCTGTCTTTGCTGTCATGGTCAAAACAACACCCATCTGGATAAACATCCATTTGGAAGAGGTGAAGGGTCTTTGTCAAGGTCTGCGCTCTCATCCCTCTGACAGATGAGAACTTCTTTTTACTCTAAATCAAGCAGACAGATGTTTGATGTAAGATAAACACATACAGTGGGTGTGAGCATTCGCCCTCCTGTGCTGTTTGTCCATCAAACCACAGCAAAACACAGATGTGGTTATTATCCAGGGCGCCGTGTTTTTCTCTCTGACCGCGAGCAAGACAGACGTTCCCCGAGATTTCCGGTATGAAGTATATAAAGTTTTTAGTCTTCGTCTACCAGTGCATTTGCAATCAAGTTGCACCAATGATCATTCAAATAAGAGCAGAAATTTGTTCAGTGCATTTGTGTTACCTAACGAGAGCTTTTGTTTGACTGGTTTGCTCAATGACAGTTTTCCCACAGTAACAGGGTACACTTCCACTTAGAAGTTTATGTAAGCTCTATTTGTCAGTATAATGCTCAAGTCCAAGCTATCATGTTCATAAATGTTTGAACAGAGTGGGCAGGACGGCTGCTGGCTGGTTCGGTTGCATGTCACCGTGCAAATTTAACTCTCAAGTATCTCGAGAAACTACTGGGCAGAGTTACAGTCATTCGTCAGAAGTTAAAAACAACATATCGCTTAGTTTGTGACGTGCTGATCTCATGTTGAAAACTGTGTGACTCAGTCTTTATTAATTCAATTTGTCAACCAAGGACTAAATTAAGTTTTGTGGAGCAGAAAAGACTTCCTCCGTTACACTCAGATATGCAGCTAAGGATCAAAATTAATTATAGCAACAGAAAGTTGGCAACAAAAAGGCAAAAGTGACAAAAGGAGCAACATATTTCACATGGCTGGAAGCACCTTTGTTGCGTCTTTCATCATGTAGGCCAAACGTAATTTCAGGAAACAGCTAATGTGAGTTCACCGACTCCAGTATCTTTATTGCAAGAGGTTAAAGGGCCAAAGTGGAGCAACTCTTGGAGAGGCTCGCGTTCATGCACGTGAGGGATTTCATGTTTCATGTTACTATGTTGAGGTCATTTCAGTGTGAACGGTGCAAACTCAGGATTTATACTAACATTACTAATATCTTTCATGTTTTGTGATACAGTGGTTAATAATGGACCATTTTAAGTACTTAAAATATCCAAAATTATACAACTTTGTTTTTCAGCATGATAAAAATTCATACTGTTGACCATCCCTTAAATATCTTGCTGCATACTGTACCACTATAATGGTATGTAAATGACATCGCAAACTAACTTATTAGAAAATAACAATGAATCTTACTTTTTTTCAGAAAAATGTCAAAAAAGGTAAATTTGCAGCAAAATTGTGTTTTAACTAATAACTGTCTTTAGTGCATAAACATGTTGTCAAACGCAGATGTAAGCTTTAAGAATGATTCCATTCCACTGAGGCCCCCATCTACACTAATCCATTTTTATTTAAAAACAGTGTTTAAAAAACAAATATGATCTGCGTACACACCAGCGTTTTAGCTGCGTATCAGAGTTGATCTCCATCTACATTAAAATGACTGAAAACGCACATCTGGTGGCCATTCACGTACACTGGGCATGTGCATGCTGGTGTAAATATGAAGCAGATGGTCTCTTCCATAGCTACAGAAGATTTGTTACAGAAGAATAAAGTAATACAGATGAAGAATCAGGCCAGATTTTACTTTGCATGGACCTTTAACGAGCTGGGACTGTTACTGAATGTAACACGGGGAGTTAAAAGCGGCTTTGGTGGCGGAAAACAGACTGGGAGTCGTCGCAAAGTAAATACGGGAACACACACGGTACAAAAGTAGGCTGTAAGGGTTATTGCACGGTACAAAATATTTTAATAAAAATACCAAATCAAAAGCTCTGTCAGTAGCATCGTGTTTCTACTTCTACTTCTGCTTAAGTCCTCCGTTTTTGCCCGTCCACACTAAAACACTACCCAGAGTTTTAAAACGAAAAACAGCGTCTGCAGCATTTTCATACTTCTCCAGGTCTTCTCCATTTTAGGTCTTGGTTTTCGCCGTATTAGTCTGAAGGAGCAAACGTAGCTAAAGGTCTCTGTTATTGCGAAAACGCAGTAGTGTGGATATGGGGTCTTAGTTGTCTCAGCAATATCTGACATAAAACCATCCAACATTCTCAGCCTGGTTAAGTGTTAGCGATCACTTTCCTATTTACACATCCAGCAAACACAAAGCATGGGCAGCTATCCGGAGCTGTGTTAATGTCTGCCAGGCAAATCTAAAGCTGATGATACACAGAGCAACTTTTAGAGCAATCGTGCAGGGCAACGTCGCCATCAATGGTAATGTGTAAAGATTACTACCGTAATCCTCTTACCCCACCACTCCACCACCTGCCCTGCACCACCACCAGACATTCAAAACATAGTCAGACTTGCCACTAGCAAGATTGCCCAGCAACATTGCTCAAAAAGTTGCCCTGTGTATCATCAGCTTAAGTCCTGTCATACTTGCAAACTCTCATGATTTTCAAGGTATACTACTGTTTTTCAGTCCCGGTGTCCTCCCGGGGTCACAGTTCTTCCAATTTTTTGTATTTCTCCCAATATATGACAAATATACACAACTTTGTGTACTTTGTATTGCCTATCTTACTGTTTCTGGCACTGCGCAGCACTACAGCTCTCTCTCTGCTGTTTCTGCACATGAAAGTGACGAAGAAAGGAGCTTGTAAAGTACGTTTGTTACCTGTAAAATCAAAACAATCAGCTAGAAGAGGCTTAAGCTACTTAGGTTAAACATATTCATTTGATTTATTGTTAATAAAAAACAATAATTTGTAGAGCTTTAAAGGTTTCATGTCATATGCATTCAAAATTCCCTCTATTTTTCGAAACAAATGGGCACCAAATATGTGGGCAGCCATGTTTAACACAAAATGATTACATCCCTTCATCATCATCATCATCATCATCATCATCCAGAAAACGTATGCCCAAACTTCTTCTTAATCTTCAGCTTATTCACTTAACTTACTTAGTACATTTACTTATGAACAGCTTCATTCATAGGCATAGTGTACTGTACTGTAAAATCAATGAAGGTGAGCAAGACGTTATGTGGTAGCGACATGTCATCCCAGCTTCAAGCCTCTCACCTCTCACCTCTCAAGTGAGAGGCATTTTCTATTTCAGCTAACTAGGTCAGCCAGCTTTGTGACCGAAGTTTCGCACGGTTCACACATGCAGTTCAGTATTTCAGCCTGCAAATGTTCAGTCTCAGATATGTGGCTGCTAGATCAGAACCTCTCATGTCATTCTAGTCCACAATCTGTACTTGTTGCTAAACAGAACCTGAAAGCAGGGCCACATGCTGAAGCTACACTGACAGAAAAAAAGGAAGAACATGGTATAGATGCAGGAACATATGGGCAGCTCACGTGGTTACATACTGTAAAGCATAATGGGATGGATGACCAGTCAGTATTGGTGATGGATGCTGAATCTAAACCCGATTACAGTGTTGAAGTATTTAATCATTGTCAGCTGAAGGAGGGCTATACTCATGTGAGATGCTTTACTGAGTCTCTGCGATGTGATTCAGATCATGAGACAACTCCCTTCAACATCCAACATGGGTATTTATGTTTTATGGAGACTCATCAAAAGAATGATGATGGGGCATCCCAGAGCTGCAACTCAGTGGCAGCTTCAACAGGTTCAAAGCATTTTTTCTTTTGCCTGTTTCCATCCAGAAATATTATCCAGTAATCTTTAGAAACACACACGGGATGACTTTGAGATGATGCGGAGCACAAAAGTGTATGGAAAGTTTTACTAAACTCTATCTCCCATAACACACACAGCCAACGATACCTATGATATTTCTGCGCTAACAATAATATTTAGTGGGCTTGTTAGAGAAATAGGAAGCCGGAGCACCTGGACAGAACCCATGCAGACACAGGGAGAACATGTAAACTTTGCGTAGAAAAAAATGTTCCACCGCAAAGCATACTCTTTAAAGAGGAACACATCAAAAGGTCTTGAGGAGTACTACTGAATATGTGAAGAATAGTTGAATATAGTCTTTGTGCCCCCCCGAGAGAGTCATGTGAAGTCTGACAAACTGCATCAAGAGATGTCACTTTGAGTTGTCAAGTTGCATTATGGGTAATTTAGGCACCAGGTTTTAACAAGGAAGAGGATAGTGCAGAATAATATAGACGATATCTTTAGCTCTGCAGCACTGATATTTATCCCTTTTTTTTTTACTGTCTATCTTGAGTTTGACAATGTTATAGGAGCGTAATGCTAAATCAGTGGAGTACTCTAAAAGGTGTAGTATGTGACTCTAATCCAATACATGTCTTTTTGTCAAATTCAGCAAACATCTCCTCCCGATCCGTTAGCTGTCCTTCCTCTGTGTGCGCTGGGGGAAAAAATCCGGTGTCTGTGCACAGCCCTGGCTCTGTAAATGAGAAACAAAACCAAGCCACACATGACTGTTCCAGCCATTCCAGTCATGATTTGTGTTAAAACGCTTGCCCACCGGACAATTCAGCTGTCCGGAGCTGTAGTGCTGGCTCTGAATCTGTCTTGTCTTTGCTGAATGTTAGCTTTGCAGCAGCAACAGTTTGTTAACCCACAACCTAGCTAATGTTATATACATCATTTGCTGTGTAGTTGTTTGCTCTATGTCATGATATTTTTCATGGTTTTGGATTTCATCAGAATTGACATACCCTACCTCTAAAGCATAAATTTAACCACTGTGTTGCTAGATCTGCCTGCAAAAAAAATTACAATACTGTTCCTTTATTTCCAAACATGGAGATTCACTCACTGGTCACTTTATTAGGTGCACATTGCTAGTACCGGGTTGGACACCTTTTTTGCCTTCAGAAGTGCCTTAATTCTTCATGGCGTACTTTCAACAAGGTGCTGGAAACATTCCTCAGAGACTTTGTCATAAAGGGACGGACTGGACATGGTCAGCAACAACACTCCGGTAGGCTGTTGCCTTTAAACGATGCTCAGTTGGTACTAAGGGGCCCAAAGTGTGCCAAAAAAATGTCTCCCACCAAATCTTGTTCAAATGAGAAACATCAGAACTCTGTTCAGGAGTGGTTGTACTGGATAGTCAGCAGGGACAATGTTGTTTATAAAACCACTCATTTTGCGGTGAGGAAATCTATGCCCTTTTTATTGTCTCTTTTATATGTTTCTCCCATTGCAAACTACATTGAATGACCCATAAAGCTGAAACCTGTGGTTGAACGCAGCCCCAGAAGCTCACGCCATTTTCTCAGAGTTGGAATGTGCCCAGATATTATTTGTTAACCTGAACTTTCAACATATCTGTTGAATTAAGTAACGTAGGTGCCTTAAGCTCACTTCCTGCCTGTCGGCAATAAATAAATGGATGAATAATAACATTCTTAAACTAAATTAGGCACAGACAGAAAGACAGAAATTCTGTAAACTGGCAAATCCAAAAGGGAGCTGTTTAAAACACTCGGTAACCTGACTCCCTGGATCAAACCAGAAGTATCAAGCCTGCGTGTTATTTTAGACTCCGACAAAGAGAGAACACATCACTCCTGTCTGAGCTAAATGGCACTGGCTTGATGTGGCTTTGGGAATTGATTTTAAAGTCCTTCTACTTCTGAACAAAGCTCTTAACAGCTTAGGACCAGCCTACATCACAGATTTCCTGTTGTTCTATGTTCCTTCACGAGCCCTAAGATCCTCTACAGCTGTTTTTTTAGTTACTAAAAAAATGGAGATGCAGCTTCTTTCAGCTATGCTCCAAACTTATGGGACAGCCTAAGAGAGGCAGGCTCTGTTGAAATTTAAAATGGTGATAAAAACATATTGATTTAACTTTTCCTTCTTCTAGCACGCTTATGATGCGCACGCTTCACATGGAGTCCCACATGCTGTTCTTGAATGACCTTTTACGCCTTTAAATGTCTCTCTTTGATCTTTCAAATGCCTTGCCATCACTGCAGTGCTCCTTGTCTTTACCTGTCTTCTTTTCAATTTAATGTTTACAGTTTTTATTCCTTTTTCAATGTAAAGCACTTTGAGCTGCATGTTTTGCAATATAATTACATTTCATAGTTTTAAATTATTATTATTATTATCATTATGTCTCATGATAGATTGGCGACCCAGTCCAGGGTGTAGCCTACTTTACCTCATGCCCAGTGCATGCTGGACATGAGATAGGCTCCACCCTTCCCAGGATAAATGAATGGATGGTTAGCTGGAGAGTTTAAGTAAACTAGGAGCCTAGTGAGCAGTGTCTTCATCCAAGATATGTAGGTAGGAAGGGGAGAGAACTGTCAATTATATGTTCATATATCCTACAGGAAATGGTGGCTTTCACAGCCAAATGCCTGTTGGCATTGAGAGAGGTGAAAACTGTGGGTGGACGTTGTCAAAATAACAGTGGCTTCCTCTTTCTTTCTTTGGGCCACATGTTTGGCATAACACAGGAATAAAAACTAACTATATAAATGGCTGTTTTGCAAATGGAGTCTAGCAGTTCTTCTTTGAAAAGTTCACCCTAAACAAAGTGATGTGTAAAATGTAGGCAACGGTGTTTTATTATTATCATTAGTTATATTTTCAGTTATTATACCTACAGCTGCTGTCAATTATTTGCTTGATTCATTGATTAGAAGCTTTGGTCTATAAAATTTTCTGACCTCTACTCAGTTTACAGTGAAATAAAACAGAGAAAAGCTGCAAACTCTCACACTGAAGTAGGTGCAAATATGATTTGAATTCCTGCTCAAAACATGACCTAAATGACTGATTGGTTATCAGAATAGTTCCCATTTTTTCCTCGCAATCGGCTAGTCGATCTTTATTTCTCATAAAGAGAGTTTTCCCTTGCCACTGTCCAAGAGCTGGCTCATGGTGGGAACTGTTGGGTTCCCTGTAAATAATATTAGTCCGGTCTAGCTCTGCTCTGAAAAGTGCAAGGACAAGCTTCTGTTATGAAATGGCTCTCTACAAATAAAACCGAATTGAATTGAATTCTTATTCAATTCAATTTCTTAAACTAAATTTCTGTGTAAAATCTTACTCTGATAATTATATCTCTTCTATAAATGTAGCAAAAACCTTAATTCCCTTTGAAATGCAACAGAGAAAAGGTATAAAGTAGCATGAAGTGTAGAGTAAATAAATACAACAGACTATCCTAATTGAGCAGAATACGTGATACGTGATCATGACACGTGCATAACATCGAAATGCAGTTTATTAGTTAAATACCTCCTATAGGCTCATGTTTTTACTCCCTATGTCTGCTTTAAACTTGAATAGCAGTGCATCGGGAGTGTGGAGGCTTCCCTACAACGTGGCTGGGTAGAATGTAAACAAAGGATCGCAGTCAGTAAACTGCCACAATCATTAAATAAACCTTTCTTTTATCTGAAGCGTTGCACAAACACTCAGCCAGTAATTACGCATACCGATCGCCATAGGCTTAAGGCTACTCATATTTAAGACGAATAAATGGGAACAGTCAGATTCGATTCAACCCACTCAAACCTTCACATTAGGGGATCGAGATGTTTCTTCAAATGAATCCCTGAAAGGAAGGTGATTTGGGAGAACAAGGAGCCCCCAGCAGTGTCTAGCTGTAACACGACGCTTCAGGAGTTGCCATCATCACATGGCAGATGGAAATTTCCACTCAGTCTCCTTGCTTGTTAAATGGGAAGGGTCTCCAACTCTTGTCTCCACTAGTCCTCCTCCTCCGCCTGCTGCAGCTGTCCGCCACCCTCAAAGATTAGGTAAGACCCCGACATTTAGACATGTATTCCTTACTTTTAGATGTTTTCTACCCTGCATGTGATTTGCTGGTTAACTCTGGCGACCATATTTGATTGCGTGGAAGCGGGTAGTTTAATTCTTATTATTTCTGTGGCTGGAATCGGCTCGTATGGGTTTATAGCTTAACTACAAATTATTTTTTATTCTCTTAAAAGAAGGCTCATTTATGCGTGTGTTTAATGGCTTTTTACACATCCAAGTTTCTTGTTTCATTGACCTTTCAGGCACAGAACGATCACAAACTAACATGTTAAAGAGACAGAGCAACAGTCGCGGCGTGCGGAGCGCTTCCTGCAGGGTGTTGCCTTGAGTCAGTGTAAAGCTGCGTAAAGCGCCAAACACGCGTCTTTATTTATACAAGACAGTAACACCTTATTGTGATGCACGGTGATAAATAGTGTTAGAATTTTGCCCCCAAAACAGGCGTTTCCACTGGAGCCCGCAGTTGTTCATGTGGACTGAAACTAGCCTTTTCACTTCACTTGTTGGGATTTGCATGTTTTGCTGCGCTGCCTTTCCGCGTATACTGAAGGAAAACACAAAGGCCACTATTAGTGTTTCCTCTTTGCATCTTTCAGACTGCTTTGTGCATGCTCCCGCTGTGTGTGTGCAACACACAAACCATATAAATGACTTGGAGTCATTAGTTTAAAGGGGTGTACAGAGGAGAAATATGAATATGGACCGTGGGTTTACGTAACACGCAGAAAGTAGCATACTGTGTAGCCTGCAGGGCTCACTGAGGACTAATAAATATGTTATGACTGCAGTCACAGGCTCAAACTGCTGTCATGCTCAGTTTGGAAATATTGTACTGTTTTTTTTTTTCATTCATTTTACCTTGATTTGAAAACCTTGTCAGTAAAGCTGGTGGGCTCTCTGGAGCTGTTCTCCTCTCAGTGTCACCAAAGAAACAAATTTTCTTTCTTTCTTGTTTGTCATGTTCTTATTTCATTTAATGTCGTTTAACTGCGGCCTATCTCTCCTTTATTCCGAATCACTCTGAGAAAGAAAACAGGGCTGTATCATTTAGGTCTTGAGGGATTTTCCTTGCTGTTCTCACTTTCTTTGCTGTAATACTTTATGATCATCCATGTCTTAAGCCACTTGGAGTGCAGCTTTTGAAGCAACACACCCTAATGCCGGCCATATACAGCGGAGAACTGCTCACGACTGAAAACAAAGACTAGATTCAGCCAGGATAATACCTAGGCTTATAGGCACATTTAAGTAGTGAGTTCAGCTTCTATCATTGCCTGTGTTGACTGCTAAAAATACCCGGTTGCCACACGGTGACTGTACATGTATACTGTCAAAACCGCTGTGTTCTCTATGCACCTTACTTACATAACAGTGAGAACCAATCTAGTAATGTCTTCCTTAATGAAGCTCCACCTACATGTTTGTCATATGCATTTTACAGTTGTAATAGCACCCAATGCGTGTGCATTGCTAAAGCTTAAAGGTGCACAATCATGATGCCTAAATAGAGTTTTCTTTAAATAGGAGGGGTGGAAACCCAGAACGATCACAAACATGAGTTATTGAAGTTGTTGGCACAGAAAGCTCATAGTCATGTTGCTTTGCTGCACCCACCCATCTTAAAAAGAATTACAGAGTAAATGGGGTGTAACTTAGTTGATTGTGTAAACTGGAGTTCCTTTTTAATCGTTATAATTTAAAGGGTCACTCCTGCATCTTTCATTAGACCCTCTCCGACTGGTAAATGCCTACATCAACGCCGCAGTGTAAGTTTAGAAAACAGACGTTCTGTTCAGAATTTTAAGTCTCAAGCCCAAGCTGAGGTCACCCTGATGACATCACTGTTACATAATCAGGGTTATTTTCTCAAACTTAAAAAAAGCTACTCCAGAGCCATAGAAGATTTTATACTAGAGTTGTCATAGGCTGAGTAGCACTCAGTAACACTGACCTCCGTCTGTGAAATCTGTGGAGTGCCACTTTAACCCTGTTTTTGTTTTAAAACAAAACAGCGTATTAGGGCGGACAGGCGAAAACGAAGGACTTGTTGACACAGACCCTCACATTTGGCTTCCTGATTGGGTCTTATCAGTCCTGCAAAGTGGAAAAACATTGCTGCTGACAATTTTTTGTTTATTTTTTTAGTATAATATTTTGTACTGTGTAAAAAACACCTATACACTTGTACCGTGCATGTCATCGTATAGGCTTTACAGGGACTTCCAGTCCCTTCAGTTTTCTGCCACCACAGTTGCTTTGCTCCCGCATTACTTTCAGTAACAGTTCCACCTTAATGTCTGTCCATGCAAAAAGAGTCTCTGGCGTGGTTATTTTCCATTGCCATTCTTCGTTCATCTCTAGTAGTGCAATCCTGGTTACACCGACACACCCAGTGTACGTAAATGGCCACTAGATGTGCGTTTTCAGTTGTTTTAATATAGACTGAGGTCAGTTCTAATACGCAGCTAAAATGCTGATGTGGACAGAGATTGTCGTCGTTTTAAATAAAACAAACTTAGTAATGTGGATGTAGCTTAAGTTAAAACACCTAACCCAAAAACTCCTCACTAACTTTGCAAGGCAGCAAGGTGAGGGTAGATACCAGCACAGGTCTGAACACCTGTCAACAGGGCAGGGCTTGCTTCCTCATCTGCTGTTAAGGGACTTGAATGACACATGTAGGTCAGACCCTGCTGGGCGCCTGGGGGTTGAAGCGCTGCTGGTGCTAGATGATGTAACTTGGGGTGCCAATGAGAAAATGAGCTGCGAGCCAGATGTAGAGTCAGTTTCAAAGGAGTGGATATTACTAACACAAAGACACAGTGAGGCCACTGTCACGATGGGGAGAAGAATCTGGCAGTTTTCCAAAACTCTGTCCACACATTCAATTGAAATCTAAGAAGGTGGCACTGTGCATTGTAAGACACTGCCTATTTTTACCTGCAGGGTTGCGTAACGTTGCGTAACATTCACATGCACCTAAGCTTTTTTTTTTAAAAATGTGAATCATTATTGATCCTTACGGGGAAAGTTTCTCTTGACATCCACGTGGTGGTCAGAGGTCACAGGGATTTACAGGGGTTCGGGTTCTTCCTGAAACTCGAACAAACATGGAGGTTCTGTTGGCCGACACAGTTGCTTGAGCACTTAGTTCACTATAAAAAAAAAACGTGATGACTGTTCACATCAGGGTGTACAATTGCTTCAATCACATTATTTTATCATCTCATCAGAGGCATTTTATTTTAGACAGTGTAGAGCAATCTGCTTAGCATGACAAAGCATTTCCTGCAGCATGGTTTGAAGCAAGAGTTGAAAATGTAGGAAATTTTATTAAGTCTTGCTGATAGTTTGGTGAGTTAGGTCAATATTGCTGCCATCTCTACATATTAAATATACCTACCTTCAGCAGCCATTTAGTTTAGCTTAGTGCTAAAAAAAAATAAAATAGGTAGACCGCCATAAAGCCTCAACCTGGTATTTTTACAATTTGTTTTTTATACGGAGTCAACAAATGATATATTACATGTTAATTAGTGAGTGTTATTAGCTTTGGACAGAGCCAGGCTAACCTTCACCCCTTTTTGCAGTCTTTCTGCTAGGCAAAGCTAACTGGCCGCTGAAGATAACTTTATAATTATCATATATACATGAGAGGGGTATTGATCATCTCATCTAACCCTCAACAACAAAGTGAATACCATTTCCCAAAATGTCAAACTATTCCTTTTAAATTGCTCTTTTTTAATGAACCAGTAACCAATATGAATCAGTATTGATGAGTAGAATTGCATTGGATAAAATTTAAGGAATACCTAATCGTGGGGCAAGGAAGGGCGAAGTGATACGTTGTCAACATGGTGGCATGTCAGAACTAACCAATGCCCAGATGTCCCACAACGGGCCTCTGAATAATCACAGCACCCCAGGTTCATGGTCACTGATGCAGCAGAAAATGAGTTTTAGACTCAGTAAAGAGTCCCACTATGTCTTGTAAATGGAAGAGAATGAAATCTGTTAGAGCACATTGCTTTCTTATGACTCATTTTGCATAATTAAATTGACCCAAATTTTGAATTTGTACTTAACATAATGTGATAAGGTGCACCTAATTTGATCTGCTTGAGATTGTAGGGTTTGGGCTCCTGGCAGTTGAATTGCTGAGGTGAATTCAAGCCTGTGTCTTTTTTTAAACGCAGAGCATTAATTCATTACTGCATGCTTTGATTACAGAAAGTAACTTTATACAGGTGACATATTACCTTAGAGTGTTGTTTTCATAGTGGACACATTGCGAAAAATAATACAGCCTGGACTTTATTTTTGCTTCCAGTTTAGAGAAACAGTAAGCAAAATCATCCTAATCTGTGCTTTTGAAATAAAATAATAACCATCCTCAGTTCCATTAGTGCCCTCCTCTTAAAGTCAAACCTTGAGCTGTAAAAGAATAACATATTGTTACGAAGCAAGATGCTGCAGTCATCATTAGCATACATAACCAGGCAGATCAATAGCAACTGATAAGATCAACAGAGTGAGAGTCTGCCAGAGCAGGTTCACAAACAAGTTTAGGACACACCAGGCTCAAGTACAAAAGGCCAATACAGTGTTTACTGAAGGCCAACTAATGTCACATGACACAGAAGTCAGAGTTTTCGTCAATATGTTTTTTTCTCTTTGGCTGACTGACCACAGTATGATATTTTTTCCTAGATCTTCCGTAGGAATTTCCATTTGCCTTTTGATCTCCTGGAATTTCAAAGTTTCAGTGTCCTCCATCAATTAAAACTAATGACTCAGTCCAGAGCAAATGTTCTTTGTGATTTCCCATCAGCTTTCTGAGAATTTGCATTCATTCATTGAAAGACGTTTCAGCATGCAAAACCTATTGGTTGCAGATTTCTTCACAGGGTCAGTCAGTGTTTAGAAACAACGGTTAGCTTTGTTAGATGTTGGATTCAAGGGCACTGATGACAACTACTGTTGGCCATCACTGTCTAGTCAATGTATTTGCACAGTGTGTTACAAAAAAGGCAGAATTATAGTCTGCCAACTTCGACAAATTATCAGGGCCACTGTTAGAAAAGAATAAGAGAAAGCAGAGATTTTGAGAATTAAAAAGAGACACAATAGCCTGTGCAAGACTAAAGTCATAATAGAATAGGCTCCTTTGAGTAATATGTGCACGTATTTCCTGCATTCTCCAGTTAGACTTGAGCCTAGTTCACACTACACGATTTTTGGCACGATTTGCGACACATTTCTGACTCATCTAGATATCTGCCAGATATCTAGCATGCCAACTATCTGGAAGAGTCGACCGACTCGACGTCCACATCCAGCCAATGAGAGCAGACAGCTGGCAGAACAGGCAGCTACTTTTTCACTTCAAAACACTTTTTACTCCCCTCCAGCTGTCTGTGGCTCAGACAATCCCTGCTGTTTTCTTTTTTTTTGACAAAACATGGTTTAGAGACCAGCATCGGGTGACAGAGTCCTTGTCAGCACGAGTAGTGTGTGACCCCCTGTCACCGATCAGTTGCGTAAGTGTGAACGCCATAGCGACTTCAAGACGGCAGGTTATGTAGTGTGAACGTCAGGGCCCTCGGTAGCTCTGCGTCGCTGCTGTCTCTTTCCACCACACTTAGAGAAATCTTTTCTCTGTTTGGGACTGTCTCACTGTTCCAGGATGCTTCTCACCGAAGCGCCTGTGAGCTGCACTTTAACAGAGGTGGTGAAGTTAACATTTGTGTAGATTTGTGGTGAGATTTCTATCTGATTAGAAGAGTTTTAGGTTAATTTCAGTTTTACACATCCTTGTCTCATCCAGTACTTCTACCACATAAGCAGAGAAATAGCGTAGGCAACAGAGTAGGCCTATACAGTATGCATTTCTTTTATTAAATTACAAGTTTATTCTCCAAATAGCCAATATTTTTCTCAAAATATTACAACTTCATTCTTGAAATGTCAGAGAACACAGATATGTGGGCTAGATTCTGAATGAGCAGAAAGTGGGATCAAATTTGGAAACACAACCTACACCCTTATTGTAGTTCTGTTATTGGACTTGTTTCATTAAATGTCTTTGAAACAGCATGCCCTGCAGCCTCAGGTTAATTATGACCAAGTGTTATAGATATGCAAAGTATGACTATCAGTAAATGTGTACAACAGCTATCCCACTATTTGCTCCAGGCCAGATGAAATACGTGAGGTTCAGAGATAAAAATTACAACACCCCTTTTCTGGAAATACTGGGGTTGTGCAAGCTCACTCTGAAGATGTCAGACCACAGAAATGTGGTGACAGAAAGTGAAACTTTGGTGCACCACCACTGGATGGATTGCTATGACATTTGGCAAAGACATTCAAGTTCCCCAGAGGATGAATCACTGAATCACTGTTCCTGCAGTTTTGTGCTAATTAGCAAATGGCAACATAATAAACTAAGATAAAACATCACCATGTTGACATTGCGATTGTGAGCATGCTGACATTAGCGTTTAGCTCAAATCACGAATGTGCATTAGCATGGCTGTATGAGGCCTCTATGATAGCACAGTGGCACTGGTGCTCTGAAAGAGCCCTGATGGAGTGTCCTGTGCAGTGTTGGGCAGTAACGCGTTACTCAGTAATATTAACCAAATGTTAATAGTGGACCATAACATGTTGCACATGCTTCCAACATGTAAAATGTGTGAAAAGGCTACAGAAAGGAGGAGGGCGATGTGTCAGCATGTTGCATATTATAAATTCTTCCCTAGTGGAAACAAGACAGATAGGATCATCCAGAGGAGGGTGTGCACTCAGTGCAACACATGTGTGGCTCTCACTTCCATATGGTGTGGTTCCACGATTTGCTGGCATCAAGTCTTACATGTTATATGACTAAGCACAGTAGTCTCAAGAATAGGGGCAGAAGTCAATCCACTAAATGTAACTAGCAGCTGTAAATCTGTCCTACATGACACGCTTCATTAGTGGCGACGACTGGTTGGGTAGGATTGAACCACTCGCTCCAGACCCACTGCCTCAACAGTCTCACACACATCATAGCTCTTTTGCAACTGTTTTATGATTTTGTTTCCATTACAGAGACGACAGTGAGACAGTTGTGATGTGGGCTGAGGAGCGAGTGAGCTTTGTCACTTGAAGGAATAGTTCAGCTATTTGGGAAATAGACTCATTCCTTTTCTTACGGAGAGCTAGATGAGAAAATAGATAGCACTCTTAACAACTAAAGACCTTCCTGACATTTCATTGGGATATATATATATATATAAAACACAAGACCTAGAAACTGAGCTGCTGGTGATAGAAGTTATTGTAGCAAGAATGCCATTGTCTAGCCTACAATGCTGTGTGCCTAATTTGCAGTTAGCCTACTTAGACTTGTCTTAGTGGGTTTAAATACTTGTAGAATAATTAAAAGATTCTTACTGGAGGACCCGATGACGCATCAGTGGGCTGAGCGGAGATGATAAACATTGGCCATACTGTTTCCACAGTGCAAAGGTGGATAGCAGCAATTTTTTTGTTTGTTTGCTTTGTGGTCCTTTGTAGTTATGTAGTCCTTTGTAGTACGGTGCTGGATATGGCTCGGTGGGCGCTTTGCAGTTTAGGCTTTTGGGGCAGAGGGGAGAAGAGGAGGGAGGAAGTGGAAAGTTTTCAGCACCTTAACGGACTGATGGATAGAAGTGTTCCTCGGTCTGGTGGAGCTGGCACTGAGCTTCCAGAACTTTCTCTCAGATGGCTTTAGACTGAAGAAGCTGTGTGAGGGGTGGGTGGGGTCTCCCACAATGCTGACTGCTTTGCGGACACAAATGTCTGTAGATGTCTAGATATGAGAGTGGTATCAATCTTCTCATCTAACTTTTGGCAATAACGTGAATAAAGGCTTTTTCCAGAATGTCAAACTACTGCTTTTTTCAGTTTGAAACTCAGTGACTTAGAATCTCATCCCATTGACCTAAGGTCCATCTTCCTCTCAGGAGTAGTTTGCTAGCGATGCTTATGCGGCACGAGTCAATTCAGCAAATAAGTTGTCATTGTTTTTTAATTAGTAACTAAGTTATTGAGTCAGAGGAGCAGGCTGGTTATGTCTGCAAAGAATCACCAGATCCCCATTCCCCTAGAACAACTCAATTTATACTTCCAAACTGCTACATTACGGCTTTGTGGCTTCCAGTGGAGGACTGTGGTTGCACTTTGCAGCTCCTGTGACGCATGTCAGTTTGTGTAAAGTGTGAAGTTTGAAGAAAGCATGCTTAAAAAATAACTTTCCATTAACTTTCAGAACACTGATTTCATTCAATTTTTTCTGTAACTTTGTTATTAAATGACCTGGTAGTTATAATAAAGTAAAAAATGTCATGAATTAGTTTTTTTAAAAACCGATGATGTGTGTCACATCATAAGCTGATCTGACATGCAGGGAGATATGAATGTCTTGGACCTGTCGAACTCTTTAAGATACCGCCTTACTTTCAAAGAGTTTATAAGATTTATTTATAACATTATTTTTGGATAAATACTTACCCTTTTTAGATAGTCAGAGGAAAATGTGTCTTTTATTTTGTATTTGAGCATATTCAAATTCCAGCTCATAATTGTCACTGGGGGCTTATTCATCCATTTAAACAATGAATATATGTGTATAATATATGTGTCATGTTAGAGATGTTTTGGTCAAAAAAGGAGAGGTTAATAACCCCTTGATCCATGACAGAAACATCCCCATTGGCCTGATGTTTACCAGCTGATGTCAACACTGTGCAATTCTCCTGCCACAAAAATGACCACATTCACAAATCCACGTCAGGAAACCTACTTAAATGTTAATTATCCAAAGAGGAGAGGAGGAGAACAGTTCTTTACAGTGTTCCGTTGGTGAGAACATTTCTCAAGGCCAGGATTTTATGAGGTCTTGCACTCTCAAGCTAAAAGAAATGCTAAGAGAGGTCAAACACAGCAGTGAAACAGCTACTTTAAAGATCCACAGATGTACACTGAATAACAGAATAAACAAATAGTGTTACCTCATCTCTAATGATTCTATGAGCACTTTGCCAAAGCCTGTGTCAAAACAAAACCAAAACAGTAGGAAACAGCACACTGAAACATACCTCGGAAAATTGAGCTAATCATCAAGAGAACATCACGAAACAGTCAAAAAGTCTTGGCAAGCTCTTGCATTAAGTAGGTGGACATTGTCCGTAAGATGACAAAGTTTTCCCAAAGGAATTATTAAAAGAAGGTTGGGTTTGTGCACATGACAGAGGGAGGTTGGTACAGAGCAGAAAACATGATGGTACTGGAAAGATTCAGAAGGAAACTGAAAAAGTAGGAGACCTTCCAGACTTGTCCAAGTGGGACCATCCCGCTCCAGACACAAGAAGGGAAGTTCTTCAGGGAGTTTTTTGTTAATAAAAAAGCTTTTTCATACAACATACATATTTATCTGGATGACACAGTTGCATAAAGGGAGATATTTATCATGTGCCAATTTAGTCAAACTAAGCCTGTTTATTTCACAGAGAGAAAATGTGAGAAAATAGTGTAAACAATTTCCCAGAGCCCAAGTAGCTGTCATCAAATTGTTTTTTTTTCCCCAATCAACGGTCCAAAACCCAAACAGATTCAAGTACTGTCATATAACACAAGAGGAAACAAATCCTCACATTTGCGAAGTTGGAATTTTTTTTAACTTGCTTAATTCTGTTGATCTTTTTCTTGATTAAATTACTAATAATTAATTAACATCTGTTTTCCAAAAATACAGAAAGTAATTTGCTCTCAGTAGCTTCTTTCTTTGGACGGACCCTGTCTTTTAAACATACATCTTTATTCTATAGCTGCACTTCATATCACAGACTCGCTGTTAGAAATTTGAAGCTTCCAGGCCAAACACACAATATTTTTGTCAGACTTTTTAACCTTCCCACACGGTGACAGAAGACAGTATTCAACAGTTTTCACAGGCCAGTGCCTCTTACGATGTAAAACTGGTAGAATATCCCTTTACAGATAACAGAAACAGCAGTTTCTACATTGCATCTATCTCTGCCATTGTTACAAATCACTGAATGTCTTTAGTTGATATTCCTGCTAACAGAGTTAATGAGAGACGTCAGTTAGACGTGTTTCTTTGCCTCAGCTGTGCCCTTTAAGCCTTTGTTTTCATGTGTGTCATATGTTTGACCTCAAAGACTGAGCTCAGTCACTTCTATAGCTGGCCGCTCCACTCTGAAGTTTGTGACCTTGTCGCCCCCAACCCACCCACGCAAACACCTGTCCTTGTTTGGTAGTTGCAGGATTGGCTCAGGGGCAGGTTTCTAGTCACAGGTGATTGGCCGAGTATGCGTGTGAAGCCCCAAACACACTTCAAGGACTGCAAGACCATGTAAGGAATGTCCCTGCAGCTTCAGGGGACATCATGGTGACAGGTTTATGTTTGTTGGCATTTGGCTTTCACTGTTATTTACTTGGCTGTGTTGTCTTCTGTGGTGATTACTGTTTTAAAAGAGTGACAGCTTTGTTGTGGCTTGACTTTTTTCCCTAAACTACCAATACCCAGGCTGTGAAGCCTGGTTTCACCAGTTGTGACTTGAGTTGTATCCATGCTGGGACGTCTTTCAGAGCTCACACCCTTTTGAAATTATTTTAATTTTCGAGCTGGATGAAAACAGTTGAATGCCTCAGCCTGTTTGGCCCTTACTAATTTCTAATTCAGGAAAAAAAAACATTTTTGTATGTTAATTCCTCCTAAAAGCATCAATAACTATCCCGAATGTTGTTACTATCCTGAAATCGCTGTAAAGCCCACAGTCACCTTTTCTTTGTCTGTATAACCAGTAGCTTATGATGGCTAAGTTCAGCTAGTGTTTGTTGGTAAAGATGTGCTGTGTAATGGACACTGCTGAGTTCACTGACTTTATAACTCTCCATTTGTGCTACTTTACGGTAGGTTTTAGCATTTAGCCTTAGAGGTAATTGTGTGCACCGTGGCTGCTGTCCAGCAAAGGTAAGAACTACAACATACAATATGGTGAACCTTTTTAAATGTTCAGTCAGTTGAATGCCTGTCAAAATGAAACCTTTAAGATGTGTATTATTGTAGTCTTTTTTCGTTTTGTGGCTGTTGGTGACAGGAAGTCTTATTTGCACACTGTTACAGACACACTCTTTCAACATTCGGATACTTTTGCTTTTAACACCGGCTGAAGGATTGCTCCTCTGACTTGAGAAAAGTATTTCATTCAGAACCAAGTATAAGCTCAGTTTATTAGTTCAAATCAAGCAGTTTTGTCTTTATTTATGAGTGAGTAGCGTTTTGCACATAGAATGTTTTCATTCAGTATAAGTTTCTAACCTGCTCACTCCCTGCACAAAAAGTATCTGCAGCTTTTTCTCACATGTTCCATGCGTGTGTGTGTGTGTGTGTGTGTGTGTTCCTCCATTTGGACGCCATCACAAAGTGGACAGAGATAAAACCTCATCCCTGATGTGATCATGACCTTGGGCACATGCACATCCCCAGCGCTGTCCTCTGATTGGTCGGCCGGTGGCACAGCCCACTCCGAAAACACTGACAGTTGCACGCGGTGCTTCTTGGGCATCTGTGTGTGCAGCTGCATGTGCAAACAATAATGTGTGTGTGTGTGTGTGTGTGTGTGTGTGGGTGTGTGTTGCTAAGTAGTGAAGAGGCAGTACAGTGACGATCAAGCCAGTTGTTTTAAGAGGCGTGTGTGTGCATGCGTGAGTGTGATCAGTTCGTCAGTGAACCCCGTTGTTAGCCGGCAGCTCTCGGCCCCTGATCAGTCCACATGAGTTTGGCCTGTATAAATTTGCACCAGTGTAACACTGAATGGTCATAATCATGTGGTATGTCATGTGATCCCGTCTTGAAGCGACCATGGGTATTTAACAGCCTCGGCGAACCCTGGTATCTGTGGCCAGCGTTCTGGCTAGGGTACAGTTTAGATGACTGTTTTCTCTTCTATCATTTGAATTATCTATCTATCTATCTATCTATCTATCTATCTATCTATCTATCTATCTATCTATCTCACACAGGCTTTAGATTTTCGTATAAAAGTCTTTATACCTTTTTTCTTACTTTTTGCTTGATGTCACAAATGCTATCTCTCCATCTGTCCCTGCTTTGGCATTTTTTGCTCAAAGGAGGAGCCTGGGAACTCTGCCCACCTCATTGGTTGACAGAGGCCCTCCCTCTTCCCTTTAAAAGCCTGCTGACTTACCTGAGTTACATTTCATGATCTGCAGCTCCTGAACCACTCACTTGTCTATCATCGATCTTATAAAAAAGAGGCAGGGGGGAGGGACAATCCCGGAATCTCTTTAAGGAACTCTTTAATAAGTGAGTATTGATTGGCTTGGAAAAATGGCTAGTCTACCAACCTTCACACACACAAGTTCACTCTTCTAGCTGTTTGAGGAACACACAGTTGCTTGTATTGTCAGGTAGACCAGTTTCGGCAGTGTCTTGCTGGGAGGGATTTGTCTGGAGGTGTTGGCTGATGCAAGACTTTCCTTGTTATGTGGAGGATGTCTGAAGAAGTTGGGTTTGTTTTCATTGCAGAAAGCATGTTTCAAAGTTGTCTTTTATTTCGCAACTCCTCAAAGGTTTAGAGATTGAGAGCAAATCTGCCTCTTTTTTTGTCTCAGTGCACATCATTTCTATTTTACAGCGAATGCTCGATAAAGTACCACACAGAAACAAGGGTTTGGAATACTGTGAATCCATTTAAGCTATAAAAAAACAATGCATGCAAGTCTCTTTGTCTCCAAATTCAAATTGAGGGTATGTGATCTTCTGGCCCTATACTCAGAGCAAAGTGCAGTAGGTTGTGCTTGCGGTCCTTTAGCCTAATGTTTGTAATGTAAATTAGCAGTTGTAAACCCAGGTGTGAAGGCATTCCAGGACACAATGACATCTAAATGAGTTTCAGAAGGGGTCTTGCATACATTTGTTTGCATTAGGGCTGCAGCTAAATACTTTTAAGAGTTGAAAAATCTATTGATTATTAAAACAATTAAACGACTATGAATTATCGGCTTTTAAACTGAAAGATTTATACTCTTTTAATAAATTTCCTCCTGCTGTAACATGGCTTTAAACATTAGGCCAGTTAATGAGCTTGCCGAGACGAGTCTTCATCATCCAGAGAGCCAGCATGCCTCCTCTTCAGTTCCCCCAGCATACGCTCTCCCATGTCAAGCATGCTCAGATTTACAGATGTTGCAATTCACAACCTTTTTGGCTGAGTTAAAGCTGGAGTGCTGGACTTTTACTTATAAATGAACATCCGTCAAGCCCCTGGCAGCGCTCTGGAGCGAACAGTGACGGAGTAGGCTACAGGAACTAGGAGCATTGTGGAGAATTTGGTGGAAAAACCTCAGAAGAGTCTGAGAAGAGTTTCTGATGCTCCAGGTAAAAACGGATTTCATTCAGTATTGAAGCGTTCAGAGGAGGGGTAACATGGATAACCCTTGGTGTAGCCCAAGCCTGGCGCGAGCTCATAGAGGATACACAGTGAGAGTAATTACTCTGCAGGGGGAGAAAAATGTTCCACACCACAGGTTTAGTGTGTGAAATGCTCTTTGGTTTTTGGTTGTGAAGGTGTTGCCTTTAATCCAGTATGCAAATGGACTCAGCAGTCCTCTGTATGGCCATGTGTGCAATTGTGTTTGGGAGGATTAAATTAGATGTAAGCAAGAAAAACAAGTTCCAGCAACAAGTGGTCAGTAAAGATGCACTTTACACACGTGGTGTTAACTGAAGGTGTAAGCCCATTTTTTGCAATGCAAGTCTGATACCATGTCAGAGCCGGGCCTATGTGCCACATGGCACACTGTGGAACGTGTGCTTCTGTGATGTTATGGTTGTTAACTTTGGCAGCATTAAACTCGGGAACATACAAAGTTAACCAAGTTGGACAGGTTAATCCTCTTGGCAACGAAAAGTGATAACCGCTCTCCGTTTCTCTCTCGCCACACAGCAGACAGCGACAGTGAAAGATTAGGTGTACTGGAGTGTGTAATGTGGTTGTTAACGGTAATGTAGCCCCTTAATCTCTGTTGGCTCACAGATAGCAGGTTTTAAAGCAGCCTACATCCGAAGAGCAAGATCACAGGGAAAACAACAGCCCACCAATTGTTTGACAGAAGGTTATGCAGATCAAACTGCATCAGCCAGGTGGGGTCAAGATGGAGAGCTTTAACGCCTCTTGACATCGTTTGCAGCTGATAACCTTGCTGGAACACAATGAACACTTACTGTTGCTGCGTAGTGGCACATCGACTGTATACACTCTTTTCACATTGTGATATGGAAGACCCTGCTGGTAAACCACTTCCTTCAACTGTGCTTTTCTGTGTTTTTTGTTGCTAGCTAGTGACCCTCATCAGCGTAACTGTCAGTTATGTTTCATTTGCAGCTCAGTGGGTGAAGTGGTTTGTGCAGTGGAGGACAGTATTGGGCAAGTTACTTCCAAAATATAATACATGATAGATTACTAGTTGCTGTCATTTGAGAGTAACTATATTACAGTATTATTGTAGCCTAATGCCTTACACTACTTTTGCATTACTCTTGAGTTACTTTCACTGCTATATAATGGGCGCATTATTCTGATAGTAAGATGTGCTGCATAGGTGGGTTCTAGTGATGTGCATGAGTTATCTCGACCACAGGATTCCCGCAACAGTAAATAAAGTCACTCTTTTTACTCATGGATTCGTTTTTCTGGTGCGAAATGTTTCTCTGTGTTGGTGAATTATTAAGTAAAAAAATAAAACACTTAATTTCAGTTTTAATTGTAACACGTGTTACTGAGATTGTAACGGGTATAATATTACCTTTTTTTTTTTTTAGTAATGTATATACTATACTATATATTTTTATAATGTAATATGTTATATTACTGTGTTACAGCAAAAAGCAATACATTACTACAATTGCATTACTTTTTTAAAGCACTACTCCCAACACTGGTGTAGGAGGAGCCAAAATATAGCGCCCCCTTCTTCTTTTTATTGTATCAGCAATAGTCATTAAGAGAGAATCGGGGGGGAAAATAGAGAATCGGATCGTGTGCTTACCAGAGATTTACAACCCTACTTCGCAACATGTTTCTGTACCCCCAGGTGGTCCAAAAATCAACTCACCATGCCTCAGCTATAGCTTACACCATTAAAACTTTCATATATTGTTAACATGCTAAATAACTTAATGAGCATCATCTATAAGGACGTAAACACCCATCTACAGGTAATCCAGTAGTGCTGGCAGTCTGGGCCCTTGACTTCTTTAAAGGAATAGTTCAACATTTCTTGCCAAGAGTTGGTTGATATGATCGATACCACTCTCGTTTCTAAAGACTAAAGCTAGCTATTTCCCCATGTTATTTCTTTATGCTAAACTAAGCTGTAGCTTCATTGACGCCACCTAATTGCTGCTGTGTCCCACGTTGTGTGTGACACCTCTTTTGTTCCCATGCTTGGTGTTTTCCCTGTGCTGTTTGTCAGTGAGTAGAGCATAGATCTTTCATTCCAGCAAATCGAAGAGATCTATGTGAAAGAAACAAACAGTACTGTAAATAATTAGGCTGTTAACATAACTTAATGGTGAATGCTTCAGACGGAAAATGTAAGTGTGTGCCCCCTCTGCAGTGATTTTGCCACTAATGGTAGTGGGCGAGGCTGAGTAAATCAGCTTGTACATGAACAACGGGTCTGTTGAGGGTGGCGGTCAGGCAGCCTCATAAACCTGTTGCATCCTCGATCTGGTCGCAGGGTTTGTTGATCAGTTCCAGCCAGCATTCATTGTGTACATCAATATCAGCTTAAGAGACTTAAGGGAGATCATTTTGCATTTTATTATATATTGTAATGTACAATCACCAGTCAACATGACAAATAAACAGAAAGATGGTTGTGAGTGTAATAAGACAAATCAAGATTTTGTAAAAGCATTGAAGCAGCAAAAACGCTTTAGCCCTGCTAGTGTTGGTAAAGCTGTGTGAGGCACCAAGGTTGCATCATCTCACAGCTTTCCTTTTCAAGGTAACATAACAACCAGTCCATTTCCAGGAAGTGGGATGGACTCTTTTGCAGACTAGAGGGCCCCATTTTACTCTAAAGTGTTCTTCATCAAGGCCAAAAGGCTCCGTTGAGACCGATAAGACATCTGCAGGCCTGTAGGCAGTTAGAAATTGGCATTCCTGTGGTAAACTTGAGTGTTTGAATCTTTAAGACTTGGGCAAATAGCCACTTTTGTTGATGATCTGAAAAGACAGCTTCAAAACAGCATTAGTCACTGAAACTTCCTTCTGTTTGTGTTGTTTTTAGGTCTTTTCTTGAAAGTGACAAGGCCTAGCAGAGGTTGAGGAAGAACCACATCACCGCCTTGTGAAATTCTAAAACTGAAATCCTACCGAACTTCTCCACCTCTTGTCCTTGCACCACCATGCCGGGAGCTGTGGATCGTATGGAGCTTAGCAAAGTCTCCACAGAGGCTGATGATGACAGCAACGACAGCCTGGTTGACCACTACACAGAGCCCATCGACTCCGAGAAGGCCACCATCGACAGGTCAGCAATCATGATGTCAAGTTTTCGGTTTGCCTTACCCAAATGAGCAGGCACCACCAGTCATGTGACACTGCAGCTTTGTTAGGGACTTTGCTTAACACTCACATCTGCAAATTTACATTACAATTCTTGTCTTAACCGTACTTCCCCAGTAACCTGGATAATTATGCACTTGCTGTCTTGACCAAAGCACAGCAGGTGCTCTGGCATCAACATCTTTTAATTTGTCAATGACAGGTGTTGACAGATTTTAAACAAATGAAGTACTTAGATTAATCCACTTAGAGTCTTCAGGGCATTAAATAGGTAATTAGCATTAGTTATTTATAGTTATTAGAGCTCTATGACTTTAGGGTGCTGCTCAGATTGATCTAACAGTGTTGATGGACAAGGAGGTGGTGGCTGGTGTGTGGCAGCGTAATTTACATTTTAACCTCTCTAGGTAAATTAAAGACCCTGACACACCCAGCTGGTCTTAAATAAACAGCACTATTTGGCGTCATGTCACCTGACATAGTCCGTTACATTGCACTTGAGCAACACAGGACTGCCAGGATTTTTACATAACACATTGATATACAATATAGTGAGTTACTAATTATTATTTATGCACATTTTCACTTTTGCTTGTTTGTTGTTGTTTTTTTGGTCCTAGTAGTCAGTTCCTGGATGACAATGATGACGGAGAAAGCCATAAGTTCCTGTCAAATGGGATGATGAAGAAGAAGAAATATGAGGAATACCATGAAGAATATGTAAGAGGACTCACAACTCTGTCAGTCAGAGTAACCGGTGTACACTGATTTAATTGCTGCAATGAAATCATTTTTTATTGCATGCAATTCTAAAGCATGCATGTCATAACATTTGTTTAACAAGTTATGCAAGCGGGCTGGTTAATATTTACAACACGCAAACACTCATGGTATTTAAACTTTGCTAGAAACCTCTCAGAAAGTATGCATGTGTGACTCCTACCAATACAATGCAATTGTTCAGAGGATATTTGCTACTGGGATTACTGGTTCTTTGGAGCTGCTGAAAGAAACGGTGTCATTGTTTGTATCCACAGTTACAATACAGGAAACCCTCTCCTGTATTATTATAGAAATTAAGAAAAAGGTCCAGCATCAAAAGTCCCAATTGTTTAGAATAAAAAATAATTTGTCATATTAAGGTTCAGTTTCCATTCCATTTAGTCATTTCACTGGATTTTAATATTTTATAGCAGTTGAGCTCTTTGGGTTTTGGATCAAAGAGCATAGCTCTCTTTCTAGAACTGGCATTTATCAGAGTGCCAATCTTGGTAGATTCACTGACCAAAGGTAGTGGTCTCACTGAAATGGATGGAGAGGTGTTTTTTTTAAGACCTTCATTGCTACTGTCACTCAAAAGCTCCATCATGAGGCAGGGCTGCCTATAAATACACATACTTGTAATTGCAGGAAGTAAACTACTTTAGTGTTTGCTTACAGCATCATATCTGAGCAAAGTCTGAGGACATTCCAAATTCATTTTGAGTATACTGCCGACCAAGAGAGCTTTCAGTTGGCACCAAGAAAACATCTTCTACGCTGGATTTGTCTCCCGAATGATTCTTGAACGTTGGTATTAAAAAAGCATTCTGGGAAATAGGTTGCTGCACATGGCAAAATGTTTGCTCTCTTTCTTGTCACAGTGACGACAGTACTGATTCCAGTTTTAAATGTCCTCAATTATCTGACACAAAGCAGGGCTGTATTTCAGCATTGTTCATCGGTTTTATCTCATAACACTTTGTTCCTTCTTTCATTTCTCTCTGAGCAGCATCCCGGCCACACCTCCTTCGGAATGTCTGTCTTCAACTTGAGCAACGCGATCATGGGCAGCGGCATCCTCGGCCTATCCTTCGCCATGGCAAACACCGGCATTGTGCTCTTTACGTAAGTACTGCCGCAGAAGGTAAACAGAACTGACAGCATTCGTGTCAGGGTGTGTACGAGAACTGGCACGAAAGGAGAGGCCGGCAGTTACTATGTAAATTCTACAACTACAGAGACCATCGTTTTGACACAGGGTAGATTCATAGAATTTATAGAATTTTATATTTCTTAAAAACTTACAATTTTCGTTTATCAGCAGAAAATCATAGCAAGGTTGTATTAATCGTCAAGGTTTTTGACATGTCATACATTATGTCTCCTCAGAATCCTAGTACTAGTCCTTGAATAATCTATGGTGTCTAATAATAATCTAAGGTTCAGTCAGCTAACATAGGTTTCAGTTACAGTGTCATTCTCAAACCAATGTCTTTTCAAGTTTAATGTGAGAGAAATTTTAGCTGACCTTAATGTCAAGATTGGCTTTACAAGGTGCTACAAGCATTTCCTGCAGGCAGATAATGAGGTTGGTTAACCTTAACTGGGTGGGACCAAGAGATTGTACAGCAGCTCTTCGAGCTAAATGCTAACATTGGCTTGCTAACATGCTGACATGACAATGCTAATATACTGATGTTTAGCATTTGACATTTGATAATTAGCACAAAGCACAGATAATGCTGTTGGGAATGTCATGAATCAATGTTTTGGAGAAATTAAAAAGTTGTGACTTTGACTAAACTTATCACAGTTTGTCCTAAATGCATGTGTACCTAATTTAATCAAATAGTTGTTGAGAGATTTCACCTAAAACCACCACTACTGGTGGAAAGGAGCAAAAGTTCAAGATCAAAGTCATTAGGAGACATGTCCATGTGTTGACTGGCAAGTGGGACAGAATTAGCTCCTGTAAAAATCTAAAATATAATTACATTGCCACCCTTCCTCGCAGACATGTTTGAACTCCAGCACTCTGTGCCCTCAGTTGCTCCGCCATCATTCGCCGGCGCTGTCTGTCATGTGCATATGCATTATCAGCATTCATGGATAGCTTCCAATATCCGACACCCCGCTGTCACCCTACACCCTTCAATCCCACTCACGCAACCCCCCTCTGTCCATGCCCCTGCTGCGTGGCCACACCATGACCTGGCGATGTTATAATACAGAGATCAAGAGTACTTACAAATGTAGAACGTATCCCTTCTCTGAATCTCAGTGTCAGTGGAACAGAGGAGTAGTGCAATAGCTTTGGAAAAATGAAAGTAGAAAGGGAATAATAATGAACTCCTGCCAGGTTATGAGGACTAAAGTGAGACTGTCCACAGAGACTTCTTGCCTCTTCATTTTCTTTCTTTTCCCTGCATCTTTTCACTTTTACAGTCTCTAGATTAAAGCTGATGTCATACATAAGGTTTGTTGCTACCACTGTTAACAGTTGTGTCCTGTTTGAATGTTGCAGAATCCTCCTCATCGCTGTGGCCATCCTCTCCCTGTATTCTGTACATCTGCTCCTTGTGACAGCTAAAGAAGGAGGTTGGTATTTAAGTTAATTTCAGGTGCAGCAAACTCAACCGACCTCTAATCGACCAATAAAGAGTTTTACTCTAAAACTTGGCGGTCACAAGGTGATTCTAAGGGGTCGTGATCGCGAGCTGATTACCACTTACAGACATGCAACCCATGACCAGTGTAAACCAGGAAATATTACTTCATATTAGGGCGTCACGGGAAATAAATGGCATAGTTCACTGTGTAATGGCATAGTTCATTATGTAATGCTAATTGAGCTTTTACAAGAAAGTGCCACAGTCCTTACTCATACATAACCTGTATTTCTGGTTTCTCATGGTCTGAAGAAAATGATGTGTACCTCTACTTAAATAACTGATCTCCAATATTTCTCAGAATTAGCTTCATTGACCACAAGGTGGGTGCATCAGTACTAAAATACAGTTTTGCTGATTTGTTTTAGAGCAGTTCAGCAAAGGTGACGGTAAAAAAAAAAACACACCTGGTGCTGTTATCCAGTTACTCCCATCGTCTCTGTTTGTGTTGTGATGCCTGAATGCTTTTCCATGACTAATTCTCCACCAACGTGTATTTCCTGGCAGGATCCCTGATCTACGAAAAGCTGGGAGAAAGAGCATTTGGTTGGCCTGGGAAAATGGCAGCATTCGGATCGATCACAATGCAGAATATAGGAGGTAGGCAGTGACTGTGTGTGTGTGTGTGTGTGTGTGTGTGTGTGTGTGTGTGTGTGTGTGTGTGTGTGTGTGTGTGTGTGTGTGTGTGTGTCAGCTTGATTTGAAAAAATGCAGCTCTTTACTACAGTTTGACACAGTGGCTGTGAATCTTTACTCTCCCATGTCCTTGCTGTCCTGCAGCCATGTCCAGCTACCTTTTTATTGTGAAGTATGAGCTGCCCGAAGTGATCCGGGCCTTCTTGGGTTTAGAAGAAATCTCTGGGTGAGTTTGTATGCTTTTTAAGATAAATATGTGTCTGTGTGCAATACAGTTCACAGTATACGCTCTGACCTCAATTTAACCTCTCTGCTGTGTTTGCAGAGAGTGGTACCTGAACGGGAACTACCTGGTGGTGTTTGTGTCGATCGGAATCATCCTGCCTTTGTCTCTCCTTAAAAACCTCGGTATGGACTCGCTTTACACCGGTGCTAACTAAAATGCTATTTTGCCATTAAATTGGACATTGTTCAAGTATTTAACCACTTGCTCTGCAAGCTGTAATTCATATACTTCTGATACGCCACTGATGTCACTTCTGCAGTCCGAAGCCAAAGTCTTTTCACTTCAGTATATATATTTATTAATTGTAAATACAGTATTAAGGTTGTACCGAATAGTTTGAGCTTCAAAGCTTCACTCGTGTCGTTTGTTGGTGTCTCTGAGTCTTTAGAAACCATTATTCCTGTGTTCTTTAGAATTTTATGCATTGTAGCTACATCACAAAGTGAGCCATTAGAATTACATTTTCAAAACTAGAAACACATCTAGCTCTCCTCAAGTACAGTAATCACCTCAGCTGAGCCCTTGACTGCACAAAAACACATCATCATCAATCTTACCATATCTCACTAGTTCTTTGGGCTGTGCTGGCTTTCACTCTGTTTTGCTATAGCTCTTATCTCTTCTGTCTGTCACATGTTCACTCATGTCAGCGTTAGTACTGGGGCCGTCAGTCACCGGTGGGTACCAAAAATCTCTACTCAGGTAAAAGTACAATTACTCCCATAAAGAAATCACTCAAGTAAAAGTAAAAATTAATATTTGACAAACCTACTCAACTAAAAGTATAAAATTATAAGTTACGTTGTGTTTTAATATTGTTTAGTGTGTGCAGGCCAGAGATCTTCTCTTTTTGGAAGACTACGTGTTTTATCCACAGTGCATCGCGTTAGAAATAGCCACTGTGTAACATGGTTATTTCTAGGGAATGCACTTTGCTTCTCTAATTTAGCTATTTCTATTAATACATTTAGTTTAATTTTTTTATGTCTACGTGAAGATTATGAAAAGCACAGGCACCCAGTGCAATATGATTATTTTTAAAGCATCTATGAAAATAATCTCTATAAACCAGAAGCAGCCCATTGTTGAATAAAGTAGGGTAAGCCTACATATAAAGGGAGACCTGTGTGTCACGCCCAACAGGACATTTTTATCCACCACCCTTATTAACTCTCTCCCATGAATGTAAAAAAAACAATTGTTTCCTGAATAAACAGCAGCTGGTAGCTTACTGAGTGAAAGCCAAGATCAGTTTCACACGCGATATCGCTATAAAACAAAGAGCAACCAATGTGAATTAGGGAAAAGAAAACTTCCATCAACAGAAAGCAATAGAACAACTGGACCCTAAAATTTATGCCTGATTGTTTTAATGTTTGCATCTGTCCAGCTCATTAATATCTGGCATAAGCACCGGTTAAAGCTCTCTAACACAGCTTGGATGACAGCTCATTTCGACACCCCTGTCTGGGCCAGTAACCACACACTATGGGCCAGTCGATCAAGGCATATACCAAACAATTTTCAACTGCAGTTTTTTGTGTATTCTCTATTTTAATATGTAGTTTATTGACCCAATTGTCCTGCGACCCACCAGGAAAACTCCACCCTTGGTTGCGGATAAAGGCTACACTAATATTTTTAGTACTATAGCCTAAATAAATAATACACATGTTTATGCTTTAACTTGAAATGTTTTATTGTTATTTCTGTCATACCATAATGTTGCTTAAATTAACAGTTTTATGCTCTTATTGGACTAAATACTTTAATCACATGAATCACTTCAAATTGAGGAATATTATTTAGTTTTTTAGTTTTTTTAAGCTTCATTCGAAAACCTCAATGGAAGCCTTGAATGTAAAAAAAAAAAAAGACATTTGGTACAGTCCATACAGTATATTCTATGCATGTATTTGAATGTGGAAGGTTTAATGTATTCACGTTGTTGCAGCTGTCTGTAAGAAGTAATGTAACACAAGTCGACTCCATAGTCAGCTCAATTAGGAGTTACTGTAACGTAACACTGCTATTAAGCCTGTAGTCAGCTCCGCCACTCAGATGTAATTTATGAATGCAAGAGCCAGATCCGCCTCAACTGGCTCAGTTCCAAGAAGACTGGCCAGATAGTGTAATTAAAACAGAAGCAACTTGGATCAAATGTATATTCTGAATTTGATTTAGTTATTGGCAACAGCAATTGTGATTATGGACATGGGTGTTAGGTTTGATCCCTTTTTCCAGACCATAAAGGCTTCATTCACACTGTTGCTTAAACCTGAACTGCTGCTCATATCAGATTTTTGTTAGTGTATTTTAGGATGTGGGACACAACCTAGAATGGGATGTGACTCATATCTGAGAATAGACACCAGAATGAATTCACATCAATGTTAAAAAGACAGAACAGGGCAGCAAGCTGCAGAGTAAGAATTGCAAACTATAGCCTAGCTTCACATCAGTATCTGTAGTTTGTGGGAGGGGTTTCAATCATAAATGTTTTCTCCTCTTTAGGCTACCTGGGATACACCAGCGGTTTTTCCCTTTCCTGCATGGTCTTCTTCCTGGGTGTGGTAAGTTCAGCTTTCAAAAAGGGGGGGTGGGAATCAACAGAAGCCCAACGATACGTTATTATCACGATACTTATGTCACAATCCGATATTATTGCGATGTATTGGAATTTATTACCTTTTCCATCTTAAATTGTGTTCCCAAAGGAAAGCTCTTTTTCTAGTGGACTGAAAAAGCAATTGATTTTATTATTATTATTATTATACCAAAAAAGTAAAATTCGAATGTACAATTTATATAAAAAAAGACTGATACTTCCTTCTGTGTATCGCCACAGTATTACCACGGAAAATATTGCGATACTATTCTGTACTGAATTTTTCCCCCAACCCTACTTTCAAAATACTATTAGCAAAATGGTACGTCGAGGTAACAGGAAGGGCATCTTAATAGCTACTTTTAAAGTTCCACCAAGCATTTGTCTATATTTGCTAGTAAGATTTATTATAGTTGGCCAGAAATGGTGGCCAGAAATAACAACTCCAAATGTGTCCACTTGATGTGTAAATGAGCAACTTTTTAACAAATCCGTGGTAGAATATTCAAAACAAGTATGATGAAATCTCAAAATGACCACAAGAATTTGTAAACTACCATAATGCCAACTCTTGTGGAATCTTGTCGAAGGCAGAGGGTTTGGTAGTGAATTTTCTTCTTTTATTTTCTCTATATGGACACCACTTAACCGGACTTCATATTGTTCTATTCCAGGTGATCTACAAGAAGACCCAGCTGCCCTGCCCTCTTCCTTTCTTTTACGATCACTCGTCCAACCTCAGCATGAATGCTTCAGACATGCCGGGGCTGTACCCGCCACAAAACAGCTCGGCGCACATGGACTTCTCCCGGGCCGACATTTCCCCGGCGGTCCTTGGCAGCCATGATGCTCACCACTCCAGCAGCGTCCACTTCGAGCCTCACCCTGACGATGAGGAGATGTGCACGCCGAAATACTTCATCTTCAACTCCCAGGTAGGATGGTGGTAGCCTACAGGTTAGCTTATATTGCTGGTACGACTTTCAGTATATTACAAACTTCTTCTGACACCATACATTTGTCTAAATTGCAAAGTTCAGTGTTAAGTGTAAACATGAGCTTATTTGAAGTCTCATTGGTGAAGGTTTAAAGGGTGTGACAGACCTGGTGGGTTTTATGAAGTTGTGTCATTTGCTCACAGGCACAATGTGTCCTCCATTGGTTCAGTTTACCATTGGAATCAGTGGCTGCATGGCTTTTCAAAAAGCCAGGATACAGTATCAAATTTCCTACGCAAACTGTCAAATGAAGAGAACATAGACACAATACCCCTAGTATACATTTGTTCAAGACAAAATGAGACTGTTGGGCTTACACACAGGAATGCATCTTACAACCTACAAATCCTACAAGTATTCGCCAAGACATGTTTGGTCAAGGTGGGGTTTTAGGGTGTGTTTTGGCTTTTGCGTGTGTGTGTGTTGAGGGATATGTGTCTGGGCCTATATGACAATAATTCAGGAAAAGTATATGACGCATGGTGTTATGTTCACAAGTCATGTCAGAAAAATGTTTTGTCAAAACATGCATTAGAAACTAGACGCCCACTTTCACACCTCTGCGATGGTCTTTTAATGTGCCCTGGGATAACAAATTGATATTATATCTAAGAAAAGCATGCCAATCAAAGGCAACAGTGCTGGACTGGTGTATCAAGGCCCTGAAATGCAAAAAGGAAAATTTTATCTCTTTTATCTCTTACACACACTAAAGGAAGAGGACATTTCAGTTTGACAGCTACTTTGAAGAACATTCAGAAGTCATGAATCTGACTGACATCACGTGATTACATGGCTTTGTAAAGGTTTACATACATTGTTAGCGCATGGTTGTCTTGTGCTGCCTAAAGCTGAATTATTGTGTGTTACATTTTATTGTACATGTTTTCCCTAGACGGCGTACACTGTGCCCATCCTGGCCTTTGCTTTTGTCTGCCATCCTGAGGTCCTGCCTATCTACAGTGAGCTGAAAGAGTAAGCGTTTTTTTCACTATGGAGCCATGCAGTTAGTCTTTCATGCGCCAAGGTTTAGAGATATCTGTCCTTTCATCCCAATACATAGAGGTGAACAGAATACTTTTGTATTACTCAAAGTTCTAGGTGTTGCACGATGAATGGCAATTTAGGGATGGGCAGCATCCATCCATATAGGGCAGATGGCAAACAACAAATCTTAGCAGTATTAATTGAGTTTGTTTTCCATTATGTGAATGGTCGGTTGTAGTTTCAACGATACTGAAAATAGTGCTCTAAAGAAATTTGATAAAGGTTAAATAATTAGGAGATGTGGCAGCTGACATCCCACATACAGTGGAATATAATAGTTTATAGAAGCTGTGTTACTGAGTATGTCACTAAAAACAATCATATGCAGTCAAATACATTACTCTTAAAAAAAAGCATATTCTGAAGTTGAGAAGGATGCCAATCTGCATATATTTAACATTTTACTGCAAGTCTTGAGTGTGACTCAAAAAGTGATGGGAAGAATGAAGGTATACGTGTGTGTTGTTTCTACAGTCGCAGCCGGAAAAAGATGCAGAACGTCTCCAACCTGTCCATCTTTACTATGCTCATAATGTATATGCTGTCGGCGCTGTTCGGCTACCTCACCTTTTATGGTAAGAGCAACTATACACAAAAGCTGTGATAGATAACTCAAAAAAATTGTTTTTAATGTGCAAAGAGACAAACAGACAGATAGTTAACTAGAATCAGTTCCTTATTCTTTTTAGTTGTAAGGGAACAGTAAAAAAAAAAACTTTGGAAAAACTCCATTAACACTGTTAAATCAACTTGTAGATCACCCTTATAAATGCTGATAATTTGCCATTTGAGCTTTTCCAGTCTTTGCTGTGGCAAAAGTTTGCTTTTTTAATAGTTTCTGTCACCTTTTCTTTGCAAATTGTTTACCTATTTTTCCCTTTTTTTCTCCTCCAACATAGACAATGTGGAGGCAGAGTTGCTCCACACCTTCACCAAGGTCTATAAGTTTGACACAATGTTGCTGCTGGTGCGTTTGGCTGTTCTCACTGCCGTCACGCTGACTGTCCCCATCGTGCTGTTCCCTGTGAGTACATCATACAATAACACCCTAAAAAGTCCTAATACCGTTTTTCTCTGAGGACCGGCATGGGGCACATATAGTATTGTGTTAAGTTCAGAAAGCAGAAAATGATTTGTGATTGTAAAATATCATGGTGAGGGATTCTTACTAAGGCCTGTACATTAATGCTTATTTGAGAACTGCCATACTTTTCCTGCCATCTCTTTATTTATTTAGTCAAATCATTAAATTGAGTCTTATTTAAGCACTAATGTCATTTGACTCACTGCCCAAACGTGTTCACACAAACACAAACATTCACTTACTGCTTGTCATTTAACATAACTGGGCGCTGCATTCCAACCAGCTACTTGTAAAACCATTCGTTCACTCGGTTAAAACATCACTGCCACTTTTGTCATTCTGCTTACAGACTGTGTTTGTGTTTGGTGCAGAGTCAATCTTTTTTGTGGTTTTCTGGATGCCGCTGTTTTTTTCCTGGCAGTGTGGTTAAAAAAAAGAACACACTGTTCAGTTTATCTTGTGACGTCATCTCAACGCACACAGGCTGAGGTCATGAATGGCCACACCTCTTAATTACTCCAATATACACAAACACTTTTAAATCCCAACAGTAAAGCCTCTTCTACTTTCTGCGTTTGTTTCCCTGTTTTTTTTCTCAAGATGGGGTCAAGGGTTAGCTCGTATGTGATGTCCAGTTACCAAAACACGTCGCATTCATTCACACATACGTATACACACTCTTGTTCCTTCCAGTACCATATATGTTCATGGGCTAATTTTAACTTGGCCCTTGTCTGACACGAGGGGAACAAAAATGGCTGCTGGCCAGGGGAAGTTTCAAGCCCCGTTTTAGCTTTCATGCACACATAAAGAGACACAACACACACTCACACAAACTTGGTTTTATGTGAAGGCAAGCAGCTGCTAATTTGTGAATAATTTCTGAAGCAGCTCCAGATACAGTAGCAGCCACCAGAGGGCAGCAAAGTATGGCTAACACCCAAATGTGGTTTTATGTAAAGACAAGCAGCTGCTAATTTGTGAATATTCCTGAAGAGGATGCAGGTACAAGTAGCAGCCACCGGGGGGCAGGAAACGTTTTGCTTTTTAGTCAGCAAAGTGCTGGTAGAAAATGATGCAATGAGTGATCGAAACACACATCTTGACACAGCACACACACACACGTTTAAAGATAGTGATAGAATATAAGCACTGATCTGAAGATCTGAAGATCTGATCTCCAATCTTATGTCGCACAAGTACACACACATAGAGCCATCATCACATTTTGTTTAACCATTTAGCCGATGCTTACGTTCTCACACTGGATATTCTTCCCCATAGCCCTCTGATGAACACACACACACAGACACACACTCCCCCCTCGGCAGACACTGCTGTTTTTTCTGTGCAAGGGAATGTGAGCGAGGGGGATCCTCTCTGCAGTGGAAGTTTACCAGCTCAGAAGGGGCAGTGGAAAAACCCTCACCCTGACCGCTACCATCAGGGGCGGAGTCAGTGTGGGTGTGTGGGCAGATACTAATGTTGTGGGAAAATAAATCTTCTCACACAGTCACATTGTGGGGAGAAACCATTGCAAAGATACAATAATGATGGAAGAATACCTTAATCCTATCTGGTAGTTTTAGGATTTTGTATAAGGGTTGTGCAAAATGTGAAATTAATTTTCCTCTGTGTTGTTTAATGGTATGAAATTCCCAACACAAAAACAAACATACACAAAATGTCAAAACATTAAAAACTGCTACATAGAAGCCTAAAGGCAAGAACTATATATTTAGTCAGAATTGAGTTAAGACCAGAATCTGACTTTCTTAGCCTAATATTTTATTACATAAAAAGTACAATGCTGTGAAATCAGTATGTTAAATATCCAAAATAAAGGTAAATATATAAAACTGGTTGGGTCAGCTAGATCGCTAAAGCAAGAGCGCTATACAGGGTAAATGCTAGCTAGTAAGCTGGCCGTGGCTAGTCTCAGTTAAAGTTAAAACTAATTTTACTTGCTTTTTACTTAGTGGTAAATGACAAAATGATTTTGATAAAATGACTATACTTTTAATGTCAAGTTAACTAGCTTAGCTAAGTAGCAGTGTCATCTTTTGACTCTAGTGGGATATCATGTAATTGGGGATTTAATCACGTATTTGCATATTTATTGAATGTACTGATTTTTGTGAATGTGAACCATTTTTTCCCCAACTTCACTGCACTGTAGTCTGTCTCTGGGGCAGAATATGAATAGCTGTGTCTTCTTGTTCTAAGGAAAGCAATGGATAAATCAAACTAAGAGTTAGTCTGGTTAACTGCAAAGATATAATTAGACTGTATGCATGTGTTTGTTTTCTTCCTTTTTTTTCTGATCTGGCCCAAACTTGTTATTCGTGTGAGAGAATTTGAAAGCTTGATACGCAACCGTTTTGTTTGACTCCAACTGACTTTAAATGGTGCTCACAATGAATACTTTTTAAATGTATTTGAAATAGGGAAGAGTAGCCCTGTAAAAAGTACTGAGGGAGTGAGAGAGAGGAGGACTGAGATAACAGAGGAGATAAAAATTTGATAAGGACAGAGAAACACAATACTGAAATGGGATGCTGTAAAGCCAAGCTTTGGAGCTCAGATCCCATTGCAGTCACATGCAACAGAAACCTTTGTGGTCATGCTCTTTAAATAAGCTTTGTGGCTTTTTATATGTTAAATATGTCATTTGTAGGGCTGGGTATCGAGTTCAATACTTTTTAGGCACCTACCGAATTGCTTCAATACCACTGAGTATCAAAAAATACCTTGTCTTTCGGTACCAAAGTTCGATACCTAAAGGTTCTTGTTAATGCAAATGAGCCAATAAGCATGCAGCATTCTTTTTGTGCCCACATCTAAAAGTGATTGTAATTGGCTGTGGTGATATAAACACTAGAAAATGTGGCTTGATGCAACAGCGCGCGATAGATAGATAAGATAATTGCTGCCAAGAGCGGCGACACGACAAACCTGGTGAAGCCTTTGACTGTGCGTCACATATAAACTTAAGAGCAGAAAGTCGCTCCGTCTTTGCTGCAACAAGACAGAGCCGGTGCATCATCGTCTCAGGGCTCTGCTGCCACCGAGCCTGCTTCAACACGCCCACCGTACGAGCAGCGTTGGGCAGCAGCATCACTACAAGTTGCACGTTACTAGATTAACGACATTTCTCAGTAGCTTGGTGGCAGCGTCGCTGTTTTCTGAATCAAATCAAAGCTCTTTTATTGACAGAGTAGCGCGGTAGCTTCCACACACGCTACATTTTTCCAAGTGTTTCTGAAGAATCAGTGACGCCACCTCTGCACACGGACCTGTATGTGCAGCCGGCGGAAGCGCTTCAGTGTGACGGTGACATCACGTACTGATATTTTGACTGATGTCTGCGACTTTGCTGCAGTGGATTAAAGAGTTTACTTTGTATTGTGATAGTTGTCCCTGGACACCTCTTCCTCTAGTGAGGAGGAAACTTTGATATGTAGTGGCAGAAACTTGTTTCCATGAGATGAGATGAGAGATTTCTCTCTCTTTCTCTCAGGCCTGTTGCCATGAATGTTTAGGTTGCAATGTTGCCAGAGCACAAAGTCACATATAAACAATAAAAAATATATAATTATTAAACAATGAAATGACATTATAAAAACTAAAGAAAGAGGAATAAAAACAACAAAAACACAATATAGGCCGATGTTACATTGAAAATATGTCTTGGTTTTGACAAGCAGTAGCAAGGAACAATTATTAAAATAAACTATTAATGATAATTGATTTAATTGACATATACTATTAATGATAATAATGTGATAATTAAGTTACTTTATACAACAACAATGGTTCTCCGTTTGTTGAGAAAATATACAAATTTTATACCAATAAAATTGGTATCGAAAAAAGTATTGTTCAGGAACCAGTATCGAAGTTGAGGCATCGATATCGGTATCGATATCGAAAATCTTTGACCAATACCCAGCCCTAGTCATTTGTAAGTGCCTGCCTGGATACCTGAGAAAAGAGTCATAGACTGATTTACATTAGTCAGTTTTGGTAATAAACACTAGTTGCTGAGAGACAGTAATGTGAATGAAAGGGCTGACATGGCCAATGCTGTTGATTTATCCATGCGATTCTGATAAGAAATATGCGTTTATGCAGAGTTTGGAATTTTTAATCAAGGGACCATCACCATTCTTGTAGCAAATGAAACTGTGTTGCTGTGACTTGGTCGAAAGATTGACGAACTTGGATGCAAGTAAGGGATCAGATCAAAAGAACTACTTAGTCACACCGTCCGTATGCCAAGATTTCAGTTGACATTTGAGAATCTCGCCTTGAATCCTCCTGACCTTCAGGTTTTCGGGGAAATGCTGCTGACCTTCAGCTAGAGATTAACATTGTCTGCAACTGTCCTTGGCTCCAGTGGGGAAGTACTATATGAGAGAGGAGGGAATGTATGTGTTAGAATGTGTGTTTGGAGACAGTGTTGAGGCGTGAAAGTGTATGTGTGTGTATGTGTGTGTGTGTGTGTGTGTGTGTGTGTGTGTGTGTGTGTGTGTGTGTGTGTGTGTGTGTGTGTGTGTGTGTGTGTGTGTGTGTGTGTGTGTGTGCAGTCACGTTAAGGACAGACGATAACAGAGGGCAGATCACCCAGGGCTTTGCCAGGATCCACTACATAATGAAAGGGCTTTATGTGGAGTCAAACATGCCCCAGTTCTCAGGATCCAGCTGGAGATTGAAACCATGGGAGAGGGCTGTAAATGAGTTGATTTACAGCGGCAACGTCACGTTTGTCTTCAGACCCTTCTTTTTTGTAGCGTTAGCTTGAGCACCAGTGGGTTTCTTCTTACTTAACAAGTGATTTATTTAATTATTTAAATCCAACTATAAATCACTTGTTTTTGTTTAGCTAATTAATAAATGACTTGACGAGCGATGAACATTTGCCAATGACTAATCCTACTAAATTTTCTGTCAGGTCGGCAAAGGAAGACTTATATTTAAAAAAGTGGGACAATCTTTAGTTTATAGTTCTAGTCTCTGGTTTTCTTTGGTTTTGACAACTAGGTTACAATTGCTTGCATGCTACTTGTGACATTTTATAATGTAGGCCTATATAACAGTTTGTTATAGTGCTTCGTTAGCTTAAACTAATGAGACTGACATGAAAAGTTTTACCACTGTGCTTTCTTGTCCAAAAACTGCAGCTTTGGTTTTTGCCTTCTAAAGTCTCACAAAACCTTGAAACTCACTTCCTAGTACAGCACCCTTAAAGAAGGCTTTTTAAGTTGTAACTCAGCTTTTTTAATGGTTAATAAAACTTTTTCTTTTAAATTTACTAGTGCTTTACCAATCAATTATAGCACTTAGCCACTCACGAAGGTAGTAGGAGAACAAAATATTTACCAGCTCACTGCCATTGATAAGAACATTTTTGGGGGGTGGTCAGGTTGTTACGAATGTTAATACAGTCATTATTAAAGGGTCGGGAGATTCTCACTTTCTAACAAGTCTGCAGTTATAAATGTAAGAGAGTCATTAATAATCTATCAAATTGTTTATTTATTTCGGTCCAGATGCACTGAATTAAAGAGATAAAGAAAACAACACAAAAGTCATGCTGGAAAAGGAAAAGGAAAAGGAAAACCTTCTCAAAGTACAGAGGAAAGTTTAATAAGTAAACCTTTCGAAAAGTGCCACTGCATGTGTGGTGTGTGGGCATGCGTGTGATTTTGCAGAGCGTCAGTGTCGCCACTAAAGAACTCATGTCTACATTCAGATCGTCATGCTTTAGTCTGTCTTGCTTAGGGGTTTGTTTTGGTTGCAGTTTGTGGAACATATCTCTCTTTTTGCCTTGTTATTTTTACCAACACCCTCATAGGGCTTTCGTGTTGATATTTTTACTGAAAAGGGGACTTTTACCCTGCTGCATGCAGTTTCACTTCACACTCAGCATCTGTACAAATTCAAATATGTCCCTGTGAAAAAAACAACAAATGGCTGTCACATGGTGTCTGCTACAAGGTCTCTTGCTTTGAATATAGTTGCTCTTTCATATATGAGCAAATCTTGACTTAAACAGCCCTGATGGCAACACTGTTTGCAGCAAATGGGCTCAAGTGCACATGGTTTGTTTTTATCTACTTCTAATTTGGACAGATTTAGCAGATATAGCTTACATAGCTAAGAACTTACTCCCTGGTTTGTTGCTAACTGGCTGAACCCAGATGTGGCTGGGCCAATCCGGCTGCCTACTAGTTCATCCACAGACTATGTGTGTGAAAGCCTCTGACAGGTAAAGATAAAGGACTAAAAAGTGTTCAAATATCTCACAGTGAATTTCAAAGGCTTTGCGCCAGGTAACAGCTGGGTGCTGAATAGTTTGGAGCCTTTGAGAGAAATGCTGCGTCCAGGCTCTAGTTTTCCAAGCCAGCCTAATTTTGCAGCAGCTGGTGGGAGGGGGATGTAGGGGTGTGGGCATGCTTGTAAAATTTTAGAAGGGATTCACTTTTCATTATTGTCATTATCTCCCACAAGAAATGAGTTGTAGTTTAGGTGGTGACACTTTTTTGGCAGTGGACAGTGAAGCGCAGGCGTCATCCTGGTGCCTCCTGATAGTCATGATGGAGGTCAGTTGGTTCAACCTGACAGTGCAGAAAATCCAGTTAATGTGATTTTTTTCCCTCCACTGTGTCATACTGACTGGATATAAATCCTGTGCTTAAGTCAGACTTAAGGGAAACAAAGAAGGCCACTAGTGACTCTTAAAAAAGGAAAAGATTGCACATGCTTTTTCATGTCATGTTGTCAAGCAACTTTCTCTGAAACTCTTGCATGTCATATTTAGTGACACTGTCAGTTTGAAGTGTGTGGTACTAGTGAGTAAAAGAGGGAAGAAGGCAGGCTTGCAGAAATAAAGTGACAATATTGGCTTCATGTAAAGACACACCTCCCCCCCTGCAGCCAAGCCCGCCCTCTCACTACCGGCTGATGCAATCCCATGGTTCCATTGCACTGTGGGAGATAATCCCCTTTTCAATGGCACCATAGGCAACGCCCCTCATAACCTTTCCCCGTGTGGCCTGTGAGCTGAGCCTCAGGTTTTACCTACCCACAACCTTTCACCCACTGAAGGCTGGAACAGGCTGCCTGTGGCTCAGGAGCCTGTTCCAGACATCTTAGCTGGGATCTCCTGGTTTTTGCTGTTTCCCCCTCTCTCTCTGTCTCTCTCACACACACTAGCCTCATAACACTTGACACACTTCAGTCAAGTGAGGGACAATTACTGAAAACTATACTACATCAAGAGTAATAACAGTAACAAATATTTCATTGCACTCCATGTGAAGTACATTGAATTTAGTGGTGGAATATAATACATTATTTTTACTTTATCAAATCAAACTAACTAGTGAACTTTATACAACTTTGTCATAATATCAGTGAACAGATTTGAATGAATCCGTACCATCACGCCAAGGACTTAAATGTCAATATTTTATATTTTCACCCAGATCCGCTCCTCCATCACCACACTACTGTTCAGCGGCCGAGAGTTCAGCTGGACTCGCCACATGCTGATTGCCGCTGCCATCCTGGCCTTTAACAACATGTTGGTCATCTTCGTCCCCACCATCAGAGACATCTTTGGCTTCATCGGTGAGATCTGCCTCCCAATACTTTGATGCTCTATATGTTACAATGTGTTGAGGAAGATTTGGTTTATAGACATTAAAATCGTAAAAGAACCCACAGCATGCGCAAATATGACTTAATAAGGCAGTCGAGGCCTGATTGGCAGCTTCAGTTCAAGGGCTCATTTTATTAAGTAAAGATGTTGGAAGTACACAAGCTTAAAGTGTCTGGCTGAGTCAGCTGTGCAGTCGCGTGAGCCGTTTGTGACCACTGGATCTAAGCACTCACGTTCTCACTGCCAACACACACCAACACTGAGAGGTGCAAACATTTAGAAACATTTGCCTCCCTGATAATTTTAACGACACAAAGGAAAAAAGTTGCTATTTTTCATATTTGTATTTTACCACTGTCCCACTGTCTAATATTTGAAATTGCAACAGTCTGAAAACTTCAAATTCTACTTTTAGTTTATGTTGAACTTAAACTGCAATCCCTGGTAGTGATTCTGAGACATTTAGAGTTAGATAAACACGAGCCGAAGTCAGATGAGTTGACTCACTCTTCCTCCTGGTATGTATTGCAGGTTCCTCTGCAGCCACTATGCTCATCTTTATCCTACCTGCTGCCTTCTACCTCCGCCTGGTAAAATCAGTGCCGTTTCGCTCACCACAGAAAATCGGGGTAAGTGTGCAGAAACACACACTCTATCAACATCATTTTTCTCACTCCATCCCCTGGGGGGCAGATAACGTTTTCATAAATTTCCATAGACCCCCTGCTGTGCATTATCACATGTTTAGCTACATTTAATACTTCTCTCTCTCTTCAGGCGGCCGTCTTCCTAGTCGTGGGAATCATCTTCATGATTGGGAGCTTGTCACTCATCGTTCTCGACTGGGTCCACAATCCCACAGGGTCCAGCGGTGGTCACTAAGCCCCCTCTTCCTTCCTCAGACTGACACAGTGCAACAGACTTCCACCCCTACCACGTCTCTTCTGGTTGCTTCGGCTGGTCCAACATTTGGGAACTCATCAGCGATTCTCTTCCCTTCAGCAAATCACAAACATTGATCATAGAACCTCAATGAAAAACATCTTCCTTTTTTTCCCCCAGAGAATTTCACTGTAGGGAGACTTTTTATGCTGTTTCTGTTTCATTTTTTTGAGAATTAGAACCCGGAGAGGGGGGAACAGACTCTGGTTTAATAAACCACCAAGACAGCCTGAAATCATCATCATTATCATTTCCAGCTATGAAGAGACAGCACAGACACACTCAACGCAGCCCTCACATGAAGCAGATCTATGAACTGCAATTTGCAGGGCTGGAAAGACGATGCGTGTCCCTCAGTCCCCTGTGCACTTGAAGGAGACATTTGGAAGTGGAGTGCATCGTCCTCCATGAAACAAGGAGCACTTCTAGCATTACGTTTCACTTTGTGTGTAGAGCTAACACACACACACACACACACACATATGCACACACATATAGACATAGTAAAACACATCTAAACCTGTAGTTCAGGTCGGTTAATCTCAATGCAGTTAATCAGTACTGTAATTCAATAATGAAGCAGTAATAGTGTGCTCTGCTACGTTAACAATCAGAATCTACATGCACAGACAGTTCATGCTAGAGCCTCCCAGCTCCAAACAATCAAGAATTTTTCATCCTGTCTGTGTACACAAACCGAGGCAATGCTTTCAGTATTACGGTCACAGTGGGATCTGAACATGCAAGGCATCAATGTACATAATTAAGTGTGTCTACTGAAAAAACATAATGTACATATTATCATTAGGTTGTATGAAGTTCAGATCATTTCCACAACACACAATATAAACACCTGCTGGAATAATTTATTAGTCATTTGATATAGAGCTTGACAGCTAGGTATATAAAACCATAGGTTGCTGTTTTTATACATAATTAAGAAAATTGTGTTTAAAAACATTTTTAAAAATGCAGTTGAGTAAAATTGGACAATTCAAAAATGAATTCAATTAAATCAGTGGAGGGTAACGTTAATTAGTTTATTTAAAATAGGCCAATGTATGTAAATTCAAGATGCCAAGATTGTAAAATATTTTCAACTCTCGCCAAACTATTTCAAATCACTGAAAACCCTCACTCTCTACAAAATGCCATTGAAACGTAACGTAGGCATGTGATTATGTTCTTTTCAACTTAAAGGATTAGTTTGAGATTTTGGGAAATGTGCTTGTTTGTTTTCTTGTCTGGCGTGAGGTAGGAGAGATTGATGCTACAGTCATGTCTGTACGTCAAAGATGAAGCTAATGCTACAGCCAGCAGGCAGTTAGCTTGGCGTAACTAGCCTGGATGTTTAGGACAAGAGCTAGCTAAGTCCCTGAAAACCACAACTTTTAACTTTTCAGTTTTTATAAATTAAAATAGTGAGATATAACGTTTCAGTTACTAAGCTTTAGAGGTACTGGTTGATGGCTAGCTGTGTTCCCCTCCGCTTCCAGTCTTTCTGCTAGGATCCAGGCACTAGCTTCATGTTTGGCATACAAACAGGAGTGGTATCAGTGTTCTCATCTAAATCTCAGCAACAAATTGAATAAGCTTTTTCCCGCAAAGTGTAACAGCATTCCTTTAAAGACTGGTTATTTTAAAGAAGCTGGATGGTGAATAATATCACACACATCGACGCTTAGAGAAGAACAGAGGAGCTAACTTCAGCAGAGGATGTGACCCATTTTTAAAGTGCAAGACTGTAAACCAAGCTCAAAAACTGTGATTATTATCTAATTCATCACTAATTTCTTAAAGTTTCTGTATTAAATGGTCAAAGGGGATCTTTATGTGAAAAAACATGTTGATTAGATAACATTGTTTAGTTTTGCTGTTCCAGAAAATTCAGATAGCGTGTTGTTGCTAAACACATGGGTCTCTTCTTATGTTTTGTTGACAAGATCAAGGATCAATTATTAATCTCAGTGAACTGATACTAATTTGAGTGTTCAATCTGTAGTACACTCAATCAAAAATCTGATAACTGTAACAGGACTATTCATTTAAATTGTACCTTTTGAATTGTTCTTATAATTGGCTTCTAATACCGGTGCCTTTGGTAGAATCATTGATGACAACACCAAAACCTCACCTCTTCTCCGATGCTGTTACGTGTCATGAACACATCTAGCCAAAGTGGACAACATTTATAGATCCTTTGCGGATCTATGTACATGAAACAAATAGATATTTCAAATGAAATAGTATATTATGTGCATGTTTTTGGATTACAAACATGGTCTTTTTGGACAAATGTATATGCTCTGTAAATAGTCTTTATTTTATGGTACACTGACCCTCATTGTCTGTAAGCGGGTTGTTAGGGGATTCTGCTTTTCAAGTCTTCTGCAATCCGGTGTTTGTTTTAGTATACTTTTAATGTGTATTTGATCTTTTTTCTTCTTGTTGTATGACAGTAGGTTTTTGTTCTTTTATTTGAAGCTTATATTTGTAGAAAATGTGATCACGATATATACATTTTCATAGTTCAATGTTAACTGGTCATTTCAGGATGAATTAACCAACGACCTACTTCATAACACGGTTTTCCCAGAAGTCTCAGAACCAAGGCATTATGCTGTAGCTTTTTGGCCCCTGCTGACCAACACTGGGATGAAATGAAAGCTACAAGTAAGCAGTATTGATGTTGAATGTGTTTTTTGAAATGATGCTGTAATGCAGAAACAGAAGTATTTTATGACCACACTACAGGAAAGTTCTTACAGGACAGAACACGAAAATAATTTGTTAGAAGAACTCATGGCTTTTCTGCTATTTATCACAGATCACATGCTTACATGGAACCACACACCTGTTAACGTGGAGCTGGATACCGTGTTTGCCAGTTCTGAAGCTCTACCACAGTTGTAGTTCATACCTTACTGTGGCTTATAATGTATATCCCTGCTGTTGTAGAAAAACCTTTTCAAACCCAGATTTGGTGACATGTTCTTTCCATGACATTACTTGAACTGAAGCTTTCCACGGTCTGATAAAGTAAGCAAGCTTCAAGACCGAAGGGTCCACACAGCCCCTTCAGTACTCACTATGAATGTTCAATAATCCATTGTTCTCAATTTGAAAATCTGGCTCACTCTCCGTAAACTTCTTGAATGTTTGGATGTAATTTCATTAGCCTCATGCCGTCTTATTCTGCTCACTGGTAGTCCATGCAACTGTTGTGCCTCTCCCTCAGGTTGGGTTTGGTATGGGATCTCCATCTCACTTTACAACCTTGCTGTAATATGTAATATATTACAACAGGGTTGTACCTTGTGTTTTAAAATTGCTCACTTTACAAAGAAGTAGAGACGGCAGCTTGTTTACAGACTGCTCCCAACACTACATCTCTACCCCTTTTAGTATCTCAGGTATTCAGTCTGGATGAATTTTTCTTCCCACTTTTGGATAACTTCAAATCCCTTCACCTTTTGCATGATTGAGCCAAACTGTACAATGCTGTTATATTGTGCTGGCCTAGATGAGAAGTCGTCTTGTGGATTTGTAAGAGCAGACAAGTTCCCAGCTAAGTTTAACAGTGTTAAAGGAGTTGTGCAGAGCCACCTGCCTTATTTTTGTATGGACCCTCAGCTGTGGAGAAGCACTTGTTCAATGTTTCTGCTGTTTACAGTGTCTCCGCTTCCTGTGGATCAGGCTGAACATTCAGATTTGTAATTTTACCCAAACAAAGGGGATGTTTTTGTATAAGTGATGCTGTTTCATTATGATGAACAATAAAAATGTGAAATAAAAATGTTTTCATTTTGTAAATTTTTTCCAGGCTAGCTAATAAATTGTAGAAATTAAGTAGTGGGGTACTATTATGTAAGTCCCATTTTCAATATGTGTGTGAGTTTCTTTTTAAACACGGGGAAAGGCTTACATAACGTGTCTCTGTCCAGACCAATGTCTCAGGACGTTACAGCCAAAGCCATATTTCTAGCGTAATGAGCAGATGATATTAGGCCTCTAGAAATAAAATAGATTCTGTTACTGTCTAGCATCTGCCCCTGACATGTAACACCAGTGTGTAGACTATCAAAACGAGGGGTGGGGGTTCCATTTATTTGCTGATACATTAGCTCAGCTCCAAAATCAAGCTGGACAAAACATATGACAGACCTAGAGAATTATGAAGCAATTTAAAACAGGGTGACAGTTTAAAGAGAATTTATATATTATCCTTCAGCAAACAATCTTAACTTTTTCATTTTTGTATTGATTTCAGGCAATAATTTATCAATAATAAATTAAGAACATTTTGTGCGATTTGTTACCAAAATGCTGTCCACACAAATTTTTATTCTCACAACAACTCTTCTTTCTGGGGATTTTGGGGATTTTCACTGGTCTAAAGTAACAGAAGTCCTTCAGTATACATGACTGTAGTAATTAGTTTTGTTCAGAATGAGATTCAAAGTTCAAAACATTTGACTGTAAAATGTAATGTGCTGTTCAGCACATCAAATTTACTAATGTTTTCTGTGTATTTATTTTCTTGTGTCAATAAGTGTGAGCTAATTATTATTCCAAATGGTCACCGAGGTCATTAACTTTTAAATTCAAGTCTTTTTGAAGAAAAAGTTAAATCTGTGCTGTCTTACAGCACAGATTTGTTTCCATCTTTTGTTTAACAGAATGAAATTATACATGCAACATACAATCATTTTCAGCCAACATGCCACGTAAGTTCGAAATGATACTGTGAAACTGATTAATTATCCTTTGGCACAATTTTCACAGCTCGTGTTTCAGCAGTTCATTAAGATGGATGAAAAAACCCTCCATGCAAAAGTAGCTTATAGACGTTGTGCAACCAGGATTAGATAAACATGCTTGTATGGCTGAGGCTGCAGGTGTGAGTGTGTTATTGATGTGCGTGGGAGAAGGACACCAAGTAAGAATGTACACAGAATCACCAGATCAGGATGCAGGTCACATTAGACCACATGGTTTTGCTGTAAATCTGGTTACACAACACCCATGAGCTTTGTTTTCTGGATGACAACCTGCTGTTTCCTCTCTTCACCTCGCTGTGCTGTCAGCGCTCTCCTCCGTGCCCAGGACGTCTTCAACACATTCGACCTTCTGCCCCTCTGTCTCTCCCTCTCCCCTGTCTCGACGCATGAACGTTCGATTTAGTGCATCTCCATCACTCTGTCCTTTGTGCGGATGAAGAGGTGTCAGTGAAGCGGTGACGTTCAGTTTCATGCTTTCATTTCCCATGAGCCCACTGTGTATTTGATTCATCCTGTTTATTGTAGCAGATGTGAGGGTTTTGATGCATGATTCATTCATTTGAAATCTACATTCCTCTGCCACATAGACATGTCAACACAGGATGGTTCAACCCAAGTGTGACTCATTGTGATCGCAGCTATTTGGAAAGTATCAGAAGAACAATTGCCACGTTTGACACAGGGTAAATAGCCAGGAAGGCTGATATTTAGTTTCTGCATGTCAAAAACAAAGCTGTAAAACTACTACTAAGACATTTGGATGCAGAATCTAAATCACCAATTGAATCAATTAAGAAATCCACGAGACTTTGAATCAAGACCCGTCACAGAAAATGATCCAAACCAACCTGCTTGTTGTTTGTGAGTTTGGATGATTAAAGACATTTTCTCTACAAATTCTTTACAGACCACTTTTACTCCTGCACTCTTCTTCTTCTTACTGTGTTTCAATATTTCATGTTTCCCCGGTTGTCTGCTATTTTCTTCTCTGCCGGACGCTCTTCTCCCGCCTCGTCCCTCTTTGCCTCTGCAGCTGTGCAGCACACTCCCCTCTTTCCCCAGCCCCCTTCTCACTCTGCGTTTTTCCCCCCTTTATCTTCTTTTTATGAGGATTAGCTGTACTGTTGTGTACAGTGGTGTAAATTCCAGGAATACAGTCACCGTTAATAACTACTATCTGTGTGGGAAAAAGCCTCAGCAGCACCAATGCTGAGGTTTTGAGAAAGCCAGCATTGGTGCCAGTCGTGGGTCACACAGTATTAGCCTCGATTGGATTAGCCTGATTTGTCTTTTGGGTAAAGCTGATGACAAGAGAACCGTAGTGAAAAGTGAAACAGGTAGTTTTTGGCAGCCATGAGGGGAAAAAAACTGAAACCCAATAATGAAAAGTTCTCATTATGATTGTATAATAAGCAGCATATTATTTTAACGATTATGATCTTAACTGTCCTGATGAATGCCACCAGTTTACAACCTGGCAGGTTAAAGCATACCATGAATTATTTACAGTCCTGATCAGAAGGAAGGGACAGCAGTTTAAGCTGGAAGTAGCATTTTCATCTAATCTCTTAGTGGTCGATTTTTGTGATTTTAGGACCTTAAACCTGCATTTATTTGATTGCACAACCTGTAAACACAGCTCTGATATGATATGGCTAACATGTTAGGTGTAAATATGCAACAGTAGCCTATTTACACCAGATTTACACAGGAAAACCCACTGCCTGCAAGAAACAATGCTTATAACAGCAGTGTACAGCTGAGGGGAACTGCAGAGTTGAGTGGTAACTCTGTGAGTTTGTTTCTGTGAGTGACACCTTTCACATACATGTTGTCATTTCATCCATTGTTAATATAAAATATTGAACATAGCACTTTTAAATGCCCCAGTATAATGGTTTGAGAGGCTGCTCCATCCTCAGTTGATCAATTTTCAGCCAGCAGCCCAAATCGAGGTCATGTGGCAGCAGACTAAGCGGCAATACCACAGTACCCTTTTCTCTAGCCACACCCCCTAGCTTCTCCCGGGGGATTCCAGTCCTGGGTTCTGAGGCCAGCTAGTATACATTTTACACTTCCTAAACTGCCATTCTCCAGGTCGGAAGTACCAGGAATACCGCCAGAATGAAGGTGATCAAAGGGAATACTCTCCAGAAATAGTCAATGCTCATATAAATGACAACAGTATAGGTGATGAATGCCCATAAATGCCACCGCTGCTGAATGACATTGCTAAATAACATCAAGGAAATGATTTACAGTGTATGGGTGTGTGTGTGTGTGTGTTGGACTGGTATTGTGTGTTTAGGATGTGTCTGGTTCAACATTGCATAAATTCAGGCTGCCGGTCGGAGCTGATGAGGTGAGAGCAGCATCCTGTATCCATTAACACAGTGAAAGGGTCACACATGGCAGATGTCACACACACAGACACGGCCAAACACAACCACACAGACATTCAGTGAACATAGACAAATAAACAAATAAATTCATACTTTGTCAGGTCTGCAAGCAAGACAGCAGGACAACAACTTTTAAAATGTTTGCTTTGTGAATGGAGTTTGTATCGATCAGGCCTGTCCTATGCTAACTTGTTAACAGTAAGTACAACAATTGCTGGAATCAGGTAACAGACACGTATTTTCTGAACTTACCAGGTAGTTTAACTTCCTCACTTACTTTTCTCCATGCAATGTCCAGGTTTGTCCGGTTTTTATATAAAGATGAAACAGTAGTCCCACAGAGCTTTGGGTACCTGCTGGAAACCGGAAACACACGGTTGCCCACTGCTGAGAAGCCCGACTGAAAATAAATCATCGTTTTAACTCTGTGGGTTTCTGAACTCTTGTTTAATTTAGAGCATATGATTAGAACTATGCTGGCCATTCAGAACTCCAAAATCTCCTGCCTTACATGCTGAGTTTAGCATCGAACCTGCCATCCTGCTCTTTTAGCCTGATCGCCAGCCTGTTAGCAACCAGTCTGCACCCATCTGCTAGCTTCCAGACTGCTAGCCACCTGCCTGCTGACCACCAGCCTAACTCCCGGCCTGCTAACATCCAGCCAGCGAGCATCTGTCAGGCTGATTCCTGAACTGCAAGCATTCTGGACGCTGGCAACTAGCCTACATCGCAGTCGATTAGGCTCGGGGTTATGATTCTACAGCCGTCTGGCCCTGAATCAATCTCCCAAAGGGCCAAACTTTCACCAGCTCCATCTCTCGAGTCAGCCTCAGTTCCTAAACTGGTCAGAGACTCTTGGACCTCCCACTCTCGGGCATCCATAAACATTAGATGTCAGTAACGGGTTACTGAGTAACGCTGTAATAATTTTACGTTTTTCTTTCCACAGCTGTAAGTATTGTCATTGTGTGTCACAGTAAAAAGTACAAAGAACATGGATTTCCCTGTTCCCTGTAACTTTTGGATTTTCTGCTTCCTGGTTTTCTGTTTGTATCTTAATTGGATTGGTTATTTGTTTGGATGTTGCATGTCTGCATGTTCAACCCCTGCAAAAATGTACTATATACACACAGCAGCTGAACATCACACAGCAGTCCTTGTCAGAGGAAGTACAATGGAAAAAAAACACAAGTCCTAAAAATAGTCATAAACCTAACCCTTGACAGTCATAATCAGTCACTAAAGAAAAAAATTAATATTCACCCTGTCAAAAGCAGTTAAATAACCAACAGCTTTGCAGTCTGTATCCAGTACATTTCAAACAGAATATTGAGAGACAAACACCAAGATAAGAGTTTTCAGTCAGGGTATGCAACCATATTCTGCAATATTTATTAGGATTTTCATTAATAATTTTGTAGGTATATTTCAAGTTATTTTGGTCATTTATTTTGCACAGTTTCAGTACAGTTTTTTACAGCTGATAACAAATGTATTTTTCTTAATTTTATTATTTCTGCCATTGATTAAAAAGTTTGTTCATGGTTGTTTATGTTGTCTGTACATATTAGTAGAACTATATATATATATATATATATATATTATTGCTTGTTTCTGTAAAATGTATGTTTATGCTTGTTTGTCCAGAAAGAAATAGAATGTTTTTTTGTCTTTTTTGCAGTTCCTCACTTCTCTTAGTGTCAGAGATCAGAGAGGCTGTTTGATTTGGTGTGTCTTACTGGAAGGTGCTGCGTGGTACACCTACAGTGACAAAGATGGCGACATGGTGAGAGAAATGACGGTCTGGTGTGAGAGGGCAGCAGTGCCAGCTGAGGACACATACCCCAACACATACACAGAAGGTGGGCTTGAATCTGACTACTGAGGATTCTTTGGGACAATTCGAAAGATGACTGTGCAGCAGGTCATGAATGTGTCAAAACAGCAAAAACATTCCTCACTTCAATCTCAGGCCCCATCCACACGCTCACGTTTGGCTTTCTGATTGGGTCTCATAAGTCATGCAGGTTTTGACAGGGTATTTTTCTTAAACTATTTTGCAAATAACACTTATAGCCTACACTTGTACTGTGTATGTCGCCTTATTTACTTTGCGATTACTTCCAGCAATACTTAAAGGAGACCTATTATACTGCATTTCCAGCTCTATATCGTAGTTCTATGACTCCTCCATGCAAGCTTCGCATGATTCAAAGTTCAAAGAAAAAATTTTCCATCTCATACTGGTTCTTCATACAGGCCTTCATTTCAGCCTCTGAAATGATGCTCCTGTGTTCATGTCCTATTCCTCAGTGTTGACTTGGAAGTGGCATTGATTTCTACATTTAACCTTTGTCTTGAAGATAAAAAGTGTTTAAATGATTCCTCTTGTACATGTAACCTGCAAATCATCATTTCAAGTCAGTTAGGATCTTGAGTGGGCCAAATCTGTGCTAAGCAATTCTCTATGGAACTTGATAGCTTAATTTTTTCATCAACAAAACTTACTTACTTGCAGAGTACCTCAAGGGTCAATTTTGGGGCCTCTTATTTTCTTTATTTAAATGCTTCTCCTTGGTCAAAAATAATTAGTAGACACAGTATTTTCCACAACGTATAAGCCGATGATTCACAATTATACGTTTCTGTCAATCCTACTAATATTAGTTTGGTTCCCCGGTAAGATTGAAAGCTTGCTTTGAGGATATAAAATGTTGGATGTCTTGGTAACTTTTTCAGTTTAATGAGCACAAGACTGAGATCCAGGGTCACTCTGTCTGTCCACTAAGTCTAGATTTAAAATGGATTGCTCTAAAATGTTGTGCAGACATTCATTTTTCAGGGACAATAAATGCTAATGACTTTGCTGATCATCTGACATTTACTCTAGTATTACAATGAGGTTCACATTTGTGTTTTGTTAGTAAAATGTCTCAACAACTACTGGATTGCCATGAAATTACAGACATTCAGGTTAGTGCCACCATCAGGTCAAATTATGAATTTGTCCAGTACTTTGGTGTATGACCAAATACCTGCAAAACTAATAACATTCACATCAGCCTCAGCTGCCCTGAGTTTATTTGTAATTAGCAATAAACTAAAATGACATAGTACACATTGTACCTGCTATCAGCATTAGCATTCACATTAGCATACTGACATTAGCATAGCTCATGGCACACCTGGAACTGAGCACAGAGCTGCTAGCATAGCGGTACACTTTTAATCGTGTTGCCCATTTGTACAACAGCGCACATTTATGTCTGCATAAAAAGTTTGTGTCACAGTTCCTATGTCTAGATTTTGCAAAAATGCTAAAAGCATCAACTACTGTGACAGACTGAGACATCAACTACTGTTAAAAATCCATTTCATTTTAACACTGCTAAAAACATCATATTTATCTCATTTATTCGGTGTGACTTCTTACTGTATAATTGAAATCCTGCTTGTCTTATACCTTTTTAAGTACTTTGTAGCTATGTTAAAGAAGTACATAAAATATATTGTTAGGTATTTGGTCATTACATGTAATAAGAATATCGTAGAGCAAATAGGCAAGTACCGCAAAATGATCCCTGGATAACTCAAGGCTGCAAAGTCAAAACAAACCAATACTGATCTGACCAATACTATTTTATCTACATAGTTTTTTTTAATCACCACTTTATGAAACTCCAAACTCACTTGGAGTTTTTTTCAACACAGACTGTATCTAATTGTTAACTGTTAGAGGGATGCCATTGTGATTACTTCCCATAGATAAGATACCAGAGTGTCAAAAGCTTTGTGACTCACTTTTGACTAAATAAAGATTACATTCCATGGTGACAAGCCAAACAATGGAAAGTCATATTGTGCTGGAAATAAGCCACATTTCAAAATATAATTTAGTTTAAAGGTCACTGTATGAGGATTTGTCCAGTTGGATAGCATTAAGAAATGGACATTTCCCAGCAAGTCCCAAAAGTATAATTATATGAAGGTACATAGACATATTCTGTTTTAAGTGATTTCTTCATTCTGTTATGTCCATGGGGTCATATCTCACCCTGTACAGTCGGCTGTTCTCCTCCCTTAGTGTGTGTGTGTGTGTGTGTGTGTGTGTGTGTGTGTGTGTCTGCCTGCTGATTGGTCAATTGAATGCAGTCAGCTGGCAGGAACTCTTTTCACTCTGCCATTCTCAAAATGTGCCAGTGTAAAACCTGTGTATGGTGTATTGAAAACTTTGTAAGTAGAGAAACCGCAGTATACCGGTGTATTGAGCACATCTGTCTTTGTGAGTAGATTAACCAGCAACTTAATGACTCTGATTATTGTCTGTGGCAACACTGATTTATTGGCCTTCGCCTTTTGTTTGCTGAAAATAGTTTTGTTTTGTTTTTTTCATTATAGCATTGTTGTTTTTGCAATTAACAGTTCTTGTAGGAGTGAGAAGCCCTTTTCTGTTTGATTACCTTTATCTCCTGTTCTTTGTAACAGAAGCACAGGTTAGAGCTTTGTCTTTTCTTTACATTTTGTTTTGGCTTTGGGAAGTTTTAGGTCGAATAGGGTGTCGCTGTTCAACTGTGAGTGAAATAAAAACTGCTAATTTGTAATTCCCTTTGTTCTCTGGCCTTGCTTGGGAATGGGAAGGGTGGGGAGCCACACCCTATGTTGTGTCTAGGTTGATCCTAGACCTTGGATGTAAATTGGGAGCTTGTCAGGAATCTAAGAGAGCAGTGGACAGATTTGTTGCGTCGGTGTTAGTGTTTTTATTAGTATTATCTCTGGTGGCTAACGTGGTGAGTAATGTTGTATTGTAGAGTTTGTTGAGTATTTAATTGCCTAACCTTACTGTTAACAGCTTCCTCAGATTAGATAGGGTGTTCAGCTGGGTCCAAACAGCCTTTCCATCAGACACTCATTTCTTATTTTGTCTTTTTAATTTTCAGAGAAAATCTTGGGTGGAGAAGAAAGTTCTCCCAAGGGGATAGGAACAGTGTGTGAGGCAGGTCTGACGAGGCCAATGTGGCAGTTTTGGGAGCAGCAGGGTGGAGCTGTGGGCTTGCATAATCCCTCGGAAGAGGGAGGGTGTTAAAATGTTTCCTTGTTTACATTTCTAATTTGGTGTTTTATTTTTTTTAAATCTTTTTTTGTTGAGTAGTTGATTGTTTAGACTTAGTTTGTGTGTGAGTATTATTTAAGTGTTAATAAATATCTTGTTTGCACATAATCTGTTTCTTTTCACCTGGTTTTCTTGTTCAGCAATAATTTCTTTAAGGTTACATTCTAGGGTTTTTGTCATTAAACTAGCAGATGACATATGATATAAGATAACAGTTTGCTATTAAAATTTGGCCAAACACTAATCATCTTGGTTGCAGCCAAATAGAATGATTTCCACACTGTGTTTCTGCTTTATTGTGGGTAGTGTTTAGATATACATATCAAATGCCATACTTCAAATGGTTTCACTCTGTCATTTTTCAACCTCTGTAGGTGGATGGAATTTAGCAAATGCGGTAGGTTTAGATAGTGACAGGCACATTTTTAAACGTAATTCAAAGTCTGCTTTCTCGTCCGGATGCCCAGTATGGCAACATCACCCAGTCTGGTCCATATCACAAGAAACACTCACGTGAAAGTCATAAATAGCTGCTTACCCCTTTTACTGAACTGGTGTGGGAACACATTTTGACAAACAAATGCAGGTCTCCATTAAACGCCTGGTCTGTTTTTTTATGGAAGTTCTTTGCGGGGTCACAGGGTTTAAGAGGGTCACAAATAATAATGTTTAAATGTAATATGGACATGCTACACATCGTTAGATCGGTTAGATTCTCCACAATTCAATTGTTGAGTTCATTTAACGGAAACAACAAGCACTAAAGTCTAATTCTTATAGATTTACCAGTGTAACCTGCTTGAGATGAAAATTTTAAAAAAGGGCGACTCCCATCAAATTTGAAGCGCTTCAGTCCGAAAAGCTTGTTTTTTCTATTTACCTTGCTGCAGTGATGTGAAGTGTACCTCAGGCAGTGTGAGTAGATCAGTTAAGCATGACATCTATGTTGGGTGTGGTTACAGATGTACACTCCTCTTGACCATACCCAACCACACCTAGGAGTAAAACTTCAACCACAGAATTTTTTTATTTAGACTGTTAAATTTTATTTGACAAAGTAATTAGACAATCTCCCTCAGTTGTCATGGAAATGTTACAATTTTCTTGTTTGAGAACTTCAAAGGTTCACAGTGTGTAAGTTTTAGTGGCATTTAGTGGTGAGGGTTGCAAATTGAAACCAATAGCTCACAGTCCATTCACGTGCTCCTCTGATGTTCCCATTTCCCGAGTTGTGAAGTCGCTCTTCCGAGTTTGGTGTGTTCGTGTGCTCTTAAGTCGGAATGTGGAAACAACATAGACCCTTCCACAAAACTGTGTTAGATCAGCATTATCAGAGTATATAAACAGACATCTATGACTGTATCTAATATCAACTTAATTTCTAAATCCAACAACAAAAAGGCTGTGAAAACTGTCAACAATTGGTTCTCTTTTAATATCTTTAGACAATATAGACTACCCCTGGCAAAGCTTTGATTTATTAGCATTACTTACATATTTGTGTACTGTTCTATATACTTTATGTCCAATGTATACTTTATTCCTATTTTTGAAATAACGACTTAAGGAGGAAACAGAATTCCGATTATTCCGACACCACATAAATGCACAATTACTCAGAGCTCACCCTTCCCTTTCTCAAGTGTGTAGGAGAAGCTATGGTGGCCGACACGCTCTGTCAGCTCTTGTGGTAAATAATACGTGTGGTCCTGTATTTTTTTAAATTTCACTTCTCTTCTTACTTTTAATAAACCAGACTACTAATAGCTATTTGTCCATTTGGCCAACTAAGGTAATAACAACGGTTCATTATGTAGGGTCTCTGCAAAATTTTAAATGAAAAGCTATTTATTGATCTTAGAAACAAAACTTAAAGAGTTAAAGAGTTTTCATGTTCATAATTCTATTTAGGGGTTGTACCAGAACAGGTTTAATTTTGAAAAAACACCATATTTTTGTCATTCTGCACATTAAGGCAGCTCCTCATTTCATCCTGTGTGTTGACTGCTCCGTTTTAGCTACAGAGTGAAGCATCTCACTTCTATTTAAACTTTGTTGGGAGTTGCACATGCGTAGTACATAGGTAAGGGCTACTAGCCAATCGGAAGCAGAGTATGGCAGGTCCTGATAAGCAGGGTAACAACGGCTTCGGTTCACCTGTAAATTTTCCCAAACCAGCTTGATACAGATAGGTTACGGAAGTAAAGGCTGGACTAAAATCGAACTATGTCCAGGCAATTCAGGTGCAGTTTCTGTGGGACAACTCCCTTTGGTGTGGACTTTTCACTTTTCAAACCTATTACATACACAAAAAAAATATACAACACAATAAAGGAGAGGGAAGAAGTCAAAAAACATATGACCGTTTTAACTCCTGCCACAAAATACAAGAAAGTTCCTAAGATTTCAAAATTCTTAAATTTAGATTTCATGGGCGGCTGTGGCTCAGGAGGTAGAGCGGGTTACCCGTTAACTGGAAGGTCGGCTCCTACAGGCTGCATGTCGAAGTGTCCTTGGGCAAGACACTGAACCCCGAATTGCCCCTGGTGGCTGTTCCACCATTGTATGAATGTGTGTGAATGGTGAATGCGAGGTAGTGTGAAAACGCTTTGAGTGGTCGAAAAGACTAGAAAGGCGCTATACAACTACAGAGCATGCATTTACATGCAATTGCACAATACTAACAAGCGTGGTACATGCACACCATACTTTCAAATGGTGAAGTAAAATCTATCTTTATGAAGCTGTAGATGCTCCACTTTACACGGTCTTATGAAGCTCCACCAGACATTGTTGGATTGTTGTTGGATTGTGCGGCGACAAGAGAACAGACATCATTATATCTTTGATGCAAAGACAATATCTTAAAAAATTCCAACATTGAGGGGGGTTTTGCTAGATGTACAGTTGTCATTTAAAAAGGCTTAGTTATGTTTTCATGAAAGAGACAGTCACAGCCAGAAGGAAATATGTAAGTTATTGTACAAGCGGGGTCTAGAGACTCAGACAGATTCAGTATGGAATTCATAATGTAAATCCTCAGAGCGACTGGGCCTCTAATGGTATTTTATTAAAACAAAATAGGACCTGTGGCAAAACAAAAAGGTATGACAGAATAAATAAAGTTGTGTCTGAAGTTGTGTTTGTTGAGCTTGAGTTGTTTGCTCTGCTCTCGCCTTTTTGGATGTTTCTGTCCAGTTTCTGTGTGATCCTGACCTCTCAAAACCTTGCATGACTCAGCATAATTTGCTCGAAACGCTGAGTTTATGGTAGTGACTGTGTGAGAAAATGTTAACTGAGGGTGGAAACAATGGACATCATATTTGTGTTTTTTGCTGAAAGTAAAAGAAAAAAAACGTTTTGGTGACCCATTTGGTGCCAGGAGCTCTGCTTACAGATACTAAATAAGCGCTGTGAAGGACTTTTCACATCTTTATCTGCTGCTGCCGGGTTTTTATGTCGTCATGCCTTATCCGCTAAGGCAGTGTGTGATGGTGTATGGAAATATGAATGAACATGCAAATGTCATTTTCAGATGGAAACTACTTTGTTCAGTTTGTTTTTCTCCTGCTTTGCCTTTTAAATGTGGAACCTGTTGCTAGTGTGCAGCAACATATGAAAACACAGTGCCTGCTTCATTTCAATTACAAATGCAGTTGGAAAATGCAACACTCTTTTTTAACTTAAATTTTAATGACACAAGTACAGTATCCCATATCCACAGTGTGCCAGAAAATTGTTTAATGCTTAAAGTGATCCTTGTGAACAGGAAATGTGATGGTGTCATATTTCCCAGATATTTGCATTCAGTCACAGGCAAATATTTACCTTGGAAAACGCCATGGTGAGCAGCAAGGTGTACATAATGGACATCTAATAAAGATTAAAGCAGCTTTATCCGAACCATGGTGTGTGTTTAGGGGCGTTATTGAGCTCTCTGGCCTCAGAGCTCAATCACTGCAGAAATTTCCAATTTTCGCCAGTTCTGTCAAACAGGAAAAACAAAAGGTCCCTGTCACTTTCATGCTCAGGCCTTAATAAATAAACCAGACGCAAAGATGAGCATCTTCTGCCAGCTTAAAGCTAGATTAGACAATTTATTTCAAAAGAATCTTGTTGTATTTGTTGAAATTCTCTTTACATCCTAACAGCTATCAATAAATGACATGCTCCGACATGCTTTTAACATCTTGTTACCTCTTAGCTGTGCAACATTGCATACTTTTAACATCTTGTTATCTCTTAGCTGTGCAACATTGCATACTTTTAACATCTTGTTATCTCTTAGCTGTACAACATTGCATACTTTTAACATCTTGTTATCTCTTAGCTGTACAACATTGTCTACCCTAGCTTTAAGACTGTAATATGACAAAGAAGATGAGAAAGAAGATGACGACAACACACACGCACACAAAGTAGGTGGACACCACTGTTGAAAACCAAGAATCAGAAGTAGAGAGATCCAGCCATAACTGGCAACAATATGGAAAACACTGGTAGCATTTGGTGGCATGTTTAGTGCAAAAAGTAGGGAAGCTCTTAATTTTACAAAGGGTGACTTTTGCTTGAATTGTTATGGTATGAGGTGTGTTCACTATTTCACTAACAATAGCTTTTACTAACGGCATGTATTCAAAACAAAATTACATGACAGTAGGTGGTCAGAAGGGTTAACATGCCAAAAGTTAATAATCTTGAACTAAAATACCGTTCTCTTGATTCTGACTTATTCTTTAAATGTGGTTATGTATGCAAAGGAATGTTTAAACCCATGAGCCTCTGAGTATTAACAACATTTTTACCCTGAGGTCAGTATGGGTGCAGAGGAGCTCCATCCACTTTGCTCCTCATGCAGATATTATTTTATTATATAAGATATTATATAAGATAATCAAGGGATAAAAATTATAAAGTGAAACTGGTAAATGGAACACAAACAGGTACAGGTGACATAAGTAACTGCTATATGGCTCATTACGGAGCACAGAAAAATTAAAGTACTTTTTATTTGTGCTGCTCTTTTACCCAGTAAAAATAGGTAACAAGAAGGGCAAATTCCATAAAACAACAAAAAGTTTCCTCAAGGCCCGGAGCAGCAGGTTCAGTCCTTCCCACTTTAGTGTTATGCAAGGTAGTCAAAGTAATGCAACAGCGGAAGATGTTAGAATAAATGTTTAGAATTGAGTCACACCTTCTGAGGCACCAGAAACCTTCATCAAAAACATACTCCGAAGATAAAAGTAAATAATCTTTGGCTTCTATCAATACATAGCGCTGTGAATCAATGGGGGACTAATTTGTCTCATGTTGCATTTCACTGTATGACTGAGGATTATATAAAGATAAAGACCAGACGGCTTAACTATTGCAGCCATGTGACTGATGCTTTAAGATCTTTAGTACACACTGAGGTAAAGTTAGCACAGCAACAAATCCAGTTCTCAGAAGACAAGTTGTGAAATGCATACACGGAAAAAAAACTGTCCCTACTGAATAGTTGATTCCCAAACAGTGCTCATTTCTAAAATGTATAAATTAGCACATCAAACTGATGTTTCAGTCCCAGCCCCATGTTTAAATGACAACAATCATTTCTTCTTTAAGATGCAATGCAAGTAGCCCCCACCACCACTTCTAGAAAGTTATTACCAGGCAAAAGTATTTAAAGTTAGTTCAGTAGTTTAGTCATGTGGAGCCTGTGTTGGTGTTTGAAGTTTTTTTTTTCCACCAAATTGCAGGCAGACATGCTGATATGCACAGGCATAGCTGGATAGCAGAACAAAACATCCAGCGTTTCGCAACATTTGGAAGCAAGTTTGCTATTTAGTAACTGCCGTCACAGTGAGACAGCGTTTATGAAAATCACTGGAGAGTAGAAAGTTTTTTAAACATGACTGGGTCAAATGTTAACTGCAACCACACAAGTAAACCTCCCATCCAACAGGTGTGTGAATCTTCATACTTAAATAAACAGCTTAGTCATTGTTGGTAATATGATCACGCCAAAGGCAGAGCACAGTGTGAATGTTTTAGACACATTAGTCATCATTAGTCACATGTTTCAGCCAATTTGCCAATTAGCAAAGAATGGAAAATTAAACCAGTTTCTTCAAAGGAACAATAAGAAAACAGTATTATACAATATATGAGGACATGTTTTTATATATATATACTCTTTAAAGGTATACACACATACAGAGTCTGGCTGACAACAAGTCTTTGTACACCAGAACTTGAATTTACAGTTTTAAACAGCTAGCATTCCTTTATCTGTACACTAAGAATTCTTACTTAGAAGCAGATTTAGGAGTGTCTTAAGAAGTATGACACCTGATAAAAGTAATACTTGAGGCCATGTTCATTTGATGTCATTGACTTAACCGGGGCCCAACCTGTCAAGTCTTTTTTTTTTTTTAGCCCAGAGCGGGGAATTCAGACTTTCAAAACTTAACACAGAGTGCACTTGTGTACCCACCCTCAAATTCAAAACTGATCATTTTTATTGTCTAAGTTAAACTAATGTGTCTTTTGTCAGTCAAAATAACAGTCCTGTAGATGGAGGAGTGCAGGTTAGCATTCACACTAGAAATGAATTAGTGATATGTACTGTGTCACACAGCTCTGCCAAATACCTGCACTCATAGTAACACACGTGCAAACAAACTGTGTTAACTCACCAGTTACAAAGTAATTTCCAAGAAAAGCTCTGTTGCACTTAATGAATACCACTCATTCAGAGAAACCGATGTGACGTTTGTTCAACCTGAACTCACAGAAATATATGAAATGACCACGACCTCGTAATACCGCATTACATGGCAGTGGCATGTATTATGTTCAAATTACATACATCTGCCATGCTGGGGTAGTTACCCTCTGAAAGGAAGACTGAATCCCAATCTCCACACTCATAGACTCATGGACTTTGGGGTGTGCTCTTGGCAAGTCCACAATTTTTGCCTAGGGGAATAACCCACAGTTTATAGCTCTGTGACATGGATGGGGGAAGCCCTGAGGCATTTAAAAAAAAAAGGTAAACAAACATGGCAGGAGCAACTACTATGTAAGTGTTTTTAAAAAAACAAGTAAATAGATTTTTAGAAAATGACCACTCATCTACTTTGTAAGGCAGAAGCCTGGAATAGGTGCCTCGGCTGTGAAGAGAGTAAAACATGTTAAAAAAAAGAGGCTTAAAACTAGCCTCTAACCCACGATTGTATAATTGTAACATGTTCTGGTCGTCACGGTGAAGTGATATGTCACAAAGTGCTGTCCCATTACATCATTTTGGGGCATTTCAAGCTGTCACGAAAGCACAGGTGACGTCAACTAAATGTGACGGTGCCCCTGCAGATGGGTGCATGCTCACATTCAGTGAACGTGGAACTACAATTTCACCACCAATTAAATGAAAAACTATAACATACAGATTGTTTAATTTATTGGTTTTATCAGCAAGGTCTTGCACAGCAGTTGTCAAACTTCATTATCAATCTTTGTATTATTCTTTGCACTGAATAAAGAAAGTCGGAGGTTAAGGTCTGAGGTGAAAGTCTGAAAACCAAAGCACGCACCTTTGTCCTCATAAAGTAAGTACATTTTTCTTGATAATTCAACAATGTTATAATTTACCACAGAGTTGACTTCTTGGTGATCCTATGTTACTGTTTGGATGCTTTTGTAATGAAGTTGCGCATTCAAATAGCTAGGCAGTTGATTCTGTAAAATCAATATCACTGTGATCACTTTGCTCGCCTTAATTACATCTACTTGACGCAAAATGTACATTGAACTGAACGCAGCATTGTAGACAATATTTTGTCCTTGTAATCCACATTTCCATTGCAAATGACAGCCTGCCTTTGGATACTGTTGTAGATGGTTCTGAATCCACCCTCCTTAAAGGGTAACCTTTGTTTTGTGTTGCTTTCTGTGCTGAAACATTTGAGGGTACAAAATGCACCTTTATTTTTTTTTTAAAAAGGATAAAGATGTATTAACTCTAAATATAAAACTAGGAATTGGTTAGCTGAACATTACCTGAAGACTTGTTGTCAAACTATATTTACCTCTTAGCTAAACTGGGAGGTCTAATTTCAGCAACTTTCTTTGTAAGGCTGTGGTATTTATTTTAAAACTATTCGTGGGCCGAGGGAGAAGGACTTGTTGATGTCAATATATATTTATAGTCATGTTTAGTCATCCTCCCTTGAAATACTTACCTATTCTTACTTTGCTGGCTGGGAAAAGACAGTGATAACAGGTTTCTCATACCAGGTACAAACTTTTAAGAAGCCTGAAGTGACTCCATTTACATTATATGGTGCTTCTGGACGCTACTAGAACTTTGTCACTTTGCTCGACATCAACGCCTCTTCCCGGCAGCAGTTTGCATCCTCTTCTCTTCCATCTGAAAACAGGAAACTGTAACAGCAAAGGCATTTCACCACACTTCCTGTGTTGAGGCAACGTTGCCATACTGAGACAAGCTCACAGACCAGACAGGAAGGAGGTTAGTGTGTACTGATCAGACAACGTTTCTCACTCGGCAACTATTTGAAAAATCTCCAGAGCACATAATATTTTGTTTTAATATTTGTTTTAGCGGAAGAAAATGACAGTTTGGACACTTGAACTGGAAATCAATTTTGTAAAATAAGATGCCCTTTTTATCAAAGTATTTTTTGGGACATGTTTTGCTTTTATTTGATAGACCAGCCGAAGACAGACAGGAAATGGGGGGAGGGGCGCATGCTGAAATCTAAGACATGATAAATATGAGGAAAATATCTACCACTAATCCCATAATCCCAGCAACATTTGTTTTAGGGGTTGTAAAAAAAGAAAGAGGTGGGGTATTTGGCTAAACCTCATGTTTCACTCTATTAAAAAGCACTGTAATTAATATTTATTTAAGATTACCTTCTTTAAATCCTCTCCTCGACTTATATTTTGCCAGCAGTAACTAAAAGTGCACAAAGATGACATCTAGACTTAGCAAAGCAGACCTTTATGACATGTGGCATACTCGAAATCATCAAAGCCCGCATGGCAGTCAGTTGCTCTCGACTGTGGTATGGAATAAAATATCTCAAAAAACATTAGAAGGATTGCCATGAAATTTTGTACAGACCTTCATGGGCCCCGGCTGATGTATCATGACTTAGATGATCCCCATGTTTTCCTCTAGAGTACAAATGTTCAATATCCTGGTGGCCAAGGTTGAATTTTGTAGTTCTAAGTGAAATGTTTCTACAACTTTTGAATGGATTGTAATGAAGTTTCTACAGACATTCTTGTCTCCCTCAGGAAGAATTTAGATTTTTCAGGCAATCCCTAAACTTTTCATCTAGTGCCATAATCAGGTGAAAATTGAATTTGTCCAGTATTTTGGTTTATCAAAATTCTGCAAAACCGGTAAGCAAATGTTAGCATGCTAACACAATTTAAGAATGGTGACGTTAGCGTTGTCATTGTCAGCACCAGACTCTCAGTCTTGTTTTCCAAAAGATTTCACAAGAAAAAATATATAAGCCTGCCCATATTTTTTGACCTGCCATCCCAACAATTTTCATACAGTCCCTTACCATCTGCACAAACTGTGAAAAGACAGAGATAACATTTGGGTTGCTATTCTTATTGTATAAAACTAACACGCACAAAGCCAAATAGTTACTTGATTATTATCTGAAAATTCAGAGTTACATAACGTGAACGAAAAGAAGATCGATGGGTTTTGTTACTCTACATGTGTGTCTATTCAGTGCTATTAGCAGAGATGTGAGTTACATCCCAGCAGAAATATGCTAAAACAGCTGAAACATCAGAACTGAGAAGGCCTGCAGGCTAAATATAGGCTAATGACGATCACAAGTAATTATTCTTGAACATTAGAATGTCCTCAAACGTAGTCCATCTCTAACATCCGCTCGGTGATCATGTTCAAATGTTGTTGCAATCTCATTCAGACATTACAAAACCACTTAACAGGGTTGTCTAATCAACCCACAGGCCTTATCCACCGCTGCCAATGTACACACTGTTCAGACTTCCTTTAATTTATTACACTCGATGCTTGCAATACATGTACTAGCTGTACTTGTAGATTTGTAACTTTAGATACTATATGTTTGTTACTTTGCTTCTGATGTGATTACAGTGCATTAGGTTTGGCACTTGGACATTGGCTGTGTCAACTCCCACTCTTGGATTTGAAATCCTCTTAAACCAATTATCCAATGACAATTGTACACCTGTTCAGGGTTGACAGCAGTTCAAAAAATGCTCCACTCCATATTTTTGAGTTTGTTGTCCTTGAACTGACAAGCACCTGATTCAGCTGCTTACTGCTGGATGATGTGTAGAGAGCCCTCTTTCAACAGTCACAAAACTGTGATTAGTGTGACACTGTGTGTTTGTGTCTGCTGCTGAACAGACTAGCTAATGCCTAACAATTTGTAGATTCTGGTCTGCAAAAACAAAGGTGGCTTTTCAGGAACGACCCTCGGTCTGTCGCTGCAGCTCCACTAATTCCTGTGCCACAGCGGTGCCCTAACTTTACCCTGCACTGTGAACCGAATACCTCTGTCTGCCCTTTCTTTCATTTCTCCCCCTTCTCCCTGCTGGTAGTGTACATAAACACACATGTACTGCCCCCCGATGTCAAACAGCTGGAGCCGTGTTATGAAACTGAAATAACTAACTTCACAGTTTTACCTCTTTGTCAGGCCAAAGTGTGATGCTGCAGTGAATGGCCATGGTCCAGTTAAAATTTAAACACAAACATGTTACAAAATTGAGCAGTACTTCTTAAAATCAATGTAACAGAAAATGAGATTGATGTATTTGCTTTTGTCCAGGACAAAGGGAATGAATAAATGAGATTCAGCCGTCATGTTTTACATGAGATGAAATGAAAGGGATTTGGATCTAAATACCCTCAGTACATTACATTCATGTGACACAAGGAGAAAGGAAAACTGACTAGATTTATTTCACCGTCTTTAAAGTAAAGCATCAATAATTCGCTAATTAGGTTGTCAGGACGCAATACCTACTTAGTATAGTCTTGAATCATGTTATTAAATTGTAATTGCAATTAGACTGACGATTGACTTGCCTACTGTCTTTCAAAGAATTGATTTCAAAATACTGCTGTTGGTTTATAAAACTCTAAATGGTTTAGGCCAAAATACATTGCTTATCTTTTGCTACGTTATAACCCATCCAGACCTCTCAGGTCACAGAGGAGCAGTCGTTTATGCCCATGTCTAGCCAATCCAGAAACTGCAGGTCTGGAACTTTAAACAAGACTGAGACTGTCCCCTGCCTTTAGTTAAATCAAATTTAAGGCTGTAGATTGGTAAGTTGCACTGCATTGTCACATCATCAGAGGAGCTAGCTGCCTTATAAAAGCCTGAGACAACTGTTGTTGTGATTTAGCTATATGATAAATTGAATTGAACTTTAACTTCTACTGTCCTGTTTTATACTGTTTTTAGTTTTTATTTAACTCTTTTAAAAATTGTTTTATCACTCTTTTGAAAATTGAATTTCAATTTCTTTTTAAATTTCCCAGTTGCCTCTATGTTTTATGTAAAGCACCTTGAATTGCCTTGTTGTTGAAATGCGCTATATATATAAACTTGCCTTGCCTATTGCAATGGAAGGCATTTTAAAGTTACTTTTAAAACACATGTGGACAGCATTGTGACACATTTCACTTGCCTTCATCTGTCCGAGTTACATTCTGTGACTCTCACTGTACAATAAAAAAAGAAAAAATAAAGCGCACATCCCACAGCAGCCCAGCGGAGGCCAACAGGGAGTCAGCGGGTTCAAAGGACTGACCGAGTTCCATCCTGGGTGGAAAGTTTTTGGAGAGAGAGACAAGCGGCCTCCCCTCCGGGCCCCTTAGGCTAACGTGATCCCCCCATTTGTGCTCCTGTCATAAAGAATGCGCCCACTAAACCACTTTCCCACCACTAAGAGGATTACTAAGGTAATGCTCCTGAATCAAGACATGCTTCGGCACATCTAGACATTAGGAAGCTGAATATAATAATTCATGTAGAAAGCTAGCGTGACCTCTTACCCTGTGGATTAAACTGGGCACCTTACCTGGACGTTTGGCTTAGTGATGCTAGCTAGCTAGACATCTAGGCAGGTTTTGAATCAAAGAAAGGGGCGGTAAACATCTAAAGTTAGTACTGATTCCAGCTCTGCGATGTGCTTGCAGTCACTTTAGATGTGTTCTTTGTCAGCGCTTACTCTAGCGTTGTGTCGACATCCATGTGCTATGATACATGTGGAGTCATCATCAGGAGGGTGTAAGATGCTGAGTAACTGGACATAGTACCTAACTAGCATAGCGTAACAGTGTTCACTAAGCTTTATTGTTACGATGACGTTAATTATGTTTTAAACAGATGCAGGGTCTCGCATGCAAACTAACCATCCTCTTTTCTAACCTGGCGCCATTATCCTAATACCCGAATTGCTGTTTAACACAGTCACGTACGCGGAGAGGAAACTCTTTTGTTTCATGACCTTACACGGGTGTTCATGCCTATGCACGCGGAATATACGAAGGCAGAACAAAGTAACAACGTACACACATTCTTTCTGCCGCGCACTAGACATTCGCACAATCCACACACACACACACACACACACACACACACACACTCATTTTGGTTGTAGTTGTTAATTTAATTTATCAATCAGATAAAAATCAATAGTTTAGTATATTTGAAGAAACTAATTTAAGAGAGTAAATCAATTAATTAAACAGTCACTTTTTTATTTTTCTTGTCACTGTGATTGTGACATTAAGGCAAATCTGCGCTCAGACCAAACTTTTCCCACTGTGTTAGGAGGTTGTGTTTAGCTAAGGAATGTTTACGTAGTGACCCTGATCCTGTCGCAGGCCTCACGTCCGATCAGGATCAACTATGCCTCTGTGAGTGTGTGTATATATGTGAGCGACATGACAAGGTTTCCAAAAGATAACTCACTTCCTATTTGTCTTGTTTTCTTTTCAGTCTGATGGCCCTTAGCCTCCTTTGTGTCACTGTCGTCAAATGGCAGTTGCATTCACGCACCCAATGCCCATCAAAAAAGGACACGCACACGCACTCGCACACTTAGACATGTGCAAACACACCTACAAAACAAGAAATGTCAGATAAACTACAATGAGCAGTAATCAACAGCCCTTTGCTGCATGAACCATGGTGTTACAAATTTGCCGATATCTAATGCTGTTGGCTCCACGGGAACAAACTTGTAATTTAATTTCTTGCCTGGTGGAGGGTCATGAACCAGGACACCATCCAGACTCACAGCAGCGTTTCCATCTCAGCTTTTCCCATACACTCCTCTTTTAGTGGAAATAACCATTCACACGTTTCACCCCTACAGATGTTTGCATTACCTTTTTTGTTCACACCTAGAGCCAGTGGAGAAAAACCCAACGACCTTTATTTTCCTAATAAAACAATTGGCAATGGTCGATCATGAGATCTCCTCCTTGGGGGTGGGGGGCGTCTATATTGTAATAAAGATCCTCCTTAGAGGTTAACTGTTCCAAGAACACTCACAGTGGGGATGGGGTGAATAGGGTTGAGGAGCAAGAAAATCCCCAATCTAAAGTCAGGGAAAATGAAAAGTTAATAAGTATAGGCTGGGAGGAGAAGGGCAGGTGGGGAGTGGTGGTGTTAGCGATCTGGTTTGGACACAGCAGGGGGGCTTGGCGGGAGACTGGCACAGTAAAATATGATGTCCGGAGAGGTACTCATTTGGGCTGTGGGCAACGGATGAGAAAACATGAGAAAATGGACGGCTGCCAAGGACGTGATTAGCTTTGGGGTCGGAGTAATCGGGTGCAATCATTGTGGGTGAATGTCACGTCCAATGAGAAAAGTCACACAGATTAAAACTTAAACTGGATCCACAAGATGTCAGAAAGATGGAAATTCTGGGTTTTAAAATTAAGTTTTGGCTGACATGGTAGCAACATTAGCATTCATTTGGAGTTGTGTGTTCTGGCCACATGCTGAATGTTTGACCAATATTCACAATCTCTTTAGTTCTGGTTTGGTCTCCACCAACTGCTGAGGAAAATATATGTCTCTTTAGTTGTTAAATGCTCCACTATGTTGTTGATGCTGTTTGGTGCTGCGTAGGTAGTGTACAGTGAGCTTTCACACTGAAGACAAAAGCCAGATGTTAGTGGGGTTTTTGTCCAGTAAAAGAGGATATGGACATCCCCCTTTCAAGCTAAACAAATGCATTATGAATATTAGAATACTTTCACTGCATAAAAGACTGTTGTAATGTGCTACAAGATGCTATGTAAGCTATCATCTCATGGATCCATACCTGTCAGCCCCAATTGATCAGAGTAAACTGAGGGAAGTCTAGGGAGAAGCACAGCACCAATGTCTTTTCTTCAGCTACTGCTCTCACCTCCAGTGCAGAACTGATATTGCTTTCCATCCAGTGTGATGGCCTCTTGTGCTGACAGTGCTGTTAGAGCACCTGAAGCCTTGAAGGCTCTCCAACATCAAAACGTAGTTAAAGCAAATTTAGCTCAGTTTTGACACTGATCAGCCATAACATTATGACCACTTGCCTAACATTGCAATTCCAAAACTGCAGCTCTTGTGGGATGCAATGGTCAGTACCCCTCAAAAGTGTAAAGGAAAAGTGATGGACCGGCGACAGCTTCATGGGCTCATTGATGCAAGTGGGGCGCAACAGACAAGCTACTGTAGGTCAAATTGCTGAAAAAGTTGATGCTGGTTTTGATAGAAAGGCGTCAGAACGCACAGTGCAACACAGTCTAGGGGGCTGTGTAGCGGCAGACTAGTCAGGGTGCCCATGCTGACCCCTGTCCACTGTAGAAACGCCTACAATAGGCATGTGAGCCTCAGAAGTGGACCATGAAACAATGGAAAAAAGTGGTCTGGCCTGATGAATCATGTTTTCTTTTACATCACCTGGATCGCTGGGTCAACTTACCTGGGGAACACATGGCAACAGAATGCACTATGGGAAGAAGTCAAGCCGGCAGGGGAAGTGTGGTGCTCTGGGCAATGTTTTGCTCGGAAACTTTGGGTCCTGCCATTCATGTGGATGGACCATTTTCACCCTTTCATGGAAACCGTATTCCCTGATGGCAGTGGCCTCTTTAAGCAAGATAATGCACCCTGCCAAAAAGCAAAAAATGACTCATAATTAGTTTTAGGAACACAACAAGTTCAAAGTGTTGACTTGGCCTCCAAATTCCCCAGATCTCAATCCCACCGAGCATCTGTGGGATGTGCTGGACAAACAAATGCAATCAATGGAGGCCCCACCTCACAACTTACAGAACTTAAATGATCTGCTGCTAACGTCTTGGTGCCAGATACCACAGCACACCTTCAGAAGTCTAGTGGAGTCCATGTCTCAACAGATCAGGGCTGTTTTGGCAGCAAGAACCTAAAAAATATTAGGCAGTGTGGTCATATTGGTATGGCTGATCAGTGCATATAGTATGTAGGAATATATGAGTACACCGCTGTCTGTATCTGTTCAACAAATAAAATTATCTGTATCTGTATCTGTACTGGTTGGGACTAACCAGAAGTTGTTATTTAAGCCTGAAATTGATATTGATTGATCAGAAGTTGCTACATTTATTAGAAAACTATGTACAGAACAGCCTCAGAATTTAACTTCAGAGCAATGTTTTTGATTCAATTGTAAGATAACTATTTTTATTTAAAAAAGGTTACCATATGTATAGTTTATTAGACAACAACTACCGACACATTTTACTTGTCAAACTACATTGTCTATACCGGATACTGGCTCAACCCTATTAGTATGAGAGTTTGAAATGTGAGAGGAAACTGAGAGTGCACACTGATAAGAAAAACCCCAGCCACAACCAGGAGCAGCATTTACTTCTGCGCATAGCTGTCCAAGCATGAGGAACAACTGGCCATAATTATTCACCTGTGTCTTTATTAATACCAAACCTTATTGTGCTTGGTGTAGTTTCCTAAAGTGTGTTCTGGTGACCTTTAAAAATGAAGCTAAGCTAATATAGCAGAGAGATACAGGTGGATTTTCTTTCAGTATGACCGAATGTTTGTCGTAAAACTATGTGTTTGTGAAATGGAAATCCACAAACGTAGAATTGAGATCCACAAATAACAAGTGGATTCACAAATGCCTGTTCCAAAGATGTAAATCTTAGGAAGATATTTACATTTATTTGTAAATAATTTTAATGCAATCACAGATATTTTTTACTTTTGGAATTTGGGTGTTTTACATATCTGTTTTGTACTTGCAGAATATTTTTGTGAGTTTACAAATCTTTTTTTGTATTTGTGGAAGGTGTTATATTTACAGATACTGGGGCTTTGTTGTGGGCTGGCAGAAAGAGGCAGCCCATTAATGCTACAATACAGAGTCTGAGTGCAGAAGGTGTTGCAGTGAGAGCCTTGATTTTTAAACTTGTCAGAATAGGCTCTCAATGCACTTGTGAGCTACCCACATGACATAGTGAGCACTATTTGTGGCAGTTGGCAGTTGTATTAGCATCAGGAAGGAATGGAGCGTCCATTGACTTTTTTTCCACTTTGACCTTTCTGACCCCGTTCTCTCTCACCTGTCAGATGTGTAAATGTGTATTTTTCTGTGTGTGTGTGTGTGTGTGTGTGTGGATGGGGGTAACAAGGCACCGGTGTTCAGACCATGTCCCCTCTTGCAACCCTTGCCCCCGCTCTAGTTTCCTGATCCGTCTTAGATCTGCTGGGTCGAGCTAAAGCCCCAAACAAAGGCTTGTACACAGAGAGCCACACACAAACTTGCTCATGTGCAACTGCGGGCGGGAGAATGCACAATGCATGTGTCTTTTTCCCTTACTAGATTACATTCCACATGTCCCCTGAATCAATAATACTTGTATTACTTCTAAATAATTATTTATTTATTTAATAATTATTTAATATCAGACTTTTCTTTGAACTAAAATAATTTTTATTTTATTTTATTTTGAGTTGACTGGAATTTTGCCAATCAGAGCAAAGTATTTGATTCAATGGAATTCTTGTGCACCTTTAAAAAAAACAAAGCAAATGAAAAACAATGGGCCCTGTTCATAACCAGCTTTTCCTGTTTTTTTCTGTGTCTTCCTCAATTAAAAAAGAGAAATGGGTTACCTTTACAAAAAATGGCTGCATGGCATTAGTATTTTCTGCTCTGATAAACGGTTTATAAGCAGTCACTGACTGCAGCGGGTGTGTAATTTGAACTTGTGTCACAAGGTCACAAAGCCAAAATGAATGTGAGGCTGTGAACATTTTCTGGAGCAATTTAGGGTGTAGACATAATGATGTTGCATAATATGTCAGAGTAGAAAGTTAAGTAAAAACTGGAGTGAGTGAATCAGGTTTGATGATGCACCTTGCTGACGTATCCATGAGCTTGCTGAATTCTGCATGTGAGCTCTGAACCCTGACCTCTGATTACTCTAAAAATTACCCGAGCTGTAGAGATGGAGCAAGAGGACCTCCTACACCCCTGCACTGCACTAATCACTGCACTAATATATGATCATTACATCATTATAACAGATGATTAGTGATGCTAGCAGAAGTAGGAGTAACACCCATAGTAGTAGTGCTAGTAGTAGTAGTACATTGATAGTTATACTTGTAGGTTACAAGTAGTATTAGTAGTAGCATTACTAGACATAATGCACATACTAATCGTACATGTACTACTAGTAGTAGTAGTACAAGTGCTAGAATGAGTAGAAGTGGTATTGATTCCAATAAAGGTAGCAGTGCAAGCATTGGTACGTTGTAGTAGTAGTAGTTGTGGTAGTAGAAGTAGTAGTAGTTGCAATAGAAATAGTATCAGTACAGGTAGTAGAATTACTAGTGAAAGTACTTGAAGTAGTATGTGTAAAAGTAATAGTAATAGTACAAATACTAGCAGTGGTAGTAGTAGTCATATACAGTGTAGAAATATTACAGAGTATGGTCTAGACCTGTTCTATATGAAAAGTGTAATGAGATAACTTTTGTTATGAATTGGTGCTATATGAATAAAATTGAATTGAATTGAATAATCGTCGTACAAATACTAGATGTAGTTCACATAGTAGAGGTAGTAGAAGCAGTACAACAAGTAGTAGTGCTAATAATAGAAGTTGTAGTAGCTGGACTGACAGTAGTAATTATGTTTTGGCGGTTACAGTACATGTAGCTGTCCAGCAACAACATTGGAATAGTAGTAACAGTGTTGTTATAGAAGTATACGCAGTGAGTAGATTTGCAGTGATGTGCTATGTTTAGAAGTGTTGCACAGTTGCAGTGTGAAGTTGTTGTATTAGCAGTATTTATCTGCAGAATCAAAGGCCCTCCATAAACCTGCCTGATAGTTAACAGGCTGTACAGTTCTCAGTCATCCCAGCATTAATAATAAACTAGAAACCAGAGCTGTGGAAGATTTCACTCCCACGCAGCGCACACACACACACACACACACACACCTTCACCTGATCTGCAAGGAGAGCCAACTGCGTGAATGAGGATCAGGATGGCTGCTGTCACATGACAGCGTTTGTGCGTAATCTCCTTCAGACAGGGAGGTCTGCTTTGAAGCTCCACCTTAACACCCTGATCTGGAGTGACAGACTTTCAGGCCACTTTGAGTCCACTTTACCTTTGTTCGACAGTGCATCTCTGGAGTTCATCAAGGGAATGTAAACCTTATTCTTAAAGGGGCACTGGGCCCTGCACTGGATGGGTCTTCCACTATGTTGTTACGTTATGTTTGTTGTTATTATGGATTGTGTGGGTCACGTAAGTGACAGTGACTGACTTTTGCAATGGATAACGTTAGCAACTGGTCTGCATTAACCAGCAAGCTAGCATTATCTAACTTGAGCCAACTAAAACACAAAATCATGAATCATGCTGAGGACTGCGGCTCACTTTGGCTAGCCTTCAACTCAACAATCAGTCACGATTTTAGTTAAATGCTAAAGTTGCTGTTACTGTTGCCTTGTCTGTGGCCAGCTGGCAGAACACCGGGTGCTTTCTGATCAGGTGCTGTCGTGCTGTTGCTGAGGTGACATGAGCTTCGTTTTACAGTGGACGGACGGTAACATTACAGAGTTGTTGTTTTCTTTAGCTTGAAATAATCCCGTACTATGGGACACTTTCTTCTTTGTCCCTCGCTATTTTCTCTCTCTTCCTCCACTTTGCAAACAGCACCATCATAATCACGTTGTGCTCACAGCCAAAGCGCGATGTGTGATAGTAATAAATGTTCGTGCGAAACAGTGCGCTGTATAGTTGCATGGATTAAACGAAGCATCGATGCAAAGAATTTGCGTTGATGTATTTTATTTATCGATTTTATCGATTTAATCGATGAATGTTTTTAAGCCCCAATTAACAGACAGCACGACCAGTTAATACCACTGGGTCTCCATTCAAGGGCACAGCTTAGATAGCATTTATCTGAAAATACAAAGGAACTGAACAACATTATTATTTATTATCACACAGAGATAAGAATTATAGTTAGATTGCTAACATTGTTTCACCTACTTATCAAACGGGTAAAAACTGTCTTTTCCATGTACATTTAGTAATTTGGCAGTCACTTTCACCAAAAATTAAAAGAATGTTATCGTATCCCCACAATCCCTAGAGCTGTTCCAATGACAGATGCTGTGAGTGGGAAATGATCCCGGGTCTCCCACACCAAAGGGAAGAAGATCAACCACTGTACCATTGATCCCACCCTCCCACTTCTCAAACATACATTGATGCTCTAACTTGCACTTATGTTTGGAACATGATGGGTGGTGTCAATGAAGGTAATGATCATTTGGTGACTTTTGATGTTCCTATAATGATCTCAGAACAGATTGCAATATTTTATGCAATTAGTCTCTGCAGTAGTGACGAATGGTTATGCTGGTTATGAAGGATTATGTCTTGACCTCATAGGGTTATTGCAGTAGTCTATTTTTATGGTATTTTTGATAACACCTATTGTAAAGATGTACGGGAAGATCCGTGTGGTTTTCCAGGAGAGACTCTCTAGGTCAGTGCTCTGTTTGTATACAAAACCACGTCACTAAAAAGTCTCCACCTCATAGAGGCCACGCCTCATCCTGTTGTAGATTCAGGCTGATGCAATGCTCATCTTTATAAAGGGTGAGTCCCCACCCCCCCCTCCATCAGAACAGGGTCTTCTCTCCGAGCGTACCACTACTCTGGGAATTTGGTTTAATTAGAAACAAATTCAAATTCTTTTGATTTTAAACTTCAGTCGGAGTGTATTTGTTTGTTACTTGAACTGTTTCAGCTAGTGATTTGACTCAGACCCGTCTGGTAACAGGGCTATCCAGTCATTCTGCAATTTATTCATATTCAACCTAAATACACTCAAGGATCACTCGGCTTTTGTGAAGAAATCGTCCGGACATTTGCTGTTTCTTTTTATACTGAGAGGATATTACAGGCATCCTGCCACATCTTCATAAGGTAAGAACGCCGGCATCTTGTCATTTGGCGACTGTCTGTCAGAAAATTACCGAGTGTAGGCGGCATAGTCTATCTTAGCTATTAGATGGCAAGATATTACACTTTTTGGTTTGTTATTTGTACATACTTATTTCATTATATGTCTTTGGTTTGCATTTTGAATCTCACTGAATTAAAAGCTGTAATTCTTAGCTGTAATTCTTTACCAGGTCAGTCCTGGTCCAAATAAATAAATAATGAAGCAGTGTGACGTGCAGTACTGGGACTTATGTCACCCCAATAAAGACAGTTTAAACACAATCTGAGAGAAAAGGATTTAATGTAAAGCTGTATCTGTGCGTAATTTGCACCGGCTCTAGTGCTGTGAAGGAGAGCGCAAGCCTCTGCGCAAAATGGAAAGCGATGCCCATAAAGGGACAACACGTGCCATTGTTTCCATTGGAGCCGGCCATGGAAATATGTTATGAAATGGATCTGTGGTAACGCCTTTTGGGCTCTGGGTGGATCTACGCTACATGTGCGCACTATTCAGCCAAGAGAAAATATAATATTTATAAGAATGTCAGATTTAGAATATCCACATAAAGCTTTGCCTTGTTGTCACCTCATTCTGCTTTATATGTGTTTAAAAATGTTCTGCGCGAGGGGCTGACACACCCTGTTTACATTTCAATTCAAATGTATTTCGGAGGGAAATGTGCGCAAAGTCAGCGGCGCGTACTGCGGCTTTTTTTTTGTCATTCAGCGTTTACGGCGCTGAGGTGATGTCGGGTGGACGCATGCCGGTCTGGTATTTTTCCACTGCCGGTGCGTCACCCCCTTCCCTCTCCTCTACCTCCTCCCCCTCTATAAAAAGTCACATGATCTGAGCGTCTGCGGTGCACGCCCGCTGACTATAGGCTATTGATCATTTTATAAAGGGAACGTGAACGCAAGCAGTCAGAAATTTAAAATATATATATATATATGTGCTCCTCTTTTGTGCTCTGAAATGTACAGCATGAAACAGCCCACTGCCAAAACTGAGATGAGTCGTTTGAACATTTCCAATGAAGAAGACAGCATCAGCACCAACAGCAATGACCACCAGGACTGTCCTAAGAAGTTCCCAATGAATGGGTAAGGCTGCCTGTAAAATATATCAGAACACACAAAATGTTAACAAAATAATTCTGAACTGTATATCTACATAAACCACATTCCCTTCTGTAAATTCTTCTGTCCTTTATTTTCTTTCTAAGCCAATACTCTAATGACACGGAGGCAGAGAGTCAAAACTTCCTCCCTGAACACAACCTGGGCAAGAAGAAGTATGAGACTGAATATGTAAGAGCTTCGTCCATCCTCCAACAAAAGTATCTTCTTTGATCACATGACTTTTTTCTAATTTCCTAACTGTGAACCTTTTAATTTCCCCACAGCACCAGGGTAATGCTTCCTTTGGCATGTCCGTCTTCAACCTGGGCAACGCCATTATGGGCAGCGGCATCCTGGGTCTGTCCTACGCTATGGCCAACACTGGCATCGCCCTGTTTGTGTACGTTTTTATCTTTTGTATTCAGCATTAACTGGGATCTTTTCCTCTTTGCTCTTTAGTATTCTTGCTTGACTTTAGAGGTTAAAAAAATGAATGAATAGTGATTTGATGGTAATGCCATGGCATAAATATCTACAAGGCACCTTCAGGCATCAGAGAGAAAACAGTCACAGAGGGTGATGTTTTTAAGAAAGGAAAACAACCACGCAATGGTTTTGTCTGATGTAGGTCATGATGTACTGAACCTCTGCAGGATGTGTTTTTTTCCTGCCAGATGTGTGTGTGTGTGTTTGTGTGTGTGTGTGTATTTGCTTGACCCTAAGCAGCAGTCTACAATAGGGTCAATAGTTTACAAATGGTCATTGCTACATTTGAAGTATTTGCTGTAGATACAACTGTGGAGAGAGTGAGCAAAGGAGAAAAGAAGTTATCTTCAGGGCAAATTATGGGGTTTAATGAGACCTCCCCCTATTGGTTAGCCAGTGCATTGAATCACAACATTCACAGATGGCAGCCCATGTGAGCAATTGTAAGCTGTTTTTCACATTGGTTGTTATTTGGATTCCTCCTTTTTCATTAGTGTCAGTTACTTACTGGTTTCTCACATTTCCGAGCCAAATTTCCTTAGGAAACTTTTAACAACACTTTTTCTTAAGTCAACTTAAGAAATACTTTCTAAAGAGGCACAAGCAGCACTGACCCTAAATCATCTTACCATCTCCCGAGACATGAGGTGAAGCACTCAGGTGCCAGTAACCAGCCAATGAAAAACCAGTACAGTGTCTTTTTCTGTTACTCATAGTAAACTACTATACACTTGTGGTGCTATCAATTGGCAGTTGTATGTCAGTATAGAAACACAGGGAGTGGCAGGAGAATCAGCTTAGTTGAGCTAATCCCACTGCATTTGGGCCAGGGTTACATAAGCGGTAAGCTAACATGCGTTCGCAGATCATGAATGGAGCACGGCGTGCCTCACTGTCAGCCTGCAGCTGACCAATCTGAGCCTTACGCCTGCCATATAGCCGGATAATCCAATTCTTAATACAAATCTTGTCTTTTTACATTTCAAAACACAGTATGTTGCTCTTCTCATCAGCAATAACAGTTACAAAAAGCGAGCTAACCTTTGGCAGATCAAACTGACTCTCCAAAAAAGGTCATCCAAAGCATATATTTGTTGAGTCGCAGCGTACGAAGCGATAAGATACGAGTGATTATAATGTCACAGGCAGGCAGGCAGGTGAGCTGCCAGTCGGATGCTAAAAGGAGCTGGATGGTCACATGCCACAAGGAGTCTTCACAGCACTGGTCTCAAATGACCTGAGCATTAATTTTCACCTGGACTAATCATGCACGGACACTAAGTGCTGGCTCTGTAGCGTCCCAACGGTGCTCAGAGGATCCCATACAGGGAAACCTTTTGCCCTTTGCAGCCCTGCTGATGCAGCTTGTGACTGAAAGAACCAGCAGACTGGTGCTGCCTCCAAGGTTTACTTTACTGATCAGGACAACAAATTGTGAGAAAATGCAGATTTTCATCACAGCAGATGATATTCCTTTTTTAAACAGTCACAATCTTTAGACGGCTGGGTCTCTTCTCTGACTGCTGAAATTCCTGTTTTAAATCCAAAGCAGATAGTTTGGTATAATCACTTTTCTTGAAACGAATATCAGTATTTCAAGAAAATTTATAAATAAGCAGAAATTTATGAAATCATCTTGTCCTCCTTCCAAAAGACATGATTTGAGTCATTAGAAGGCATCTTCTATGATACCAGGAAAGAAGTGTCTGACCTTCATGTTAGCTAAATGTCAATGGGTTTGTTTACCGCAGTCAGGAAAATACATTTGTCATTGAATTGGCCTTTAAAGCCCCATGTTCAATACAAGTGTTCATTCTAAAAATTAGCAAACGTTAACAGCGCACCACTTCAGCATCAATCAGGACCAATTTCAGTATATTTTTTTTCCGTGTATAATTGTATTTTCATCTTGTTTGCAATCAGCTAAAGATCCCTCTTCTCTGTTTACAGGATTCTCCTCTCAGCTGTCGCCATTTTCTCTTTGTATTCTGTCCACTTGCTGCTGAAGACGGCCAATGAAGGAGGTGAGTCAGAGATCCTTCCTTACTCCCCAATGGCTTCTTGAAGTCCTTCTGAATGCCAAATCTTATTTTCTTTGTGTATTTCCTCTTCACAGGTGCACTGGTGTACGAGCAGCTGGGTTACAAAGCCTTCGGGATGCCGGGGAAACTCGCTGCTTCCTGCTCCATCACCATGCAGAATATCGGAGGTGAGGGACTGGCATTTTAAAATCAAAGAAAACTTATTTTTAGTGTTGTGTAATAATAAATATAGTAACTATTTTTCTATATTTATTCCCCATGTGTTTATTCCATGAGCTCAAACTCCCTCTGAAACTGACTTCACAGGGGGAAAAAGGGACATGTTAGCAGACTGAAACCAGTGTGTGTTTTTGAGAATCAGAGTAGATTCCAAAAAAAACATGAGTCATTCTGCAAGCATGTGTTCTGTTCTTCCTTATCTTCCTTATCCTTAAGAAACTTCCTTATCCTTCCATTGGAATGACTCAGCCCCTCACCAAATATTAGACATCAACGTAGTGGAGTTCCCTTCATGGACAGGAGTTAGCTTATTTCACAGGAAAATGTACTAACTGCAGTTTTTGTCTTTACAGCCATGTCAAGCTACCTCTACATTGTCAAATACGAGCTGCCCATCGTCATACAATCCTTTGTGGGAACCAACAAGTGAGTGACCAAATATTTTATTGGCTTCCAAACTCAGAATATACATTTGATCACCTGCAGGGAGAGCTGCAACGATTAATAATAATAAGCAATTAGTTGACCACTATTCAATTAATCGCCAACTATTTTGATTTTCAAGTGATTGGTTTGAGTATTTTTTAAAGGAATTTCTTAAATGTGAATATTCCCTGGTTTCTTTACTCCTCTATGAATGTAAACTGAATATCTTTGGGTTGTGGACAAAAAATAAGATATTGAGAATGTCGTTTTGGGCTTTCGGAAACACAGAGACATTTTCTACCATGAATAAACAATTATTCAAGAAAATGAGTTAGTTGCTGCCTTTGCTGCAGGTCAAAAGTGTCTGCACTGTGGCTTTGGCGATACAGTTGATTTGACTGTCTTTAAATGCGCCCTGTTGAGTCTTCTTGTAAATATGCAAAAAGTTAAGTTTATAATACAGGGATCTACTCATTAAAACATTACTACACAGCGCTATTAGTGGTCAACAAATGAGCAGGGTAGCTTTAGTTTTCAGCGTCCTAACAGGATGCATTATTTAGGGCTTTACTGTAAGAAAATACCAAGTGTTTCTATGGAAGAAACAGGCCGATAAACATGAAAATCCAGAGCAGAACACACACAGATACTTTTTTTTTTAAAACTCCACCCTATTTCATATTAATGACGCCTGAGTCCCTTAATGGAGATTGGAACCTGTCCAACAAATCTGACCAGATTTCTAAGAAATCTGTGGGCAGATCAGCCTCAGGCTAAGGAACAGTTTCGATTGGATTTTTGTAGTGATTAAGATCTAACCATCACACCATTTGTTTAGCAGTTTTGCAGCTGTAACTATTAACCTAATGTCAATACAACATAGTTTACACATCCCAAAAGGAACATTTGCAGGGTCAATGCTGACGTGCTGGGAAACTTTACTAACAAACACAAACATTTCCCAGACAGAACAAAACAAGAATTTAATTCTAAATGAGATGGAAAAGAGGCACTCGAGGTGTAGTGGCACATCAAGAAAAATGGCTGCCAGTTATTTTTCAACTGGCAGCCAAAGCAGCGTCTTTGTCCTTCTGTTGGAGGAGAGGAGGGGGGTCTTTAGGAACGGACAGTGCTCAGTCTCTCCGGGCGGCAATTCAAAGAGCCCTTTTAGATGAAGCAGCTGGTGCCACATCGAGACATAGCGCGGGATGAGCTCACCGCGACCTTGTTTAATGTTTAAAAAATTGATGTGGTTCGGCCCCTCAGTGCTGCTTTGTTAAATCTATTTGTGTGAGCGATGCAGTCATCCTGCGCAGGCCAAGTTTGTGTCAGCTGACATACAGATGTTGGTTATAGCTCCGACAACAAGATGTGTCAGAGCAGCAGTTGAGGCATTTGATCAGGCCTAAAGCTTCACACACATAGGAATGTGAGGTTTTCTCTAGGGAGTCTATTTTAATGCAAATTAGTTTACTTGTCGTGCTGATTATTCAGCTTGAAGAAAGATGACTGTATATGTGATCAAAGACACTAGTGTCCTGAAAAAGATGACAAAAAAATTAAAAAATATAACTTTTCTCATATTTCCTACTACAAACAGTACTTTACATTAAATACCAATATGTCACATATATTTTAATATTCCTGCCTTTGTATTTCAATGCAGGTTAAGAAAGTTGACTTTGAAGCTCTGAAGTTCTTCCGATGTTAAAATTAGATGAGAACGTGTGGGAAAATAATTGTAAAGTACAGCTTGCAAACATTGCCAAACAGCCTACCCATTCACAATGTTGTAAAAAACAAAAAAAGACAACAAATTTAAATTAAACAAAAATGTTACGCAATTGACAAAAACATAAATCTTCAGTCACATAATGATTCATTGACCTCAGCTGTATTACTAACATGATGTTCTGTCATGTTGTGTTTCAGTGAATGGTACACTGACGGTAACTACCTGGTGCTGCTGGTAACACTCTTCATAATCCTGCCCCTGTCACTGCTCAGGAACTTGGGTAAGCAAAGTGTGTGTGTGTGTGTGTGTGTGTGTGTGTGTGTGTGTGTGTGTGTGTGTGTGTGTGTGTGTGTGTGTGTGTGTTGTGTGTGTTTTGTGTATTGTGGAGCATTCTGCAGTCCTAAAATAGTAATAAAATCTTTGCCCTTTGTTTACCCCCCCCAGGTTACCTTGGTTACACCAGTGGTCTGTCACTGCTCTGCATGGTGTTCTTTCTGATTGTGGTGAGTAAAACCCACCTGTCCCCCCCCACACACACACACACAAACACATACACATGTATTTCCTACACACACCCTTTTATCACGAGCCAGACTGTTGAGTCTTAGTCAGAGACAATTTTCAGTTTTTCCATGAAAACATGAGGCTCTCCTCGGGTTTTGTTTATTGGGAAATACAACAAGCTAGAGTCATAAAACACTGTAACAGAACAAAATGAAATACTGAAAATGCAATTTGTCTTTCTTTGGTATCTTTTTAAGACTGGGTTTCAGGTGTTCACTGATTTCTCACAGTGGTTTGGTTTCAGTGGGTTTTTGCTTCCCATGATGAGCTACATGCTGTTTCAAAGGCTTTTCAACCAGACAGAAAATGAAGATCTTCTGAATATCAGCCCAAAATGTTAGCTAATTTAGTTTAAAGTCTGTTATCTGGTCCTCCAGGTGATCATCAAGAAGTTCCAGATCCCGTGCCCTCTGCCTAAGGACTTTGATGCTCTGAACGAAAACAAGAGCAAAGTGTTGAACATATCCCACCTGAACACCACTGCTGTGGACTACAGCGAGGACGCTTGCACACCAAAATACTTTGTCTGGAACTCTCAGGTGAGGCTCTTTGAGACACAAAGCCTCTGAAGAATTGAAATTTAAACTAAAATAAAAATCAGATGTAATATTTTGGTGACGTATTCATTGTTGTTCTTTTTTCCAGACTGTCTACGCTGTTCCCATCCTGACCTTCGCCTTCGTGTGCCACCCTGCCATCCTGCCCATGTACGAGGAGCTCAAAGAGTGAGTGCACGCAGCTTTCATTTCATCGTGTTCACCCAAACTTTAAACAGCAGCTGCTTTCTTATCAGTGTTTTCACATGTATTTTGAACTCAAGAGTTTAAATAATAAAAACTGTGTTCTAGTGTCTAAATGAAACACCCCCTCTTCTCCAAACAGCCGTTCCCGCAGAAAGATGCAGGGCGTTGCCAATGTGTCCTTCCTGGCCATGTTCATCATGTACCTGCTGGCCGCCCTCTTCGGATATCTGACCTTCCACTGTGAGTCTAAACCATCTTTTAATGTGTGGTTGAATGTATGGTGGCAGGCATTTAGCTGACCAGTTTTGACATGAAGCACATTCTATAATCCTGCTGAAACTGAACAAAAAATAAATAAGAAAATTCATCTTATTCCTCAAAATTCATTTAATTTTAACACAGTTTCTTGAGGCAGTTCATTCTTATGACAAGCATAAATCCACGTGGCATCAATGATGTGGCAAAATGCTTCAGGAACAGGTGACTAGAAAGCCACAAAGGGTTAATCACATCAGTGTGGGTTTACAAGTGGTCATTGTCCCTGGATACGAAATGTCAGAGCGAATCAATCACCCAAAGTTAAGGGAAGGAGCTTCAAGGTCCAAATTAAATAGTGAGTGTCCCTCTTGGAACAAACCGCTCCAGACAAGACTCAAGGCCTGTTATGCAAGACTGTGAAAAACCCCACCTGTTGAAGCTGATCAGTGTGCCACCTGTTTGTTTTCCTGTTTGTCATGGCAGGAGTTAGTGCACAGGAACGTTCTGGAAAATCAGACATGGTTATACAAGAGCATGATAGTGAGCAAAGACTTCATCAAAAGTCATGAGAGGGCAAGACCTGATGTTTGGTAGTTTGTCAGGGCGGGTGGAGGTTGAGAAATGCTTTTGACGTTTGTTTAAACTTGCTTGGCAGGGTTTGCCAACATTAGGAGATAAGAAAATTGATCTGTCCTTATCTGTGTGGGGGGGGGGCGGTGAAATACACAACAGGGATGTTTAAATGGAGGCAACAAGTGTGATACAAACACTGAAAAAAGTGAGACGTGGCACAGTCATGAAAAGGGCAAAACATTTCACATGCTACTGAACACAAGGGTTTAGTTAGAGTAGGTGTGGTGTTTTCACACATTTACTGAAGCCTTACTTTTTTACGCTAAAGAATTCTACTTCCATGTTTTACAAGACTAAGAGTCTATAGCCATGCCAGCATGTCTTTGAGGCTGTATACAGTTTATGATGGTTACGATCTTAGCCGCTAAATATACCTTACATGTTTCCTCATTTCGATAAAGGTTACAAATCGGAAACATGTTTAAGGGTCATGGATCCCTTTTCTTTCAGTTAACTCACTAGCTCCAGTTTTGGCAGCTTTACAGCCTAGTTTTTGTTACACTCAGAGCCCTTCTTTCTAAACGTGTCGTGTCGAGCTGCGCGTGCTTCAGGTCTAAAGGGTCTCTGTGTTTCCACACAGTGAACGTGGAGCCTGAGCTGCTGCACACCTACTCCAAGATCTACAAGGATGATGTGTTGCTGCTGATCGTCCGTCTGGCTGTGCTGGCCGCCGTCACTCTCACCGTCCCTGTGGTGCTTTTCCCTGTAAGTGTCAAAGAGATCGAGCACATCTTAGATTATCACTGGTACAAGGATTTAGGGGATCTTGAAGGATAACCTCTCTTTTTGTCCCTCTCTCTCTCTCTGTAGATTCGGACCTCTGTAAACCAGCTCCTGTGCACCTCTAAGGAATTCAGCTGGATCCGCCACACCATCATCACTGTGGCCCTGCTGGTCAGCACCAACGCCCTGGTCATCTTTGTCCCCACCATCAGAGACATTTTTGGCGTCATCGGTGGGTGTCTTTGTGTGTGTAAATGTGTATGATGCCACAAAAAGCATCTCAAATACAAAATATGGCTAAAATGCCAAATGTCTCCCCTCACATAGGCGCTTCTGCTGCTGCCATGCTCATCTTCATCCTGCCCTCGGCTTTCTACATCAAACTGGTCAAGAAGGAGTCCATGAAGTCTGTGCAGAAGATCGGGGTAAGGAGTGAGATCTTACATCTATAGGGAGGTTAGAGAATTGATAGAAACAGTTGCAAGAAAGTGAATACGTGATATTGCCCAAACTGTCAAGCTTTTCAAGTCACTTAGTGTGAACACATTAGCTAAATGTTAAATTGTTCTCCTCTCCAGGCCACTGCCTTCCTGCTGTTAGGCTTCGTGGTCATGATCGGTAGCATGACCCTCATCATCCTGGACTGGATCCACAATGCCTCAGTCAGCTCAGACTCACCCGACGGACTCTAAAGCTCCACCTCTCCTGCTGCGGCCTGTCGAGGAGAGAGGAGGCTCTCAGCGCAAGACTGCTACGGCCGCACAACCAACAAAGATCAGAAACCTATTGTAAAATGAAAAACACAAGAAGTCACTTGATGCTCGGCTTTGACTTCCTGAGCGACGAACCATGCCATTCCAAGAGAATGTATCTGAACTTTGTACAGTACGCTGTTATAGGCCACAGACATGGTGTTTTGACTTGTTTTTCCTCTTTTTATCCTAACCTTTTTTTGTTGTCGTTTTTGCTTTTAATGTTTTGTGTAGTTATGGTACAGCTGAGAACAAATATTTGAAGGTGCCTCAAATCAGAGACGATATAGTCGTAGAGTTCAAAATGCAGCTTACACTCAGGTACAGTGTTACGTGTGCGCGAGTGTGGCTGTAACCTCGGAGCTCGGAAACAACACATCCTGCTGAAAAAGTACGCGAATGTCCCGAATATTGACAAGAGGCAACTGACTTGAACGTTTATCCTCAAAGACGATTAAGTTCCTTCCAACATTTGTTGTTTTTGTTGTTTTTTACTTTGCCAAAATTTTATTTGTAAAGAATCTTTGTATATTGAAAAGCACTTACTGTTCAGCACACAAAACAGATTTGTCAGTTTTCACAGGCGAGGCCTACTACACCGCCTATTCAGTATTCGTACAAATGTTTTGTGACTTTGCTTATAGCGTCAGCTTTCCTGGTAAAACATAGTACAGAACCTGCCTTTTCAAACATGACACTGGGAGCTGCAGAGTATCTCATAAGAGGACTCTTTTGAAACTGTATTTACTCTTTGTAACATGCTGAAGATCTTGTTGGACTAGCGTGTGCAGCAACAAGACTACTGCTTCAAGACCTGGAGGCCACTGAGCCTGCAGTTCCCCCTCTCCTGGACGGGGAGGGAGAAACTTAGAAATGTTTTCTTTATGGGAGAATACTTTGAATTTGACCACATGCAGTGGTTGTAATATACCTGTTAAACTTGCAAAAACGAAAAACCACAAGTCAAATGTGTTCTCACACTCTGACAACCAAACAACAGCAAAGAAGTATACAGAGAGCATCTGTCACATGTATTTTGAGTGTTTTTACATATAGTTGCGAAGTATTCTGCTTTCAAAATGTTTCACAATGAAGAACTTGATAGCTCAATGTGGACTTGTCTCCTGTTGAGTTGTGAACCTCTCATCTGACGGTGCACTGTGCTTCCAACACTAACTTAACACCAAACTGTTATTGTCCAACATCTATTTATGGAAGACCGTTAAAAATCAATGTAATTTTATCTATTTTACTATATTTATATTATATGTATATATATATATGTATATATATCTATTGAGTTCAACTGTATATACGCTTTGTTTTGTTTTAAGTTTTTACTATAATGCATTGGAGCCGTAGAACATAAACAAAAAAACCCAAGCTGGGGAATTTGTGAAACTGAATTGTCTCCAATACACCAGAGCTTCAGCTGTTCATCTCCATTAAGACTGACTGAAATATCCTGCTGTGTTAATTCTGTGAAAAGTGTGTTACATGTGGGAGCCACTGATACAGCGGCACCAGTCTTTGTTTACTTTTTGGCCCCTGAACACAAAAATGGTTCACCAAAACGTTCTTCACGCACATCTTGGTTAGAGAGTACGTCAGCCACCTCTTGACCTCAGGAGCAAGGAGGGCTTCGTCTGCCAGTGTTACACTCTTGTTTCAATGAAACACTATGTACATTCTGTAAATAATGTCCAAGTAAAAATCAAAGAATCTATAACAATGACTGTTGGTGTTCCTTTTGCCTGAGTAGAGTTTGTAAATGTGGTTTATGAGGACATGAATTTACAACTGATGTGGAAGCCAATGAGGGGATTTGTTCCAGGTCCTCCATCATGCACTGACATGAACCTTCAAATGTCTGGTTAGATTGTTGTCAGAATGCTGGTCAACCACAACAGCGGCCACTAGGGGGCCTTACTAATGACAAACAAAAATTTTGTTTTAAATATAGCCTCTAGTGCCAATGACGGGGTCCAAACAGATTATGAGCATTTGAAAAGATAAGACAAATTTTTTGAGAATGTTTTTATTTAAAATTCTTGGAACAGTGACAGATGAGGAAGGGAGACTCTGATCCAACAGCACCGAAAAGGCTGTGTAGGTGAAAAGTTCAAGGATGCTTTTACACCTGCCTCATTTATTTCAGTTGAATCACACTACAGTTCATTTCCCCCCTTGGTGAGGTTCATTTAGGCAGGTGTGAATGCAGCACGCCAAAAGCGGACTAAACAAGTGTCCTGAGACCTCCTTGAAGATGGTGGTCTCTGTATGCTTTCAAATCAACTCTGGTGCGGTTCGCTTATGATGTGGAATCAAACAAACTGTGTATATTTTTTTCCACTTAAATACCAAATGGACCAAATGAACCAAACTCCAGGTGTAAAAGCACACTAAAAAGTAACTTTTTGACCAATGTTGCTGGGCAATCTTGCTGGTGCAAAGTCTGTTTTCAATGGATGGCAGCAGGACAGGGCGGGTGGCGGAAGAAGGGAATTAAGGTTGTAATCTTTACTCATTACCATTGACAGCAACATTGCCCAGCACCGTTGCTCTAAAAGTTGCTCCATGTATCATCAGCTTATTAGAACCAGCAACATAGCAGCAGATAGAACACATCAGGATGTCCTCAGCAGGTGAATCCATTTCTCTTTGAACAATCTTTGTTGCCATTTTAATTAGCTCTTAGTATAAACTCTTAAAGTATTTAAAACTAAACAGGGCAAGACAGAAATCCATAGTGTAGTGTAAAGTAAAAAAGATTTCACAATAATTCAGACTTGAACAAACAACCAATCATTAACAACTTTCTCAAAATAAACTGATAGGACAACAATTAACAAGCACTTAAGCTGTAGCTGTAAGCAAAAATAAGACACTCAAATGTGCTTCCTATACTGAGGTCAGTAACCCTAAAACATGGCTTTGCACTAACCAGGTGCTAGCGCAGCACTCCATACAGTGTCCAAACTGTGGTTTGACCCACTGGTCGCTGAGCAATCACTGTGTGTCACGCCAAGCCATTGTTTGGTTCACTGTCTGTTGAGCTGGCTGGATGATACTGCTCACACTGGGCTGCAACTGCTGATATGCACTTGCTGTGACTTCCAAAGGCTTTACAACCTCCCCCTGGAACTTAACAGTAATCAGTCACACCTGCAGGGGGGAAAGGACAACTACCTGAGAGAGACAGCCGAGAGAGAAAGGAGCAACACAGAACAAACAGACCAAAACAAATATAAGACCCTAGGCTCATACAAACGGGCTGCATTAATTTTGAACAATCATGTCCTACACAGACTTTACCATAACAGCTTTCTTTATCATTCTGGATAACATAGAAGGGAAAGTCTTAAGGTTTGGACAACTTAAGGCACTTTTCTAAAGTGCTTCACAGCATTTGCTGTAATCATATCTATACACGTATCAGCAAGGAATACTTCACAATATATTGCTGTCTCAATATATTGAGCAAAGCCCTATTGAAGGCCTTGTTCCATGGGCCCCTTTTACACTTTGAGCACCTGCCTTTCCAAAGGTCTCTCTTTGCTGACCCAGATAGATAGATAGATAGATAGATAGATAGATAGATAGATAGATAGATAGATAGATAGATAGATAGATAGATAGATAGATAGATAGATGCTCTATATAAAATGCATGTGAAACAAAAAAGCAGACAAATTGCATGTGAACAATCAACAATCTCTCTTGATTCATAAACATGTCTCTACACTGGAATCACATATTTTATTATCTGTTCTATGTATGCTGTGTTATAGAATTGGTGAATAATTTCTAAGGCGGCTGCAGGTACAGTGGAAGCCACCAGGGGGCATCAAACGTGTTGCTGTCTTGTCACAGGAAAGTGCTCACTGAGAATGATGCAATAGCTGAATGTCATGGAAACACATCTTACATCTCATCTCACAGAATAGAATAGAGTGGAATATCTTTATTGTCATTGTAACAGTACAGCAAAATTAAGGATTACTTTTTCAGTGCAAGACAGATAATAAAATAGAATAAAGAAAATAGAAAAACAACAGACAGACTCAGACATTCATTCAGCAATACTGCACAGGCACTTGTAACTTGTAAAAGTAAAAATAAAGTGACAGTAGTGACAGAGTAAACTCCATTAGTGAATTATTTTATGTCAGCATTTAATGCACTGACGATGATTTGCATTTTCCTGAGACATCAGGAACTATGTAGTTCTTCCAGAGAATGAAAAGGGCAGTCGACGATTTTCTGTGCAACCTTTATGACTTTTTGACCACCTGGAGCGCTTTCCTCTGGTTTTCATTGGACTTATTGTATATTGTGAGTATGCCTTCAGTTAAATATTGAACTGAACCTGCTCAGCTCTTGTGTCCTGCGTTTGGGTCCTCAACCTTGCTCACATAAACTGAAAAACCCTGACAACTCATATCTCAGCATTGAATATTACTTCAAAAATTTAAAGGTGTATCGTCACACCCATAGTTTGAGCTGTTGTGTCCCCACCACAAAGTTTATCTATCTAAAAATTAGTGGTGGGCATAGATTAATTGTTTAAATCTAGATTAATCTCACTGTAATCTTGAAATTAATCTAGATTAAAATGGCTCATTTGAATTCTGCCAAAGGCATTCAGAATATGTGTGCGAACGGGTTTCAAGCCAGGTGGCACATTACACCAGGGGCTCATCTCCTGTTTCCAAAATGCATCACAAACTGCTTGAGAAAGCTGTTCTACTATGATAATTGGTGATGAAAATAAATCATGTTCAATAAGATGTACTTGTGTGTAGCGTGTGGTGTGATTTGCGTTTAGGTGGTACTTGAGACTGGAAGAACTCCTACAGTAAACTAATTCCGCATTGCACAACGTGCAAACAACCTTAGTCTTGTCGAATTTTCCATTGGGAAGCTTCTTAATAGTTGTAGTAAAGATCCTTAATTTATCTTTACGTTATTCACTTCCTTTACCTCACTTCCTTTAGTTCTTGTTCTTTTCACTGATTGGCTCCTACTTCCACCTTTCCTTCCTAATTGAGTTGATTGAGTTCACCTGGTTCACACTATTTAAGGACTGCACTCCCTTTCACTCACTCTTTCACTTCCACATGGGGCGGCAGTGCTGGTAAGAAGTTTAATTTACTCTTTAGTTTTATCCTATATCCATTTATGAAAACTTAGTTCAGTTGTCTGTCTTATTTCTTTGAATTGGACATGTGAGTTAAGGTTATAATCTGTTTGCTTTCTTTCAGATTCAACAACTCATGTGTGTCTTTTGTTCCTTTATGTTGACAAATACCTCATTTGAATCAGAGGAAATAAACATTTTCAGAGGATATTCAAAGTTTCCTGGCTTCCTTCCATGCATTCTGACCGATGCATCACATGACGATAGTAAATGTACCTTTTGAACCCTTCCTCCTCTACATGGTCCTTCGAGCCGGATGCAGACTATTGTCATGGATTCACAGCCATTAGATGGGACTCTTCGACGCTCAGGTCGTGAAAGCCGACCACCTACCTATCTACAAGATTATGAAGTGGAATATCCAAGAGTTAAAGGTGCTGCATGTCAAACAGACTGCATGTTGCATACAACAGACACACATGGGTTGCAAGATGACCAACGGAGACAGGAGCCTGACATTGAGGCTTTAACTGACTTTGATGAACCTGTGCCTACTGATCAGGCTGAAATCATGAAGGAAATTCTAGTGACAATGAGGGGTATTCAACGTTGCATGAATAGATCATCTACTCCTCATTCATCCAGGTCTGGTTCATCTACAAGTGGCACACAATCTGTGTATGCTGCAATTCCTTCAGCTGGTCTGCCTAGGCCTATCCTTTCTTCACAAAACCTGTTACCTTCAGGTTTTCCTGCAGCGCCACCAGAGAGTAACGCTCAAATAGTTCAGCCTTTGAATTCCCGGGTTGTAAACCTTGGTCAGCCTCTTGTTTCACTTACCTCCCAGCCTCAGTCAACATCTCATGACCACCATGAATCGAAATCTTCAGCACCACCTACTGGCAGAACCCATGTCTACAAGCTTGAGGGCCCTTCTTTCCCAGATTTCACCAGAGAGGATGAAATGCAGTACAGAATGTTACGAATGGCACTTAGTAATCTGCTTGACCCTAATGAGACTGAGCAATTTAAATATCATGTTCTCCTTGACCATCTGAAAGTAGATCAAGCCAAGCGATTAGCTCTTGCCTTCTCCTATGCTTCTGACCCGTACACTCAAGCTATCAATGCTCTTGATGAACGTTATGGGCAACCTCGGCAATTGGCTTTGAAGGAGCTTAGGAATATAATGGATCTTCCCTTTATCAGAGCAGGTTATGGTCATGCTCTTGATAACTTCGCCCTCCGTGTACAAGCACTTGTTGGTCTGCTTAGTACAATGGAAGATGCAGGACATGCAGAACTCCTTTTGTGGCTCTCACGTGGATCGTCTCTTGGAGAAGCTTCCTGCGGAACACTCAAGTCGCTTTAAACGGCATGTTCACAGGAGCCAAGGTGCCTTGAAATATGATCTGCTTATATTCTCCTCCTGGTTGCAAACTGAAAGTCGGTGTCAGACGAGAAGAGAAATTCCCACATCATCTATTACTCAGCAAAGACACCCACGCAAATTCATACCTGCTTCGACGACAATCCTACATGGAGCAAACAAACCCAGCGAACTTATGCTATCTTCCGAACCTTTTCCAAAGTCCAGAGCAACCTGTGCACACTGCAGATCACCTGAACATCATATCAGCAAATGTTCTGAATTTACAGATATGACAAAGGATCAGCAGCTAAACGGGATAAAGGACAACAAACGTTGCTGGCGCGGCGCTCGGACCCATCAAGCTGCAAAATGTGACCTGCAGAAATCCTGTGCTACCTGTAAAGGAAGACATCTGCAAATACTGTGTGAGGTAAATCAAAGATCTAACAATCATACTGGTCTTGCTGTGAGGACGCTGTATCTTGACCGACCCAGTGACTGCAATACTGTACTCCTGAAAGTAGTAAAGGTACTTCTCCATAGTGGCAAGAAAACCTTAGAAACATATGCAGTTCTTGATGATGGTTCTCAACGTACCATTCTTCTGCATTCCGCTGCTCACAAGTTTGGATGGCAGAGCAGAAAAACTATCACTCAGAACTGTCTGCCAAGATGTTGAAACTCTTCATGGCTCATCCGTCAGTTTTCAGATCTCTCCTGTCACACATCCTGAGAAGACTTTCACAATCAATCATGCCTTTACTGCAAGCCAGTTAGCGCTTTCAGACCACACTTATCCTGTAAAATCTCTTCAAAGGAAATGCAAGCATCTACAAGGCATCCCATTACCATCCATTAAAAGGGCATCACCACTACTGCTCATAGGCTCAGATCACATCCACCTCATCACTCCCATTGCTCCAGTCAGACTGGGCCCTTCTGGATCACCTGCAGCAGTCAAAACCCACCTGGGATGGACACTCAAAGGCCCCATCAGAGACCTCCAGTCTCAGGAATCCTCTCAGCCTGTCCAGTGTTTGTTTACATCCTTCAGTTCCCCTGCAGATGAACTGTGCTACAATGTGGAAAAACTTGACGCTTTACCTGCACACAGTGAGAAAACTGTTATCAGATCAAGGCAAGACCAACAAGCCATGGATCTTCTTCAACAGGGAACAAAGAGAATTCAAGTCAATGGTGTTAACCGCTATGCCACTCCGCTTCTCAGGTTAGCAAATTCTCCTCTTCTGAACATTCCTCAATCTGCAGTGATGTCACGACTTCGTAACACTGAATCTCGGTTGGCCAAAGATCCAGAGAAAGCAAGCTCTTACTGTGATCAGATATCAAAACTGGAGCAAGCTGGCTATGTGGCTAAACTGACCCCTGAGGAGGTTTACAGCACCAAAGAAGCTTGGTACATTCCTCATCATATGGTAACACATAACAGCAAAAATCGCATTGTATTTGACTGCTCATTTACTTACCAAGGACAATGTCTCAATAAGTATCTGTTACCAGGACCAATCCTCGGGCCATCACTGCTTGGTGTACTGCTGCGCTTCAGGCAACATGCTGTAGCAATAAGTGGTGACATTAAAGGTATGTTTCACCAGATCCGTCTCCTGCCTCAAGACAAGCCACTTCTCCGGTTCCTATGGCGCAATATGAACAAAAGTGTTCTACCTTCAGTGTACCAATGGCAGGTGCCTTCCCTTTGGCACCACATGCAGCCCTTGTTGTGCAACTTATGCCCTTCAGAAACATGTAAAGGATAATTCATCTGATGAAAATGTGCAGTACTCAGTCACCCAGTGTTTCTATGTTGACAATTGCTTGCAAAGTTTTCCTTCATCCGTAGCAGCCCAAACACTCCTTGACAAACTGCGGGCTACACTCTCAGCAGGAGGTTTTGACCTCCGTCAATGGGCAAGCAATGACCCCCTTGTAATCAGCAATCTTCCACCAGAAGCAAAGTCTCAAAGCAGTGGACTCTGGCTTTCTGAAGACCGGGCTGATCCACAAGAACACACACTGGGACTGTTGTGGAACTGCAAATCTGACTCTACAGTACTTGTGAAGCCAGTTCCATAACAATGCGTCACATCTACAGAGTCCTCGCTCGTCTCTATGACCCATTGGGCTACCTCCTACCTTTCACAACTCGTGCAAAAATCCTGGTTCAGCAACTATGGAGAAAGGAACGAGGATGGGACGACCCTCTCCTACCACATGACCTCCTAACAGCTTGGAAATCCTGGGAAGAACTCCATTACCTTCCTCAAATCACTATCCCTCTCTGTTGCACATCCAAAGAGATGGATGCAACCACCACTGTTCGAGACATCCATATCTTCTGTGACGCTTCTGAACATGCCTATGGCTCAGTTGCATACTGATCAGAGGACAGTAAAGGTCAAGTATAACTAAGTTTCATTCTTGCTCATTCACGTGTCTGCCCCAAACGACAATTATCCATACCAAGACTGGAACTATGTGCAGCATTATCTGGTTCCAGCCTCTGTGACCTAATCAGAAAGGAACTCATCATACCAATTAGAGGAACAGGGAGCAGCGCTCCAACCTTCGGAGAAATATATACCCACAAGTCGGTCGGATTCGGTTCTGACAACTATGCCGTTTACTCGCAGGAGGAGCTCAGAGTTAAATGTTATTATTAAATTAGCGTTTTACTTTAATTTTGGGGATTTCTATTGTTTTATCTTGACTGGAGCTTCTCAGCAGCTAGATTCCATGTACATCCGGTTACACTGTTGTTGTTAGCGTCGTTAGCTCTGTCGGACTACGATTTCATATTTATATAAAAACGGGACAAAGCTGGACATTACTTGGAGAAAAGAAAGCGAGGAGGTTGAACTACCTGGTGAGTTCAGAAAACATGTGTCTAACTTTATTAATTAAGCCACACAGGGTAACAGCCAGCAATGGTAATACCGCGCACAAGCCATGTTTTAAGTACACAAGTTATTTTTGCAGTTAGCCACACTGCAAACAATTCATAATTTCAAAATACAGCACACAGTTATAATATACATTTATTTGCTTTAGCCATACACTTAAATGGAGTGCACACATTTTCACATTGTAAGGTTAAATAAATATTTTCTGTTATATTAATTGTGTTTTTGTGTTCCCATGTTGGAGAGAAGCCGTTCCTGGGCCGAGTTCAGCGCAGACAAAACATAGCAAAACGTTTTTTTTCTACGGAAACAGTGGTCCCCTGAACACCCTGTACAATAAGTCATTTTATTTTTCAGACCTCTCTGAAATTACATAGAGTACCCTCAGTGTGGAAAAAATCAATCATTGTACCAATTCCTAAAAAGGCCAATGCCAAACAAATTAATGATTTTAGACCAATTTCCTTAACATCATTATTAATGAAGTGTTTTGAGAGAATTGTTAAATCTTGGCTCGTTGAGCATACTAGTCAGCTGATTGATCCGCTACAATTTGCCTATAGGAGAAATAGGAGTGTGGAGGATGCCACTCTTACACTCTTAAATTATATATATAAACATGTGGACATCGGTAAGCATCATCATGCTCGCTTATTATTTATAGATTTTTCTGCAGCTGCTCAATACTATCCGACCAACCCTTTTAGCTGAACGTTTGCTTTCTGAATTTAATGTTCCAAAGTGTCTGGTGGCCTGGATTTTAGATTTTCTGACCAGAAGGTCTCAAATTGTAACGGGTGAATGGAGAATATTCCAGGGAGCTGCATTCTTCAGTGGGCTGCCCACAGGGTTGTATTCTTTCACCTCTATTATTTATTTTATTCACAGATAGGTGTAGAAGTCAATATCCAGACAGACATATTATTAAATATGCAGATGATACAGTGGTGTTGAGCCTGTTAAATCAAGGTGACACAGAGCATGGGCCCATCTTGAAATATTTTTTGGATTGGTGTGAAAGTTCTTGTTTACAAATTAATGCATCCAAAACTAAGGATATGACTATAGAATTTCATAATTCTGTCGGAACTCAATCTAAAGTAGTTATTGCTGGTAAAGAGGTTGAGAAGGTCAGTACATATAAGTATTTGGGTACAGTGATTGATGATAAACTTAGGTGGGTGGAACACACAAGTTTTATTGTATCAAAAGCACAAAAAAGGTTATATTTACTGAGGAAGCTTAAGTCCTTTGAAGTAGATAAATCCATATTGATAATGTTTTATAGATCTTTCATTGAAAGTGTTTTAACCTTTGCTATGATCTGTTGGTTTTATGGATTAAATGTTAAAAGCAGATCCCAGCTGCAGCACATTATTAATTTAGGGTCAAAGATTACAGGATCTGTTCAGTTGGGTTTGTCTGCTTTGTGTGAGAGAAATGTTCTTAGGAAGTCTTTAACTATCCTAGAGGATACATCCCACATTTTGTTTTTAGAATTTGAATTGCTTCCCTCAGGAAAGCGATATAGAGTGCCCAAGTGGAAGACCACTAAAGCCTCTAAGTCCTTTGTTTCTAATGCAGTGATGAGTGTAAACACTTATTTGAAACAAAGAAAATGTACTGTGAATTTTAAATAGTAGCTATATGAAGATTCTTAAATGCCCGGGGTTCCTGGTTCCTGTGTGTGTGTGTTTTTTGTTTTTTGTTTTTTGTTTGTGATGTTTGTGATGTTTTGCTGTGTTTTATAAATTAGTATGTTTGTGAGGTCGAAGCTACTTAAATTGCCCTGTAAAGGGACAAATAAAGATTTTTTTACTTACTACTTACCAAACGGGAGCAAACATACCTCGAAGCCCGTTGCAGAACGTTAGCAACATTTCAAGGAAACATGCCGTTCATTCTGAAAACGTTGCAAAACATTTTGAGATTGAACTCGCCCCTGGAGAAAGAAAGGTGGGGGCAAGGGTGGAGGACTGTTATATCCTGTCGCCTGCCAATCCAGCAATCAATCATGTTGGAGGGGGATTTTGGGTTTAGTTTGTTTTACTTTGTAGTTGTCATCCATGTTTTCCAATTATGTGTAAATTGGTTTGGCCAAGCCACTATATATGTTCCTTTCTGCCTCATTCTGTGAGGTCAGTTTGTTCAGTTCATATCCTGTTTTGTTGTATGCTGTTTTGCATATAGTTATATTTTGTTGACCTCTTTTATAGGCCAGCTGTAAAGTTTTTGGTTTCTATTCAACTTTTTGGGGGTAAATAAAAAAAACCTGTTTTTCAACAAAAAACTCCTGTTCTCCTGATTGCCTGACTGTTTGGTCCCTGACAAGAACTAAACATTTTTAAGACCATTGGTGACCTGTAACATCAGATTAAGAAAAGTGAATTAATGTTATATGTAGCTTGGTATAGCAGTTACCCTATTTAAGTTCCTATTTTTTAATTCATATTTTAGTTTCGCAACATACTTATAGGTCTTCTTGCTATGTGGGAGCTCAACCAGCAGAGGTCATCCACTTCTGTGGCGTCAAAAGGCAATAAGGTTTTGACCTTTTGACTTGTGTTTATACCAAAGAGAAGGCTGGCACTGCTACCAACGGAAGCTAAAGGAAGGGAGCACCGAGTCTGAAGCATGTGCAGAACTTCACCTGCCTTCCAGCTCCTCTTTCAATGGTGCTATTACCGTTAAACCCTTCTGTGTCAAAGCAAAACTCTTCCAAAACAAATCTGTAGAGTTGTATACTTTTCATTTTCCTGTGCAATTTTTTGCAGTGTAATATACTGATAAGTAGGTTAAATATTTTTAATGCAACCTGTAGTTCTCATTTGTTATGTAGGCCTACATATGTGTGAAACATGGCTCACATGACTAAGAATCAAAAAGCATCTCCTCCGGCTCTGGGCTCTGTTTAATTCTGTTTGATAAACCATCAAGGAAAGTTATGCACTGTTTCAACCCATGTACAGTAAAATAAAAGTGAATTTGGGTCCCAAGACTGGTGATGTGAGCCTGTGCAGGGTTTGAGGACTGATGATAGTATCAAGGCTGGCCCCATCACCTACCATCACTCTCTGTTCAAATAAATGCTGGACTGGCAGGACAAAGCAGAACACCACTCCTGCCTCCAGCACCAGGAAATGGCCCTGTTGTCACTTTCAGATATTTACATCATGATTTATGTTAAGCCACAGCTTGTAATTGAGGCTCATTTTTGTGCAAAAGGATATTGAAATACATGGGTGACCTGTACTAGACACAGCTCCAATCTGTTCACCCAACCCGGGTCACCCACCTTTAGTACCAGTCACCTGCACCCTCTTTACAGACAGCATCTCACATGTGTTGCCTAATATTTGGGGCTTTTAACATTAAAAATAATTGCTTCTAAAGCATTTAAAAGTCTCATTTTGTGTTGCATTGGATGTATTTAAAGGAATTAGAGTCAAAACTTGAGTATTGGGGGGAAATCTGCTGTTTACTTGGTCATCGTATTCGTTTCTTGGAGGCTGAATGTAATATGTGATGGTAACTGTAGAGTTACTGTTCCTGCTCATTTGGTGGGTTGTGTGTTTGTTGCAGTTTTTTTTTCAAAATTATGTACAGCACTGTCCATTCATCTTTATCCTTGCAGACATTTTGCAACATTAAGTCATTGTGAGGTATGTCTGTAGACAGATTGATGCAATGCTGCCTGTTGCTTGTTTTATGGTACATGTTTGATGTGTTAAAAGGAAAGGAACTAAATCCTACTCTGAGTTTGCCCATTTGTATTAGATGTGAGAAAATGTCATTAGAAGTTGCTATTGGTATTGTGTGATGTGACAGAGGGAATATCCAGAAGGGTTTTCTTCTGAGGTGTTTGTGACTTAATAGCTTAATGTCCAAATAAAGCTTGGTGTTCATCAGACTGCTGACTCCTCAGATTGTTAACTGGCAGTAAAGGCTGCTCTGGAGAAGACTGAACAATGTTCTCAGACTTTCTCGTCTGTTCCGGGGAGTTTGGCCCCAGTCCCCTTTAGTGAAAAGACAAACAAAAAAACTGCAGTGTTTGTGTATTGATAGCTAGCTGCTTAATAACACTGAAATATTAACCAATGTCCTAGTTTGATAACAAGGCTAGCTGTTTAAATTTAAGGTTGTATATCACTTAATTAGTTAGCCTGTATAGTTATCCATTTTCTTACTGTGATGGGGAGGCTTTCGGCCTAGTAATGCCACAACAAGCTTGTGTTCTTAATAAAACTGCTCAATACCTGATTTCTAAATTTTGATGTTTCATAAACCACCTTTCCAGTCGAAACTCATGTCTATCTTGTAAAGAAATGCTCTGTAAAAATGAAATTCTATGGGTTAAAATGAGAGATTACATCATTGATCTGTTCCCAAGTTTGCTTATTTGCTTCTAGCACTGAGCTAACCTTTCTCCTAAGGAGGGCAGTAGTCCAAAAATATTGAAGTAGCAGAGAATTAAAATAACAATTTATCATATACATATTTAATTATAAATGGCTATGAGTAAACTCATTGTCATGTTCAAGAGACCAGTTTGAGATGATATGAGCTTTGTGCCATGGTGCATTTTCCTGCTGAAAGTAGTTATCAGAGGATTTAGACAGTGGTCATAAAGGGATGGACATGGTCACCAACAACACTCAGGTAGGCTGAGTGATGAACAACGCTCAATTGGTAAGCTACTATGGGGCCCAAAGTGTGCCAAGAAAACATCAACCATACAATTACACCAGCACCACCAGTCTGAACCGTTGATCCAAGGCAGGATGGATCCATGCTTTCATGTTGTTCATGTGACCGAAGACAGCAAGGCTGGGCAGTGAGTACACCTCACTCCTTAAGAGACTCACTGGTGAGCGACGCTAGTGCCCATGGGTTTTAGCCTCCTCGTCAGCGCTCAAACAGAAACTAACAGTCACACACACTGGTGGAACAGCTACCCGGGGCCAAGTACACTTCAACATGCAGCCTGGGGGAGCCAGGGATTGAACCGCTGACCTTCCAACCCGCTCTACCTCCTGAGCCACAGCATGCCAAGTTCAAAGTCACTTAAATCCATTTCTTCCCCATTCTGATGCTCGGTTTGAACTTCAGCAAGGTGTCTTGACCACGTCTACATGCCTAAACGCATTGAGTTGCTGCCATTTGATTGGCTTATTAGCTATTGTTAACAAGCAATTAAAGGGGTGTACCTAATAAAGTGGCTGGTGAGTGTAGTTACTGAATAGACTGTATATATAATGGTGTACATATTCAATGTTGACTTTTTGTCTCCTGGTTGAAAGTCCGGTTTGCACTTGCACAAACAGTATGTGCACAAATATTTACTTTAACAGCATTGATGGGAACCTTGCAGAACATGGGGTCAAGTGCACATGGTTTGTTTTAACTACTACTAATTTGGACAGATTTAGCAGATATAGCTTAAGTAGCTAAGAACTTAGTCCCTGATTTGTTGCTAACTGGCTGAACCCAGATGTGGTTCGGTTAATCCGGATGCCTACAACTAGTTCATCCACAGATTATGTGTTTCTAGATGTGTGTGCAAGCCTCTGACAGGAAAAGATAAAGGAGTGAAAAGTGCACAAATATCACACAATGAATTTCAAAGGCTTTGCACCAGGTTACAGCTGGTTGCTGAATAGTTTGGAGCCTTAGATAGAAATGCTGCATCCTCGCTCTAGTTTTCCAAGCCGGCCTAATTTTGCAGCAGCTGGTGGGAGGGGTGTGTAGGGGTGTGGGCATGCTTGTAGAATTTTAGGAAGCATTCACTTTTCAGTTATTGTCATTATCTCCCACAAGAAATGAGTTGTAGTGTAGGCGGTGATACTTTTTTGGCAGTGGACCGTGATGCACAGGAGCACAGGAGGAGACAGTCATGATGGACGTTGCTTGGTTCAACCTGACAGTGCAGAAAATCCAGTTAATCTAGGGAGCAGTAGGCCAACTTCAGATCTATATCAGTGTCTGGTCAATGGCACTGACTGAAGAACCTAACATGTTTTTGATGGAGGGGGAAACCCAACAGAAACAGGGAGAACATGCAGACTCCACACAGAAAGGACAGGACAACGGGGTTTGAATCCGGGACTTTCATGCTAACTGGATATAAATCATGTGCTTAAGTCAGACTTAAAATAAACAAGGAAGGCCCATGGCTTTCAGCCAACAGTATCTCTTAAAAAAGGAAAAGATTGCACATGCTTTATCATGTCATGCCGTCAAGCAACATTCTCTGAAATTCTTGCGTCTCATATTTCCTTCTCCACATACACTTTAAGTTTCAAGGGTCTGATGAAATGTGTTGTCATTGTGGCTGCTGTTCCTCATCTGCTTTAATTGGGGGCTAGTAAGTAAAAGAGGGAAGAGGACAGGCTGGTAAAAGAAAGCAGGCTTGAGTAAAGTCTCACCTGTTCCCTTGCAGAAAAGCACTAACTCCTGGCTGATGCAATCCCATGGTTGCTTTGCACTGTGGGAGATTGTTCTCTAGCATTTTTGAATGGCGCAATGTGCACCGCCTCAGATTGTACCTGATACGCACAACCTTTCCCTCAATGCAGGCTGCCTGTGGCTCAGCAGCCTGTTTCAGACGTCTTAGCTGGGATCTACTGGTTTTGCTGTTTCCCTCTCTCTGTCTCTCCCGCACACACTGGCCTCACTAGCACCTGACACACTTCATTCAATGGCCAAGTGTGCAAATCAGCTTCAGGCGCAGGCCAGCAGACATGCAGACTGTTGCTGTTAATTTCTTGTTTCTTTGAAAGAGACTGAATGTATGCAGAAGTGTGATGATTTCAATTACACACCTGTTAGCTGAAAACTTGTACACATCAAGAGTAACAACAATGACAAGTCTTTCATTGTACTTCATTGTGAAGTAGATGGAATTTAGTGCTGGAATATAATGCAACATTGTTTTATTCTATCAAGCTAGCAACTTTGAAGCCACAAGCCAACAGAGTTTTCATCCCGAATACTTTGATATTTTAGTCGAGTCAGCTGTGCAGTCGCGTGAGCCTTTTGTGACCACTGGATCTAAGCACTCACATTCTCGCTGCCAACACACACCAACACAGAGAGGTGCAAACATTTATAAACATTTCTCTCCCTGATATTAAGCTGCAGCCTTTTTTACACAAACATCTCAACTAATAATAACACATTCTCTTGAAAAATCAAAAAGGGAAGTGGGTAACAGCTTTTACTCTTACCATGAAACTTAGAAGGGTTCTACTTCCTCTCTACGTCAGGCACTTTATCAAATGTCAGAGTAAGAAATTAGTCTTAACTGGTCAAACACTGAGAAAGAATAACGCATTTTTGGTGCAATAAACACAGGAACACCAGCATGCAGGCTGTGGCTTTTCACTCAGACATGTTCAGGCTCTGTTACTTAAACGTTCCCGTCTCAGGGGCAGATCAACACCAGCTCTGTAATGTTACTTCATTCAGCGCAGCGAGCTGGTTATCGGCACAGTCCTCCCTGAAAAAAGGCAGTGACAGCAGCTATAGACAGGCAGGGAGACAGCTTCACACACTGTCTATGAAGATTCTCAGTCATCCAGGTCATAGTTATCCAACGAAGGTTAAAGTCAAGGGCAGCTGGACTTGGTTGAAAGATACTGGAAGACGTTTCGTCCCTCATCCAAGGGACTTCTTCAGTTCTGACTGACTGGAAGAGAAACTCAGCTATTTAACCTCAGTGGGGTCGTTTGCCAGGATCGTCGATACTGCTGGTTCGTTAATGTTCCTGGTTGCTGTAACGACAGTCGTTACAGTCGTTAGGACTACCCGAGGCCAAGCCTGAACGACCATCGTTGGTATCTTCACCTGAAACCAATAGGTTACATTTGTTGAGTTTCCTGGGAAGTGATGAAAGGACAGCATTGTAAGTGGGGGATAAGTGGTGGTGTAGACCCCCTCCTCTGTTCAATGATGGCTTCTCGACCCGTGTGTAGATGGCTTCCTTGAACCCTCATTCAAACCATCCATCTTCTCTGTCCAAGATGTGCACCTGATGGTCCTCAAACGAGTGTCCTCTATCCTTCAGATGTAAGTAGACTGCAGAGTCTTGACCTGAGGAGTTGGCCCTTCTTTGTTGGGCCATGCGTTTGTGTAATGGTTGTTTGGTCTCCCCAATATACAGGTCTGTGCATTCCTCACTGCATTGGACCGCATACACTAGATTGCTTTTCTTCTGTTTGGGTGGGGTGTACCAGTATCTGTCTCGGTGTGTTCTTGGGTTTAAAGAACACAGGGACACACTGAGATGTACTGGTACACCACGCACTCTGGAGCGCGCACAGAGCTGAATCCGACCCGGAGACGCCACAGTAAAAGCAGAATAGTGGCTGATGCAAGCAATGGAGGAAACAGGCGTGTACTTCATTTCTAAGTGACTTTTGAGCCCACTGACAATAAGGCAATGAAAATTTGATTAATTTCATTGAAAAACTTACATATAGCCCCTTTAATAATAATTTAGAATTGAAAAAAACCTGAGGTTCTTGCAATAGGGAAAATGCAGCCTTGTACAACTCTATTAACATCATTTTCTCATCATTATTCTCTCCATCCCCTGGAGGGCGGATAAGGTATTCATAAATTTCAACAGACCCAAGTTGTGCATTATAACAGATTTAACTACATTTAATCCCTCTCTCTCTCTTTGGTTCATCAGCGATTCTCTTCCCTTCAACAAATCACAAACATTGATCAGTGTAAAACAGCTTCCTGTTTTTCCCCCAGAGAATTTCAATGTAGGGAGACTTCTTTGCTGTCTCTGTTTCAGTTTTTTGAGAATTAGAACCCGGAGAGGGAGGAACAGACTCTAGTTTAATAAACCACCAAGACAGCCTGAAATCATCATCATTATTTTTCCAGCTATGAAGAGACAGCACAGACACACACAACGCAGCCCTCACATGAAGCAGATCTATGAACTGCAATTTGCAGGGCTGGAAAGACGATGCGTGTCCCTCAGTCCCCTGTGCACTTGTGATGTAGAGTGAGAATGTGATGTAAAGTGCATTGAGTGGTCATAAAGACTAGAAAGGTGCTATACAGACCAAAGTGTACAACGCTGTTGTAAAGTGTGCTGGTCTGGATTAGAAGTACTTTCGTGGATTTGTAAGCACAGAAAGCTAATTTCAAAAAGATGCAACGTACTACTGAGGGAACTGCAGAGTTGAGTGGTAATTGTCACGGTTTGTCACTATGAGTGACACCTTACACATACATAAAGTCATTTGATCTCTTATTAATATAAAATATTGATTGTAGCAGCTTTAAGGTCGTGTGGTTTGACAGTTGATCATTTTTTCAATTTAGAGGAAATGATTTATAGTGTGTGTGTGTGTGTGTGTTGTGTGTGTGTGTGTGTGTGTGTGTGTGTGTGTGTGTGTGTGTGTGTGTGTGTGTGTGTGTGTGTGTGTGCTTCTGAAACCAGTTACCCTTGATTTTAATCTTCCTTGGGTAACAATGACCTTGATGACTGAGAACCTTAACAGACAGTTAGCTAAGTGGTTTAGTAGTTGTAATAGTAACCAAAAAGTATGAATAGTTGAAACAGTGGTAGTCATGGTCATGTAAATGCAAACCTGACCAAACCAATAAAACATTACATTTAAAAAAAACATTACTTTTTGTTTTCCAGGGCTGACTCTCTAGGTCAGTGCTGTGTTTGTATATAAAACCACATCCCTAAAAAGTCTCGACCTCATACAGGCCACACCTCATCCTGTTGTAGATCAGGCTGATGCAATGCTCATCTTTATAAAAGGTGAATCCCATTCTCCAGCAGAACAGGTTCTTCTCTCCGAGCGTACAGCTGGAAATTTGCTGTAAAGAATTTAATTCTTTTGATTTTACACTTCAGTTGGTTTATTCTACTAATGTATTTGTTCGTTACTTGAACTATTTCAGCTAGTGTTTTGAATCAGACTCCATCTGGTAACCAGGCCTAGTCCATTCATTCAGCAATTTATTCATATTCAGCCTAAATACACTCAAGGATGACTTCGACTTTTGTGAAGAAGTCTTCACGGACATTTGCTGTTTCTTTTATACTGAGAGGATTTTACAGGCATCCTGCCACATCCTCATAAGGTAAGAACGCCGGCAACTTGTCATTTACCAACTGTCTGTCAGAAAAGGCAACATAGTCTTTGATAATTCTAAGCTATTAGATGGCAAGATGTTACACTTTTAAGTTTGTCTTTCTCAGTCACCCAGGTCATAGTTATCCAAGGAAGGTTAACATCAAGGGCAACTAGACTTATTTGTACATAATTACCTCATTATCTTTCTTTGGTTTGTATTTGGAATGTCATTTATTTAAAAGTCCATTAGTCCATTTCCAGCCACATTAGATGTAGATTCCTTACCAGGTCAGCCCTGGTCCAATGATACTAATAATGAAGCCGTGTGACGTGCAGTGCCGGAGCCTGTGGCTGGAACTCATGTCTGGATGTGGCCCAGGGATGTCACTGCCACACAGAGATTAATTAAACCTGCAATTTGTCACACACACCTTTCTCAAACCAGCACTGCTTTACAGTTAGAGTAAAACAACATATCACTCAAAGCAAAACAACTTATTTGGAACACTAGGAGGAAGAGACAAAAAACCAACACAAACTAGATGTGAACCTTTTGATTTTGTTGCAAACTGCTTCAGCAAGATCATTTAACTGAAACATTCATGCCAATAAAGCAAAGTGAACTTGAATTAAACACAGTCTAAGAAAAAAAGGAAGTAATGTAAACCTGTTTCTGTCTGGATCCTTATTTGCACTTGAGAGTTCAACCCCTGCACAAAATGGACAACATGTTTTGAAATGGATGCTGTGTCGGTTTTGGGGTGGAGCGAGTAAAAGCCAATATTTTACCAACACACCTTTTTAATAAGCATAAACACTCAAAACGTGATGTTTTAATCTGCTCAGTTACTCAGCCACCGCAGCTGTGTTTTGGTTTTACACAGGCACAGCGCTGGTTTGGCTAATAGCTTATTGTTACAAACAAGCGAAAGTGAAAGCTGTCTGTCTTTAGTGACTGTTTAGCTTAGTTTGCCACTCACATTAAAATATGACACATTATAAACTCAGGCCCCCAGAGAGGATAAAGTTTCTTAAAATCATAGTTTCAGATTTGTGAAAACTTTATTCAATTTGTGAAAATACTTTAAAGGCAGATGTATCTGCATTTTTGCATGTAGACCACATTAGACCAGCTCCAGATCCAAAACCTTCTGATTGTCCTCTTTGGTACAATCTAGTCCAGAATTGAGAACTCTGGGTTTTGATTGCAGTGAAATGGCCCTTTGTCATTTTTACAATTAAAATTAAGTTTTTTCAAATCTAAAAAGTGTTTCAGACAACATTAAGGCTTTTCCTAAAACAGTCTTCATGGCAGTTAGAGATGCAGAAGTAGCTTATGTAGATTTATCATTATGGATTTAAGCCTACAATAATTTTTAAGAAGTCTGTTCACACTGATATACACAGATAATAAAAATGTTGATTTTGCTAAAGTTGAAATTATTAAACAGTAATATGCCAATTGAAAGTCCAGCCCCCACAGTGTCTGCATAGAACAAATGTAGTTTTGAAAAAATTTGTCATAGTTTGGTAAGATGCTTAGCCCCCAATTAACTATTATTTATTATACTAATGCTTATGATATCCCGATAAATTTACCACCTGTTTGAATGTAAATAGAGATATGACTTCATATGCAATCCAGTGTTTCCCATTTTCCCAGTCCAGTGCTGCCACCAGAGTCTTATCTGCTCTGCCAGAGTTTCCTAATGAAGCAAAAGCTTTCACAAACCTCTCATTACAATATAAAATGTCATTGTTTTTTTGCCATTGATTTGGCAAAGTATCTGTCAAGCTAACTAAAATTGAAAGTGCCATATGGCTTTGTTCCCTTATCAAATCGCTAAGACACTGCTATTTTATTACAGCAATTTTTCGATTGCTAAAAGACAGTGACCACAACTGGAGCTACATGTGCAAAACTCTAACTACAGTCTGCACTACCAACAGTCACCTGAGCTAAACAGTTCACATCACCTGCAAAACTCATTCCAAGCAACACAACTCTTAACACATGGCTCAAAACAGGCTCAGTGCAGCCAAACACTATGCACAACCCTCACTGAGATAACACACACTGTCACTCAGAACACACTGAGAGTAAAAACACTAGCATCAAACACCAATACAGAAAATACAAACCTTTCATCTTTACAATTTGAACAATTTCAGTGACTTCATACAAAGTAATATTTTCTTCGTAGAAAAGAGTGACATTCTTTCACATGATTTATTTACATTAGCAGTTTCCTTCAAAGGTCTGTAGTACAGTTTTTCTCAATTGCTAAAACACTAAACCCTGTTGTCTGAACCAAATGCTCAGTTGCCTGAACCCACTGATTGAATCAATTACTCTTTTGGCAAAATTATAAGCACTTTTCACCTGTTCAGACACAACTTGCCAACACATTTTCCTTGTGTTGTTGCATAATGGTGACCACAGGTGACAAAAGTCAAACACAATTAAAGCACAGTTGTCACCACTTGAACACAACAACTCAAAATTGATCACACTTGTGGCTAATGATGTGAGGGAACATATACCGTAAGCCAGTTCAGAGAGCACTGGTTTGAGAGGCCCTACAATGGATAGAAATCTGAGAGGAAGAGTTCGTGTGAGAGGAGGTCAAGGAGGTCAAGGAGGTCAAGGTGGTCGAGGTGTTCAGCGAAGACAAAGAACAGTAATATCTGATGAAATCAGAGCTACTGTGATTGACCATGTTCTTGTCCATGGTATGAGCATGAGGGAGGCTGGACAAAGGGTACAACCAAACATCAGTAGAGTCACTGTGTCCACCATAATCCGAAGATTTAGAGAAGAGAACAGGTAATTACCTTTTTTTGACATTATAGTACATATAGTTGACATTATTTTTTGTACTTTATTTTTACATGGGCTTACTGTACACAAGTTTGAAACGCATACGATTTCTGTTGTGCTACGTGTAAATGCACAAGATTTCTGTTTTGTCTGTGTTAAAGTGCTAAATCTAAATGCACAGGGGGTTTTTTTGTTTTGCAACATGCATTTAGCCTACAGTGAACAATAAACATTTATTTCTCCAGCTTGCAGCATTGTGTTTTCTATTTTTCTGCGTAGTGTTTAATGACTGTTCAGTAGTGTTTTTAATTTTGATTGACTCGGGGCACGATTTGACTACATAGTTCAGTTTTGAGCACAGATTGAACTGTTTTGAGGTGAAAGTTTGGTTTTGCAAGAGGAGTCTGAGGTTTTGTGAATGTAGCTTGAAAATTGGGTTTTGTGTTCACAGTTTAGAGAAAAGGAGAGCAGCTTTCAAGAAATGTGTCTTAGCAATCGAGAAAAACTGTAATTTACAGAATTACAGTAATGAGAAAAAAAGGTAGAAACTAAAAGTACATACTGTAATTCGAACAAACAATTAAGGGCTAATCCTGCCTCTCTCAATGAGAGACCATGGTTCACAACATGGTCTATAAGTGTAGCCCTTATTTCATCTGCAATAACAGCTCTTTGTCTTCTTTGTCTCCTTCCACAAACCCGTCTTCCTTGTTCCATTTCCAAAATGGAACAAGGAAGTGTTTGAAAGGCACAAGGCTGAAATCTATTATGATTAGAATGTGTGGTTCACAGTTTTTACAGCAGTGTGCTAGCATTTGAACAAAGTGCTGTAAATCCACAGTGTTGTGCAGGTTGTGGTTAAGGTCATGGGATAAGTGTGTAGAGTTTTGAAAACTGTGTTCAAGCAATGAAAAGCGAACTAGAGTTTGGTCCACATGAACTGCTGCTGTGCAGACTGTAGAGTTTTGCACATGTAGCTCCAGTTGTGCTCACTGTCGAAAAAAAACTGTAAATACGTAAAAAATAAGATATTAAATCAATATAAATGAGTTATTTATGGAGGTTAACCAAGTAACTTTTACTCTGAGTAAATTTTGAATGAACTACTTTTTACTTTTACTTGAAGAGATTTTTATACCAGTAAATTTATTTGTACGTAAGTAAACGTTCATCACAGTAATCGTATTTTTACCTGAGCAGAATATTTTTGTACTCTTTCCACCTTTGAACATATGTGCTCCTCTTTTCTGCTCTGAAATGTACAGCATAAAACAGCCCACTGCCAAAACTGATATGAGCCATTTGAGCATCTCCAACGAAGGAGACAGAATCAGCACCAGCAGCAATGAGTACCAGGATGGTTCTGAGGTCGCACTTAACAGGTGAGACAGCCTGCAAAATGCTTGAACATACAAAATGTACAAAATACAAAATAACCCTTTTCTGAACTATACATCATGTACGTCTACATTAACTACATTAATTTTAATAATTTTATAAATTCTTTTGTCCTTTATTTTGTTTTTAAGCCAATACTCTAACAGGGAGGCAGAGAATCAAAACTTCCTCCCTGAACACAATCTGGGCAAGAAGAAGTATGACACTGAATATGTAAGAGCCTCTCCCATCCTCCAACAAAAGTATCTTCTTTGATCACATGACTTTTTTTTCTAATTTCCTAACTGTGAACTTTTCAATTTCCCCACAGCCCCAGGGCAAAGCTTCCTTTGGCATGTCCGTCTTCAACCTGAGCAATACCATCATGGGCAGTGGCATCCTGGGTCTGTCCTACGCTATGGCCAACACTGGCATCGCCCTGTTTGTGTAAGTTTTTATCTTTTGTATTCAGGGTTAATTAGGATATTTTCCTCTTTGCTCTCTTTTTCTTCTCTTTCTTCTCTAAAAGTATTTTGGTATATTCAGGGGTCCAGACTCACTTTTCCAGTAGCACTGGTGCTACCATCTTTCTCAGTTTGTCGCACTAGCACATGGTTTGGTCGCACCACTTTTTTTTGGTGCAGGTATTAATCAATGACCACTAATAAGAAGTGGGGAGGGGCTCAGTGTTTCAAGTAATGCATTGGTCCCTGCAAGTTTTGTGTTTCTTACTGTTGATGTGCAACTTGTTTCAAGCTAAAACTGTGTTGACCCGGCAACAAGTTTAGAGTTGCCTGCAACCATTGCCTACAACAGAGGTCACTAATTGACTGACTGCGGTTCAGGTCTGAAGAGGGGCTAGAGGATGTGCACTCTAAATATAAGATCCAGACTTGTCAAATGAGAATATAAAGTTGAATCTGTCAAAGGGCAGCCACAGTCTACAGGTCCCTTAGACCTGTATGTGTCTAATGTGTCATTTAGGAAGTACTTTTGTCACTCTACCTGACTTATCGGTGACAGGGTTCACACACTGCAGCGAAGTTGTGTCACCCGATGCTGATCTCCAAACCACGCTTAGTCAAGAAAACACATGTGAAATGTGAAACGATGGGGATTATAAAGACAAAGAATCTAGGTGAAAGGATGGATTAGCACACACAGGTAGCAGGGATTGTCTGAGCTACAGAGAGAGCTGAAGGTGAGTAACAAAGTGCAACACCCAGTTAACTCATGACTGTGAGGTTACAACTCACGGCCCAAAAAAGGAGAACAACAACGCACATGTGCACATTTTCAGCTGAGGACTGTGGCTCACTTTGGCTAGCCTTCAACTCAACAATCAGTCATGATTTCAGTTAAATGCTAAAGTTGCTGTTAATGTTACCTTGTCTGTGGTCAGCTGGCAGAACACCGGGTGCTTTCTGATCAGGTGCTGTCGTGCTGTTGCTGAGGTGACATGAGTTTCGTTTTACAGTGGACAGACGGTAACATTACAGAGTTGTTGTTTTGGATTAAATGAAGCATCGTTGCAAAGAATTTGCGTTGATGCATTTTTTATTAATTTTATGATTTTATCGATTTAATCGATGAATCGTTTCAGCCCTAGTTAACAGACAGCACGACCAGTTAATACTGGGTCTCCATTCAAGGGTACAGCTTAGGTAGCATTTATCTGAAAATATAAAGGAACTGAACAACATTATTATTTGGCAATCACACAGAGATAAGAATTATGATTAGATAGCTAACATTGTTTAATTCTACATTGATTAATTTTCACCTGAACTAGTAATGCCAGTGTCAAATTCTGTATCCACCTACAACAAGCCTACAACATTGGTTCTGCCAAATTATGCATCCACCTCTAAGGGTCCTTTTTTAGACACTTTGCTGTGCACATTGATCAAATGCGGTTATCACCACATATATTTGATGAATCTCAAGGAATGCTACTTCTACTAAGTGTAATAAAATATTAACAACTCTAAACGTTCATAAAATATATACTTAAATTTGTTCATCACTATTGATGAAGCACACAAAGAATATTATAGCGTTTAAAAGCAGTATTTGGAGGTGCATGCAATTCTTGGCAGGCATGCAAAATTTGGCGTAAAACCGGGCACACAAGGCTGGTATTGCAGAGTGTAAACAGTGCTAAGAGGATCCTGTAAAGGGAAACCTTTTGCTCTTGACAACCCTGCTGAAAGAACTAGCAGACTGGGGCTGCCTCCAAGGTTTTCTTTGCTGATCGGGTTGACAAATTGTGACAAACTGCAGGTTTTCGTCAGAGCAGATGATTTTCCTTTTGTAGTAGTGACAATATGCAGACTGCTGGGTCTCAGTGTCACCAGGGACCAAATTCTCTGATCACTGAAATCCCCAGTATAATTATGAATTGACCTTTAAAGCCCCATGTTCATTACAAGTGTCCATTCTAAAAATTAGCCCACTTAACAGCACAGCACTTAAACATCAATCAGGACCACTTTGTTATCAATGTTGCTGTTCTTCCTTGTAATTTCACTCTTGTCTGTTTACAGGATTCTCCTCTCAGCTGTCGCAATTTTTTCTTTATATTCTGTCCACTTGCTGTTGAAGACGGCCAATGAAGGAGGTGAGTCAGTCAGGTATCCTTCCTTACTCCCCAATGGCTTCTTGAATTCCTTCTGAACGCCAAATCTTATTTTCCTCTTCTCTGTATTTCCTCTTCACAGGTGCACTGGTGTACGAGCAGCTGGGTTACAAAGCCTTCGGGATGCCGGGGAAACTTGCTGCTTCCTGCTCCATCACCATGCAGAATATCGGAGGTGAGAGACTGGCATTTTAAAATCAAAGAAAACTATAAATATAGTAAATACTTTTCCATATGTATCCACCATGTATTTATTCCATGAGCTCAAACTCCCTCTGAAACTGACTGCACAGGGGAAGAAGGACAGAAATGTTAGCAGAATCCAGTGTGTGTTTTTGAGAATCAGAGTAGCTTCCAGAAAAAACATGAGTCAGTGCAAGCATGTGTTCTGTTCTTGTTCTCTATAAGCAACATCATTTTCCTTCCATTGGAATGACTCAGCCCCTCACTAAATATTAGACATCACTATCATTGTAGTGGAGCTCCCTTCATGGACAGAACTTGGCTTATTTCACAGGAAAATATACTAACTGCAGCTTTTGTCTTTACAGGCATGTTAAGCTACCTCTACATCATCAAATACGAGCTGCCCATCGTCATACAATCCTTTGTGGGAACCAACAAGTGAGTGACCAAATATTTTATTGGCTTCCAGACTCAGAAAATACATTTGATCACCTGTAGGGAGAGCTGCAACGATTAATCAATTAGTTGTCAAGTATTAAATTAATCACTAACTGTTTTGATAATCAAGTGATTTTTTTTAAGTAAAAGGCAAAATTCACTGATTCCAATTTTTTAAATGTGAATATTTCCTGGTTTTCTTACTCCTCTATGAACAAAATGAATATCTTTAGGTTGTGGACAACACAATATATTTGACAATGTCATCTTGGGCTTTGGGAAACACTGACACATTTTCAACAATTTTATGGACCAAACAACTAATCACTAGTAAGAAAAAGTCATTTTTCTTTGATATAACACTGACGCTCTTCAACATTAAACATTTATAAATAAATCAAATATAAATAATTTTGAATTTTTTGAGTCCCTTAATGTGTCAGCTGACATACAGATGTTGGTTAAAGCACGGAAACAAGCTTTGTCAGAGCAGCAGCTGAGTTTGATCAGGCCTGAAGCTTCACACACATAGGATGTGATGTTTACTCTAGGAGTCTATTTTCATGCAAATTAGTTTACTTGTCATGCTAATTATTCAGCTGTATAACCAGCTGTATGACTGTATATGTGATCAAAGACACTAGTGTTCTAGAAAAGATCACAAAAAATAAAAAAAATTTAAAAAATAGATAGATAGATAGATAGATAGATAGATAGATAGATAGATAGATAGATAGATAGATAGATAGATAGATAGATAGATAGATAGATAGATAGATAGATTCCTGCCTTTGTGTTTCAATGCTGGCTAAAAAATTGACTTGTTCCAATGTTAAATTTAGATGAGGACGTGTGGCAAAATAATTGTCAAATTATTTATGATTTATAATTACAAAGTACAGCTTGCAAACATTTCCAAACAGCCTACCCATTCACAATGAAAAAAAGACAACTAATTTAAACAAAAATGTTACACAATTGACAAAGAAACATAAATCTCCAGTGATGTAATGATTAATTGATGAACTCAGCTGTATCACTAACATGATGTTCTGTCATGTTGTGTTTCAGTGGATGGTACACAGACGGTAACTACCTGATGCTGCTGGTAACACTCACCATAGTCCTGCCCCTGTCACTGCTCAAGAACTTGGGTAAGCAAAGTGTGTGTGTGTGTGTGTGTGTGTTTGTGTGTTTTGTGTATTGTGGTGCACTTGCATGTGTGAAAGACTTGTGAAATGGTAAAAGAACCAAAAAGTAGCATTCTGCAGCTTTAAAATAGTAATAAAATGTTTAAATTTGGTTTACCCCCCACAGGTTACCTTGGTTACACCAGTGGTCTGTCATTGCTCTGCATGGTGTTCTTTCTGATTGTTGTGAGTAAAACCCACCTGTTCCCTCCACACACACACACACACACACACACACAAACACACATATTTCCTACCCACCCGCTTTAGCACGAGCCTTTGGCATCGCCAGGTCATTTTTCTGGGGCTTTAGCCCCGGATATTTTGATTGTAGCCCGTAACGTAATTCAACAACATCAAAAATATTTTCCGTTTTAATATGCAAGAATCTTCATGACGCAGTCCATCTTACAGCTCGTCAAAGAACAGAGGGAGAGAGAGAGAGCATCGCTCACTGCTTCAGGGCTTCTCAGCCAAATTGTATTCAAAACATTTAGATACTGAATACTCAATGTATTTGCTACACAAACGGTAAACAGTCTGGTAAAAAGTAGCGAGAGAATGACATGACACACGTGACGCCCTCGATCACAGACACAGACACGTTTGCTCAGTTTGACGGTCTCTCTGCTCCAGGGTGCTTCCCTCTGAAGCGGCTGTGAGCTGCACTTTGTCAGAGGTGCTGAAGTTAACATTTGTGTGGATTTGTGGTGAGATTTATTTCTGATCACAAGTGTTTTAAGTTTCGGTTTTCTACCTCTGATGAATTTGAGTCTGACAATTATTATCAGTAGTAATTGTAAAAATCAGAATAATGTATAATATTGAATGTGTTGAATAAACCTGTAAATACATGAAAGGAAACGCCCCTGGCAAGAGCCAGCCTTTGGGTCTTAGGTGAGGACAATACTTTATGCGTCCGCGAGTATGAGAGGTTTTGTGTGACGAAAAAATCATCATCAGTGGGGGTACACGTTGGGTCTGAGCGGAGGTCCACGTGCCTCCCATTTTATGTGAAATGATATAATATAATACAGGAGGCACGCAGACATCAGCACGGACCCTACATGTTTTTTAAGATTGGGCTTCAGGTGTTGACTGATTTCTCACAGTGGTCTGGTTTCAGAGGGTTTTGCTTGCCATGATGAGCTACATGCAGTTTCAAAAGCTTTCTAACCAGAAAGAAACTGAAGATCTTCTGAATATCAGCCCAAAATGTTAGCTAATTTAGCTTAAAATCTGTTATCTTGTACTCCAGGTGATCATCAAGAAGTTCCAGATCCCTTGCCCCCTGCCTAAGGACTTCGATGCTCTGATCGTAAACAAGAGCAAAGTGTTGAACATATCCCACCTGAACACCACTGCTGTGGACTACAGCGAGGACGCTTGCACACCAAAATATTTTGTCTGGAACTCTCAGGTGAGGCTCTGAGATGGAAAACTTCTGGAGAGTTCAAATGTGTATTAAAACAAAAATCTGAAATCTGTAATATTTTGGTGACGTATTCATTGTTGTTGCTTTTTTCCAGACTGCCTACGCTGTTCCCATCCTGACCTTCGCCTTCGTGTGCCACCCTGCCATCCTGCCCCTATACAAGGAGCTCAAAGAGTGAGTGCACACAGCTTTCATTTCATCGTGTTCACCCAAACTTTAAACAGCTTTCTTATCAGTTTTCATATGTAATTTAAACTCAAGATAAAAGCTGTGTTCTAGTCTCTAAATGAAACACCCCTCTTCTCCAAACAGTCGTTCTCGCAGAAAGATGCAGGGCGTTGCCAATGTGTCCTTCCTGGCCATGTTCATCATGTACCTGCTGGCCGCCCTCTTCGGATATCTGACCTTCCACTGTGAGTCTAAACCATCTTTTAATGTGTGGTTGAATGTATGGTGGCAGGCATTTAGCTGACCAGTTTTGACATGAAGCACATTCTATAATCCTGCTGAAACTGAACAAAAATAAATAAGAAAATTCATCTTATTCCTCAAAATGTATTTTAACACAGTTTCTTGAGGCAGTTCATTGTTAAAAGAAGCACAAATCCATATGGTATCAATAGTGGGGCAAAATTCTTCAGGAACAGGTGACTAGAAAGCAACGAAGAGTTAATCATACCAGTGTGGGTTTACAGGTGGCTATTGTCCCTGATCCAAAGTTAAGAAAAGGAGCTTCAAGGTCAAAATTAAATGATGAGTGTCCCTTTTGAAACAAACCGTATACAGTATACAGTATACAGTTTATCATGGTACCCATCTCATTCTAGAGTTTTAGCTAACATTTCCTAATACATCCCTACAGTTGAGGCAAAGGAAAATGTAAAAACTCTGACTTAAGTGTTTCCTCATTCCGATAAAGGTTTTGAGTTAACTCTCTAGCTCCAGTTTTTGCCTATTGTTGGTACACTCAGCTCCCGTCTTTCTAAACGTGTCACATGTTGCATTTGTGAATCCAGCTGCGCGTGCTTCAGGTCTAAAGGGTCTCTGTGTTTCCACACAGTGAACGTGGAGCCTGAGCTGCTGCACACCTACTCCAAGATCTACAAGGATGATGTGTTGCTGCTGATCGTCCGTCTGGCTGTGCTGGCCGCTGTCACTCTCACCGTTCCCGTGATGCTTCTCCCTGTAAGTGTCAAAGAGATCGAGCACATCTTAGATTATCGCTGGTACGAGGATTTAGAGGATCTTGAAGGATAACCTCTCTTTTTGTCCCTCTCTCTCTCTGTAGATTCGGACCTCTATAAACCAGCTTCTGTGCACCTCTAAGGAATTCAGCTGGATCCGCCACACCATCATCACTGTGGCCCTGCTGGCCAGCACCAACGCCCTGGTCATCTTTATCCCCACCATCAGAGACATTTTTGGTGTCATTGGTGGGTGTCTTTGTGTGTGTTAATGCATATGATGCCGCAAAAAGGGTTTCAAATACAAAATGTGGCTAAAATGCCAAATGTCTCCCCTCACACAGGCGCTTCTGCTGCTGCCATGCTCATCTTCATCCTGCCCTCAGCTTTCTACATCAAACTGGTCAAGAAGGAGTCCATGAAGTCTGTGCAGAAGATCGTGGTAAGGACTGAGATCTTTCATCTACAGGGAAGTTAGAGAATTAGCAGAAACTTCACCAGACAGAAGTTTATAGATGCTTTTTATACAGTTTAAGTCACCTTGAGGCAAGAGTTTGACATTTTGAATAAACAGACTGATTTGCTTTGTTGCTGAGAGATCAAAGTTCGACACCACTTGCATATTTGTCTGTTCAACATGAAGGTGTAGCCAGCAGCCCGTTAGCTTAGCTAAGCATAAAGACCGAGTGGAAACAGCTATTGGCCATTCCTTAGGCTTTATATTGAACATAAAGACAACAGAAAATCTTCTCATCTAACTGTTGGAATGAAAGTGAATACGCACTTTGCCCAAACTGTCAAACTCTTCAAGTCAGCTAAATGTTAAATTGTTCTCCTCTCCAGGCCACTGCCTTCCTGCTGTTGGGCTTCGTGTTCATGATCGGCAGCATGACCCTCATCATCCAGGACTGGATCCACAATGCCTCAGTCATCTCGGACTCACCCGACGGACTCTAAAGCTCCACCTCTCCTGCTGCGGCCTGTCGAGGAGAGAGGAGGCTCTCAGCGCAAGACTGCTACGGCCGCACAACCAACAAAGATCAGAAACCTATTGTAAAATGAAAAACACAAGAAGTCATTTGATGCTCGGCTTTGACTTCCTGAGCGATGAACCATACCATTCTTAGAGAATGTATCTGAACTTTTTACAGTACGCTGTTTTAGGCCACAAAGGTGTTTTCCTTGTTTTTCCTTTTTTTATCCTAACCTTTTTTTTGTTGTACATATAGATGCGAAGTATTCTGCTTTCAAAATGTTTCACAACGAAGAATTTGATAGCTCAATGTGGACACACACACAAATATAAATATATATATATATATATATATATATATATATATATATATATATATATATATTTATTTTATTTTATTTTATTTTTTTTAATCTGTTCATCTCCATTAAGACTGACTGAAATATCCTACTGTGTTGATTCTGTGAAAAGTGTGTTACATGTGGAAGCCACTGATACAGCAGCACCAGTCTTTGTTTACTCGTTGGCTTCTAAACACAAAAATGGATCAGCAAAATGTTCTTCATGCACATCTTGGTTAGAGAGTACGTCAGCCATCTCTTGACCTCAGGAGCAAGGAGGGCTTCATCTGCCAGTGTTACACTTGTTTCAATGAAACACTATGTACATCCTGTAAATAATGTCCAAGTAAAAATCAAAGAATCTATCACAATGACTGTTGGTGTTCTTTTTGCCTGAGCAGAGTTTGTAAATGCGGTTTATGAGGACATGAATTTAAAACTGGTATGGAAGCCACTGAGGGGATTTGTTCCAGGTCTTCCATCATGCACTGACATGAACCTTCAAATGTCTGGTTAGATTGTCGTCAGAATGCTGGCCAATCACAACAGCGGCCACTAGGGGCCATACCTTACTGACCAAGGTACGTTTTAACAGTTTGGGGTTTTTTGGTGTAATTAACAAAGGCAAAAACCAGAAACGGGTCGTTTTTCCGTTTTTTAAATTTTGGGCCTAGAAAGAAAAAACAACATTCAGCTTGATTTTTCGTTTTTTTGTTTTTATTAATCAAAACAAAAATACGAATTCAGCACAATGTGTTTTCCTTTCTTACTGACAAAACAAAGTTATTAGGCTACTCAATATTTCCTTTCATTGGTGGGTGGGACTTTATCAACCCCTGCTTCTGATTGGACAGTGTTCTCTATCAGTTGTGTCTGTGCTTCAGGCTGTTCTTCAGAATTAAGGTTCTCCCAAAGAATTTCCATTCCTGCTGTGGCTCTCCCTCTTTGCCTTAAGACGATGCAATGTCTACACAAAATATACACTTAGATGACAGTTTATTATCGAAAACTAATTACATAATGCAATAAATTCATTGATTTCAGGATTAAGAGATAACAGTTTTTAAGAGGTGGCAATTCAGCTGTATGATCAGTTTGGAGCATGTTTGTGATGAATTAAACAAAGGTATTTCTGTTATTTAGCCTCACAGATTAAGGCTCATTTTAGTAAATGCTGTGGACAGTAAAGTGTTCATGATATTATAAAGATCGATGGCATCGAACCAACAGCACGCGCACCAAAAGGATTTACAGAAAATGACCAGCAGGTGTCGCACTACACCTCCCTCAGCTGTGATCACCTAGAGCCACTTGAGAAAACAGCTCCACTGAGTTAATTCTATAGTGTTTAAATATTAATCACACCTGATATGGTCTAGTTGGTTTTATGTCTACTCTCTACTATGCCTATACTGTCTACATTTGAACAAATTCCTGAGTAAGAGAAAGGGGATTTGCACCTTTGTAGCCATAGATTATAATTTAGCACAATTAGCCTCCATCCATCCACACCTTACCTGATGTGCTTTTGAAAAATAGCCTTGATGGTTGATGCAAGCCAATAAGACTAAACAACCAGATCATATTTTATTAGTAATTACTTGCCCACGTTTTATCGAATTTGAAAATAAAACAGCTTTATGGAAACGCATGAACATAAAGCAAAAAAAAAGAATAGGTCATTTTAAACATCATGTGCGCAATAAAGTCGCAGCAAACACCGCGGGGTATTTGAGCAGCAAAAAAAGATAAAAAGCTTAAGTTATAAACTTGGCATGACAGGACAGAGGAAACTTTCCAGCGGGAAGAGAATTCAAAATTTAGCTTCTGAAATGATTTAGACTCTCTGACGGAGGACTGATCAGGAGGGCAGCTGCTTTACTCCAAACAGTTTCACTGTATGAACCTGGATTGTGTCTGAGACCTTTAGGATGTGTAGAAGAACAAAGAACATCAATTAACATTAGAGATTTTAATAAGTTACGCTTTAATTAAGTTATGCTGCTGTGCCTTGTGGTAAATCCGCACAGTGTCACAGTGATGCGCAACTAAAATAACAAATACTGTGCCATAGTGTTTTTTTGGGGTGGGCGGGGGTCAATGGTGGAATCGCTCTGCTGCCTCAATAGCAACGCGCCAACAGTGTAGCTGACCTCAGCTCATTTAAAGACCAAGACTCACATGAGCTCACAGATGGGCACAGTTGCTATAACTTGGTCGGTCGCTTGGGGTTCAAATGCAGAATGAAACCAAGACACATCACTGTCCTAACCTCCCCATCATCAGACAGAAAATACAACTGAGGGAGCAAAGCCCCCTCCTGCCCCCTCGTGGCACCGGGCCCGGCTCTGACAATGGGGACGACCGGAACTGTGGAGCACTGGCATTTAGGTTCTCCATCATAATAACGCCTCAGTGAACTCCTCACCCCACACACCGACTAACGAAACCTCCGCTCCTCCACCTCTACCTACTGCCTGCACCAACCAAGGACAAAACTTGGCACTATGGGAGACAGGGCCTTCCAGGCAGTCGCCCCACGGCTCTGGAATGCCCTCCCAGAGGGCCCCACAAACTGTGGAGGTTTTTAAGAAGGGCCTAAAGACATTCCTATTTCAAAAGGCCTTTCAACACTCATGATTTTAATTTTATTTTATGGTGTTTATTCCTATTTGTTGATTTCGTTATATTTTGGGAATTGTTTTTAACCCCCTGCTACTTTAGCACTTTGAGATTTCGTTAAAATGTAAAGTGCATTATAAATAAAATTATTATTATTATTAACTACTCTTTCTCTCAGCGCATACGTGATCGTCGCTCTCCACCACCCCAACTCGCTGTGTTTAGCTGTCTGTTGGCCCTATCTTGCACCTGCGCGAAGTGCGCAAGTGTCATTGCTTCCAACCGACGCAGTTGTCATTTTCACGCCAAGCGCGCACGTTGTTTCAACAGCAAATTATGCACTTGCGCCCGCTGTGCGCCCATGGGAATGTTGTTCTTAAAATAAGATGTGGTCACTCAGGCAAATTGTTGGCGCATTCCTATTTTAAAGCAACAGAAAGCGACTGTACCACTGTGCAGTACAGTAGGGGTGCATTACTCCACTTTACGCACGAGGCACAGCAACATAACCTAATATTAAAATTAAAGTGACAGGATCGGTCAGGATGTTAATTGATGTTCTGTGTTCTTCTCAACATCCTAAAGGTCTCGCACAGAGTCCAGTGAAACTGGAATAACGATATTTGTTATTTGCCCCACGATATTTGTTGTGCCTTTTTTGCGCATGGAAACGTTTTAAATGACTGACAGCAGATTCTCTAATCATGAAAGTAAATCATTAAAGAAAACACCCATTCAGCAATAATACACAAAATAATTAAACCACTGCAGGGGATAGATGTGTGGAAAACTTCTTGATCATAGGCCTACCTGGTTCTAAATCAAGGCACATATCATTTATCATCATCTCAGACTGACACATTTCAGTATACTGGTTTCTTACTTATTCAACCAAGGTACAAGTTTAATAAACACAAATGACAACGTAGGCTATTAGGCTTATGTTATTATAATGATTATATTATTTACAATTAAGAGGTGGTGCCTTGACGTTCTCTCATTGATGTGGGAAACCTCTGCTGCAGACAGCGGCCGTTTTAATTGAAAATTTAGTGAAACCAGAACTACGCTTAATAATAAAATATGATATAGTTATTTAGTCTTATTGGGTTGCATCTGCCATCAAGGCTATTTTTTTAAACCACATCAGGTACCGGTATTGATGGATAGAGGCTAATTGTGCTAAATTATAATCTATGGCTACAAAAGGTAAATGTAGACAGTCTTGAGTAGACATAAAACGAGACCATATCAGGTGTGATTAATATTTAAACACTGTAGAATTAACTCAGTGGAGCTGTTTTCTCAAGTGGCTCCAGGTGAACACAGCTGAGGAGGTGTAGTGCGACACCTGCTGGTCATTTTCTGTAAATCCTTTTGGTGCGCGTGCTGTTGGTTCGATGCCCCTGGTCATCGCCCCTGATCAGGATCTAATCGCGCACATGGGAACATTTAATCATGAATGTAAATCTTTTTAAAAAAAAACGCTCGTACTGAAATGAAACACTAAATAAAGAAATCAGTGCAGGGGAGAAATATGAGCCATGTGACCCCTTTTGAACCATGAGCCATTTTATGCTGTCAAATTTGGGTTGAACACGCACCTAACGCAACTGTGCAACGCGACTCATCCCATGCGTTTAAAATATGACCCTGTGACTTCTTCCTCTTCACCAGGGTGAAGTTCAAGCTGAAGGGTTGCTGTTTTGACACAGCGAAGGATGTCATATTTGATCACATCACATATCACAGATGGTGTTGGGTAAGCTTAAATAACGGGACCTCCTGGGAACTTTTTGATCACACCTGGCTCCATGTGTCATGTCAAGGCACATAACAGACACACCAATTTACAATTAACTCAGATTTGGATATTTCAACGTACTGGTCTCTTATTTATTATATAACTGCAAATATTACAGTCACACACATACAAGTGAAATGCTTTTACATACACAACTGAAATAATTTGGAGGTCACTTGATTATAGTGTTTCTTTTAATAAGTCAATGGTAAGGTAATGTTAAGTTAAATATTGTAACATGAACTATTTTGCTTGCATAATGGTAGCCATAGTTATTATTTCCTCTTTTTGGCCTATTAAGGCATTAAGGCCTTCTCTACTTCTTTTCCCATTCCCTGCTAGGAAGAGCATCACTGGATCGTCCACTGTGGTTTTAAACATCTGTGTTTTATGTCCATTAAAAAATGGTTTATGGTTCCCATTGCAATAAATTCTAAATAGACTCATTTTGTCTTTACTACTGACTGCAGATGTTCATTTTACATTCTGATTGTCAATTGAAAGAACCAGCTCATCATGCAACACAGCACAGATAAATCTTAACTCTTTCGCTGAGGGAGAGCAGTCTAGTGTAAGCTGAAAAATAAAAATACTGTTTCGTCTTCTGACCTTGGTCAGAAAAGGTCAGAAGACGAAATAGTTATGCAGTTCATTAACATTGTACCTTATACTTGAAGATAACATAGGAGCCTTACTCAAAAGGTTTTGAAGAGTTTCTTGTTTGCTGCTCTCATATAAAGTAAGTCTAGTTTAAAGACAAGAGAATGAGCACAAATCCAAACAAAACTGGGTAAAGTGCTTAAACAAAGAATGACCTGCTGACTGAGAAATTATGAATCCCACTAGATGTATCATTAACTGCAATGTTGCAAACTCTGAGGTATTCTCAGGCAAGTAGCCACACAGAATAAAAATAAACAATCAGTTGATCGAATGCACTTGTAGCAAATATGTGCTTTCTATCAGTTAATGTTTTTCACCCTTTTGCCTCACTGCACACTATACAGTAAGCCAATAAACATGTGATATCCACAAGACCTATTCAAAGATCACAATAAATGACACCATCTATAGAACTTCAAAACTATTCAGTGGACCAATATTTTTTTATGTAACTTCTTAGTGAATGTCACATTAGTCTTTTAAAGAATTTCTCCTTCTCCAGCTCTGATCTGATCAACTCTAATCTGAGATTAAAGTCAGAATTCTGAGATTAAAGTCAGAATTCAAGAGCTTAAAGTCAGAATTCTGACTTTGTTCTCAGAAGATTTAATCTCAGAATTCTGACTTTAATCTCCTCCCCCTTCACCCTGACGTCACACACGTTTGCCTCATAGTTGGAGTTGGCTCATACCCAAGCCGGTTTAGTGTGAGTGACTAGTCAATCAATCACACACTCCACGTCAAACATTAAAAAAAAGATTGAAACTCTGACAAAAATCATGGACAGAAAACATGCGACACAACACAAAGGTGGTGCTGAAAAGCTGAGGGAGAAAAAAAGAGGTCTCTTGGCAGGCAGCAAAGTGCCTCAATATTACACACTTTTCATTTGTGCTGCTGTTACTTATAGACAGAAGACATGGTTCCTGCAGCAGGGGACATGGGTAGTAACTTGTTACAAGTAATGCAAATTTGTAAAATAAATAAATAAAATCTAAAACGTTATTAGCAACATTTCACGTTCCTTTAATATAACTGCATTTTTAATCTTCACTCCAGTATTTTCTTTGGGCCAATAGCCTATAATCCACTATTAATTTTGCTACTTTTTCTATTCATACCTTCATTTCTTAATCAGTTTGTTATCTGCATTTTGCTTCATTAACTGAAATGCTGTGTGTACAGTTACTGAAGAGCTTTGATCTCTGGCTCTTGTCACAGACATGAATGAGCTGGACAGATGCAAACATTTACAAAATCAGGCAAATACCTTTTCAGTTTAAGGCCGTGTTGGAAAGCATCCTGCATACTGGCGTCACCCTTTAGTGCAGAGCATCGCTTAGTTTTGATGGAAATTAGTCTGCTGTCTCTCTTCTAATTCACATGGTAACTATTTTTTTTATATCAATGTCCATTAAACAGAATGTTGTAGGTTTAACTACTATTGGCTTTCACTCAGCTGCTGCCAACTGTTATTTAGGCTACTAAGCAAACAATCATTTTTGAGATGCAGAGAGAGTGTGTTTAAAAAAAAGAGAGAATGTGTACAAAACACTCTGAACCTTCTCTTACGTTGTTTAATATCCATTCTGTGTTCTTTTGTCGACACAGTGAGAGAGCGACATGGTCGGGTAAATCTGTGACGTCATCATAACGTGTTCCCAGGTGGAAGGTGACGTCCATGCTACCATGCTTACAGAACATTAGTGACGTTCTAAAACGCCTCCATTGGTAATGAAAGTGCTGCAGTTCAACGTTCACCATATGACCTTAGCGTAGGCTATAGGTGACTGACCAGACTTCTGAAATTAGAACTGGGGACATTTTTGGTTTGGTGGTCAGTAGGCTATGTCATTAAAAATATAATGTTATTATGTATGAAATAAAAGGAGGGCACTTTTGGTGTTATAATCTGTCAAATATAACTCTGCTGAATTAAATCAAGTCATTTTGAGGCTGAAACTACATTTCAGTCAATAAGAAGAGGCTGCAATCACTTTCAGGCAAGTGCAATGCTGCATTTTATGTGTGTTATTGGCCATTTAAAGGCAGGCTATTTCAACAGGTAAACATGGCTGGATACACAGCAAGTTAAATAATGTAGATTCATAAGGATAATTCCAAAAGAGATCATGTCTTTATTTTATATAGGCCTATATATAACTCAGCAGTATGTCATGTTAATTATAGGCTACATTTCGTTTTCAGATATAAACAAAGATATTAGACACATATGCCTACCAATCACATAGCCTTAACCATCGGCAACAACAGACTTCTAATATTGCCCATCATCACGTAAATGTCATGCCTGGTTATGCAATAATCTGCAAACACTAATTTGACCACAATTGTGATTATTCCGTTAAAATAAATGTTAAAGTATCACATACCTTTGCTATTACCACGGACATAAAGTGATGTTTATTTGCACGTTATCTCATTTGCATTTGTCTGTTTGATCCAGATAAAGTCACTGGATATTTTCTCTTTTTCTGACCATTCTCTGTAAACCCTACAGAAGGTTGTGCATCAAAATCCCAGTAGATCAGCAGTTTCTGAAATACTCCAGCCCCTCACTTAAATCATTCGTCCCCATTCTGATGTTCAGTTTGAACTTCAGCAAGTTGTCTTGACCACATCTACATGCTAAATGCAGTGAGTTGCTGCCATGTGATTGGCTGATTAGCTATTTGTGTTTACAAGCAATTGAACAGATGTAGCCTACCTAATAAAGTGGCCGGTGAGTGGAGTTACTGAATATACTGTATAATGGTGTATGATTTGTGACACAGTTTTCACACAAGTCTGCTTCTGTATTCACATTCAATTTTGACTTTTTGTCTCAGACGGGAAACAAATACCAGCCTCCTCGTTTAAAGTACGGTTTGCACTTGCACAGACAGTAGCCTATGTGCACAAATCTTGACTTTAACAGCCTTGATGGGAACCTTGCAGTAGGGCTTAATGGGGTCAAGTGCACATTATCCATGAAAAATTCCTCAGTCAGCTCATCTCAAAGCAGTTAATCAGTACAGGGGTAGAGCGTTCATCCACTAACCGGGAGGTTGTTGGTTAGATCCCCTGGTCCGCGTGATGAAATGTCCTCGGGAAAGACACTGATTGCTGAATGTGTGTGAATATGTTATTTTCTGTCTCTCACCTGAGCCTCTGCTTATCAGTGTGTGAATGGGGTGAATGTGATGTAAAGTGCTTTGAGTGGTCAATAAAGACTAGAAAGGTATGATACAGACCAAAGTGCTGGTCTCGATTAGAAGTACTTTTGTGGATTTGTAAGCACAGAAAGCTAATTTCAAAAAGACATTAAAATGCAGCGTACTGCTGAGGGAACTGCAGAGTTGAGTGGTAATTCTCAGGGTTTGTCAGTGACACCTTTCACATACACATGTGATCTGTTTTGAATATATTATATATATATATATATATATATATATAGCATTATATATAATATAATGCTCCGTCCTCAGTTGATCATTTTTCAATTTAGAGGAAATGATTGACAGTGTGTGTGTGTGTGTGTTGTGTGTGTGTGTGTGTGTGTGTGTGTGTGTGTGTGTGTGTGTGTGTGTGTGTGTGTGCGCGCATCTGAAACGTCTTCGAGTATCTTTAACCAGTCCAGTTACCCTTGATTTTAATCTTCCTTGGGTAACTACGACCCAAATTACTGAGAACCTTAACAGACAGTTAGCTAATAGTTTTAATAGTAACCAAAAGTAGCTTAATGGATAAATGATTGAAACAGTGGTAGTCGTGTAAATGCAAACTTGATCAAACCAATAAAACATTACATTTACAAAGACATTACTGTATCTAAAATAACTTTTATATGATAAATAGTGCTTAAAAAATCCACATTAAAATCAGTACAACTGTGAGGTATTGTTCATATCATAACTTAAAGAAAAAAAGTTTTAACGTACCATATTATTAGGTACAAAGCTTCTCCACTAAAGATTTAATTATCATTTGGTGAATTTTGATGTTCCTATAATGATCACAGAACACATTCAAATATTTTATGCAATTAGTGTCGGTGGTAGTGATGAATGGTTATGCTGGTTATGAAGGATTATGTCTTGACCTCATATGGTGTTATTGTAGTAGCCTATTTTTTATGGTATTCTTGATAACACCTATTGTAAAGATGTATGGGAGGATCCGTGCGGTTTTCCAGGGGAGACTCTGTAGGTCAATGCTCTGTTTTTATACAAAACCACGTCACTAAAAAGTCTCCGCCTCATCAAGCCAACCCTTATCCTCCTTGCTTATAAAGGAGCATAAACTTGTGGGCTGATGCAACGCTCATCTTTAAAAGGTGAGTCCCAAACCTTCCTCCAGCAGAACAGGGTCTTCTCTCCGAGCCTACAGCGTTTTGAATTTACTTTTGATTTAATACTTCGGTCGGTCAGCTAGTGTTTTTAATCCGACCCTGCCTAGTAAAAATTTATTCTACAACTTATTCATATTCACACCTAAATACACTCAAGGATCACTTAGCTTTTATGAATAAAATTGTCCATGTCCATGTTTTAATACTGAAAGGATTTTACAGACATCCTGCCACATCTTCAGAAGGTAAGAACACCAGCATCTTATGAAAAGGCAACATAGTCTTAAACTATCAGATGGCAATATATTAAACTTCTTAGTTTGTCTGTGAAGGTTCTCAGTCATCCAGGTCACAGTTATCCAAGGAAGGTTAAAATCAAGGGCAACTGAACTTATTTGTACATAACTGCCTCATTATCTTTCTTTGGTTTGCATTTTGAATCTCATTTATTTAAAAGTCCATTAGTCTATTTCCTGCCAGATTAGATGTAGATACCCTACCAGGTCAGCCCTGGTCCAAAGAAATAAATAATGAAGCAGTGTGAAGTGCAGTGCCGGAGCGTCTGGCTGGAACTCATGTCTGGATGTGGCCCAGGGATGTCACTGCCACACAGAGATTAACTAATCCTGCAACTTGTCACACACTCCTTTCTCAAACCAGCACTGCTTTACAGTTAGAGTAAAACAACATATCACTCAAAGCAAAAATACTCATTTGGAACACTAAGAGAAAGAGACAAAAAAACAAACTAGAACTGCAAGCAGTTGTAACCGGGGTCCAAGCCCCTGGCAGAGAATAATCGACCAGAGTCTGAAATTAAAGGGACTTGCGGTTACGGAGATATGGATGTCTAGGGGAGCGTTATTTGATATACGATTAATTCTGCCACCTAGAGGCCGATTTACAGCAAATGTTATTCAGGGCTTCGGGAAGTTGTGCCGCATAAGTCCCCAAGTTTGGTCTTGATTGGCCATTCCAAACCGAGGCAAAATATCTTGCATTTGAAAATGCCATTGAAATGAATGGGATTTAATGAGAGATTTCAGCTTCGATTATAGCTGAATTGAACCAAATTTGTGAGGTACTATCAGGGGACCATGAGGAACAATTGACCCAAATTTGGGATGAATCGGACTTGTGGTTATGGAGATATAAAATGAATGTATGTAAATGTGAGTGTTTTTTGATATACGATTAATAGCGCCAACTTTTGGCCGATTGCCACATAGGTCCCCAAGTTTGGTGTTGGTCGGCCATTCTAAACCTAGGCAAAATGTGCCATGGTTGAAAATCCCATTCAAATGAATGGGATTTCCCACGGCATTTCAGCTCGATTATAGCGCCACCTAGTATTCGACGTGAACCAAATTTTTCAGGTGTCATCAGGGGCCCATGGGGAAGAATTGATGCAAATTTGGTGTCAATCAGTATATATAAATACATGTAAATCAATGGGATTATTTTTAACGTCTTTGATCTGCAATAACAGCGCCACCTATGGGCACATTAGGGTGAACTTTGGTGCCTGGAGTCAGGAGACTATGCTAACAGAAAATATATGTGCTCCTATTTTCTGCTCTGAAATGTACACACATACTTTTAAGGGGAAAAACTTTTCTGAACTGTACATCATGTACATCTACATAAACCACATTCAGTTCTCTAAATTCTTCTGTTATTGTCTTTTTAAGCCAATACTCTGACATGGAGGCAGAGAGTCAAAACTTCCTTCCTGAACACAACCTGGGCAAGAAGAAGTATGACACTGAATATGTAAGAGCTTCGTCCATCCTCCAACAAAAGTATCTTCTTTGATCACATGTCTTTTTTTCTAATTTCCTAACTGTGAACCTTTTAATGTCCCCACAGCACCAGGGTAATGCTTCCTTTGGCATGTCCGTCTTCAACCTGGGCAATGGCATCATGGGCTGCGGCATCCTGGGTCTGTCCTACGCTATGGCCAACACTGGCATCGCCCTGTTTGTGTACGTTTTTATCTTTTGTATTCAGCATTAACTGGGATCTTTTCCTCTTTGCTCTTTGAAAGTATTTTGGCATTATACAAGCAGGACTTTAGAGGTAAAAAAATCATCGAATAGTGATTTGATGGTAATGCCATGGCATAAACATCTACAAGGCACCTTCAGGCATCAGAGAGAAAACAGTCACAGAGGGTGATGTTTTTAAGAAAGGAAAACAACCACTCTCTGTGGTTGAAAGTTTACAGTTTGTCGTTGTTACAGTATACTGTAAGTACTTGATATCATGTTCATTTTTAATGGAAACAGGATGGAAAAAGTTCTCTTCAAGGCAAATTATTGAGTTTTAATACCACACAAGTAGCAAAGACACTGATTCCTCATAAAAGGTCATCTAAGGCATATTAGTTGAATCGAAGCATATGAAGTGATAAAATACAAGCGATAAGGATGTCAGAGGCAGGCGAGCGGGAGGCCAGAGGTTCAAAGGAACTGGAGCTGCAGCATCCCAACGGTGCTCAGAGGAAACCCGACAGGGAAACCTTTTGCCCTTTGCAACCCTGCTGCTGACCCTTTGACTGAAAGAACCAGCAGACTAGTGCTGCCTCCAAGGTTTACTTTGCTGATAAGGACAATAAATTCAGGTTTTCTTCACAGCAGATGATGTTCCTTTTATAATAGTGACAATCTGAAGACTCTTGGGTCTTAAAGTCACCAGGGTCCAAATTCTCTGATGGCTGAAATTTTAATTAAGAATCAGTGTTTCCAGGCCCTGTGTTTATTACAAGTGTTCATTCTAAAAATTAGCACACTTCAATCAATCAGGAACATTTTGTCATTGATTTTTCTGTTCTTCCTTGTATTTCAGTCTTGTTTGTAATCAGCTAAAGATCCCTCATGTCTGTTTACAGGATTCTCCTCTCGGCTGTTGCCATTTTATCCTTATATTCTATCCACTTACTGCTGAAGGCAGCCGATGAAGGAGGTGAGACAATCCATCTTTACTCCCCAATGGCTTCCTGAAGTCCTTTTGAATGCTAAATCTTATTTTCTTTGTGTATTTCCTCTTCACAGGTACACTGGTCTACGAGCAGCTGGGTTACAAAGCCTTCGGGATGCCGGGGAAACTCGTCGTTTCCTGCTCCATCATCATGCAGAACATCGGAGGTGAGAGACTGGCATTTTAAAATCAAAGAAAACTTATTTTTAGTGGTATGTAACTATAAATTGAATATAGTAACAAATTTTCTATATTTATCCAATATGTGTTTACAAGGGATAGGACGCTCGACACTGACGTGTCGACACTGTGTCGAGCAGGGCCGTGCAGAGACCTTTGGAAGGGCAGGTGCTCAAAGTATAAAAGGGGCACATGGAACAAGGATTTAAATAGTGTTGTTTTCAAAATAACGATACAGAAATATATATCACTCCTTGCTGATATGCGTATACTGATGCTTCTATCGGTAAATCAACAAATGCTGTGACACAGTTTTGAGAAAGATACACAGGCAGGGAAATGCACATTTTGGTGAGCAGCGGCTCAAGTGAAAAAAACGGCACTTGTCATGATTATTTATGATTTTTTTTGACAAAATGTTAAATATATTAACAAAACTCTTACTACCTTACCAATTTATTTTGATTCCCACTTTTGCAAATGTTTAACCCTCAACATTTTTCTACAAAATAATCACACAAGAGCAGCAACAGCAAAGTCAACCCTGCCATGATGTGCATGTTTTTTATGCTACTAGTATATTTAGAATAAATGACTGCACCAAGGAGAGGGACATAGTTTCTCTAATTATTTGTTTATTTTTCACAAGGCAATAAATCCTTTTAATTCTTTTGGTCTTATTGGATCACATAACACTTAGTTTGTTAGGACTTGGTTTCACATTTGAGGGAGGGCTGTCTGTATCATGTAAAGATCTATCAGCATGCAACAAACTAATGGAATGGATAGTTATTAGATGAGGAGCCTCTACAATCAGAAATATAAAGTTACTGCTTAAGGCAGGACACTTTTTCATATAGTGGTCAAATTTCAAATTTGGGTCTATTTTGCTTCCATGTCTTCTTTTACTCTCATGGAAAGAAAACTTCCAAAATACACATTTAGATGGAGTTTACCCTGTATATTAAACAGAACATTTCAGGGGAAAAGAGTGTTGATGTAAGTCATTAACTGGGGAAGGTCTGTGGTGACATGATTTAGTTATTTTCTTTAGCCCATTCACCTGCAGTGACTTGTCAAATGTGTGCAAATTAGCACATTTTAATTAGTTAACGCCTAATTTGCATATCAATGTGGCGATCGTCATTACATTATTAGACACAAATTTTACTGTATTCACCTGTTGTGTCTCCATTAAGTAGGCAACAGTAACATTAGCCTGTATGGCCAACCATGATCCTTAGCTTGACTTTAGCTAATTATTTTAGCTCAGCTCATGAGTCATGCATGTTAGCAATGAACTCGAGGCACTTTTACTTTTGTTGGTCTTTAGTTCATCACCACTCACCTCCGCACAAGCCAAGAAAAACACTGCTGGGAGGGGCTGCTGCGGGTAGAGACGGAGTAGAGAGAGGGAGAGGAGAGAGAGAGAGAGAGAGAGAGAGAGAGAGAGAGAGAGAGAGAGAGAGAGAGAGAGCATCGGAACTGACAAAGTCTCATCTCCCGACCTGATATTTAGATTTTTTATTCAGTAAATATATTTGTTTGACAGGAAAGTTGTGCGCAAACAGGAATAGATATACTGTATATATAAATTCATTTATTTAAAAAAAAAGCATCCTGGAAAAAAGGGCACTTTCTCTTGAGGAAGAAAAAGGGCAGGTGCTTGAGCCCCTTTTGATGTCTATGTGTGCACGTGCCTGGTGTCGAGATCCCGAAGCACAGATGTTTCGAAACACTGCTTCAAAGCGTGGTTCAAAACGTTAATGTCACGTGACCGCAGTAAAGAGAGGCTTCGGTGCGTTTCACCCCTGTTTCGACAGGTGGCACACCTGCCGCTTCTACGCTTGATTCACAGTGTTTGGAACAAGTCGTACTTAACCCTTTAACTCTCAGAAGGATTAAATTTGACAGATTTGTTCCAAGGACACACGATCCTTTGATTTATTGGCAGGAGCGACGTGCAGTTGTATATCCGCACCTATAGGCCTATATGATTGCTAAAAATACTTATCTTTGCCAGCAACAAATGTTCCATGTGACCAAACTTTGGGATGTCCATTACAGTATGAAAAAAACCCAACTCAGCCCCGAAACAGCTGAATATTTCTGATTAAAATTCTTGACATATAATAAATGTTAGACATTGTTCCACTTTTCATTTATCATTGTTCAACTTCAACTTTACTCAGTTACAGATTTTTAATCCATTACACCTCATCACTGCCAGCACTCATTATTAATTAATATTACACTAGGTCCTATATCTTTCCTGCTAATTATCAGTAGACCTCTCTTAAGCTACTGTATAATACTGTAGATATTTACATTTTTAGCATATAGGCTACTTTATTATATTCTCTACTCACTAACTTCAACTGCTTATTATTTCTATTCCTTTATGCCTTGTGAGTATCTGCAACAAAGAATTCACCCTTGGAGATCAAGTATTCTGGTTCTGAAAATGAATAGGTTGTCTCTATGGGGTAGTGGCTAAGATACATGCCTCTGGTCTAAGTTCATGGGTTCGATTCCCACGTGTCCCTGAGCAAGACATTAACCTCTAGTTGCTGCAAAGATGCACCCTCTGACACAGCAATTGTGAGTTACTTTTGATAAAAGTGTCAGCTAAATGAGTGAAAACTTCTGAAACACAGATCTATTTTATTTAGACACACTTTTATTCACAATTGCTTCAAACATTACAGTGTTTCACAAAGCCTCTTTGCCCATCACCAGGCACGTGCACACATAGACATCAAAAGGGGCTCAAGCACCTGCCCTTTTTCTTCCTCAAGAGAAAGTGCCCTTTTTTCCAGGATGCTTTTTTTTAAATAAATGAATTTATATATACAGTATATCTATTCCTGTTTGCGCACAACTTTCCTGTCAAACAAATATATTTACTGAATAAAAAATCTGAATATCAGGTCGGGAGATGAGAATTTGTCAGTTCCGATGCTCTCTCTCTCTCTCTCTCTCTCTCTCTCACTCCGTCTCTACCCGCAGCAGCCCCTCCCAGCAGTGTTTTTCTTGGCTTGTGCGGAGGTGAGTGGTGATGAACTAAAGACCAACAAAAGTAAAAGTGCCTCGAGTTCATTGCTAACATGCATGACTCATGAGCTGAGCTAAAATAATTAGCTAAAGTCAAGCTAAGGATCATGGTTGGTCATACAGGCTAATGTTACTGTTGCCTACTTAATGGAGACACAACAGGTGAATACAGTAAAATTTGTGTCTAATAATGTATGACGATCGCCACATTGATATGCAAATTAGGCGTTAACTAATTAAAATGTGCTAATTTGCACACATTTGACAAGTCACTGCAGGTGAATGGGCTAAAGAAAATAACTAAATCATGTCACCACAGACCTTCCCCAGTTAATGACTTACATCAAGACTCTTTTCCCTGAAATGTTCTGTTTAATATACAGGGTAAACTCCATCTAAATGTGTATTTTGGAAGTTTTCTTTCCATGAGAGTAAAGAAGACATGGAAGCAAAATAGACCCAAATTTGAAATTTGACCACTATATGAAAAAGTGTCCTGCCTTAAGCAGTAACTTTATATTTCTGATCGTAGAGGCTCCTCATCTAATAACTATCCATTCCATTAGTTTGTTGCATGCTGATAGATCTTTACATGATACAGACAGCCCTCCCTCAAATGTGAAACCAAGTCCTAACAAACTAAGTGTTATGTGATCCAATAAGATCAAAAGAATTAAAATGATTTATTGCCTTGTGAAAAATAAACAAATAATTAGAGAAACTATGTCCCTCTCCTTGGTGCAGTCATTTATTCTAAATATACTAGTAGCATAAAAAACATGCACATTGTGGCAGAGTTGACTTTGCTGTTGCTGCTCTTGTGTGATTATTTTGTAGAAAAATGTTGAGGGTTAAACATTTGCAAAAGTGGGAATCAAAATAAATTGGTAAGGTAGTCAGAGTTTTGTTACATTTAACATTTTGTCAAAAAAAATCATAAATAATCATGACAAGTGCCGTTTTTTTCATTTGAGCCGCTGCTCACCAAAATGTGCACTTTCCTGCCTGTGTATCTTTCTCAAAACTGTATCACAGCATTTGTTGATTTACCGATAGAAGCATCAGTATACGCATATCAGCAAGGAGTACATAATGATATATATTTCTGTATCGTTATTTTGAAAACAACACTATTTAAATCCTTGTTCCATGTGCCCCTTTTATACTTTGAGCACCTGCCCTTCCAAAGGTCTCTGCACGGCCCTGCCCATCACTAGTGTTTACTCACAAGCTAAAACCTCCTCTCCTGCAACTTACTTTTCCTTCCAATGGAATGACTCAGCCCGTCACCAAACATTAGACATCACTATTATTGTAGTGGAGTTCCATTCATGGACAGGACATAGCTGATTTTACAGGAAAATGTAGGCCTAACTGCATTTTTTGTCTTTACAGCCATGTCAAGCTTCCTCTTCATCATCAAATACGAGCTGTCGATCGTCATACAATTCTTTGTGGGAGCCAACAAGTATGTGATCAAATATTTTATTAGCTTCCAAACTCAGAAAATACATTTGATAAACTGCAGGCAGAGCAATGATTAATCAATAAGTTGTCAACGATTAAATGAATCGGCAACTATTTTGATAATTGATAGTTGGTTTGATTATTCTTTTAAAGAAGAAGGTTAAATTGATTGTTTTGGCCACCGTGCTGCAGCTCTTGGGTCTTAGCAATCTTCTTATAGCCTAGGCCATCTTTATGTAGAGCAACCACTCTTTTTTCAGATCCTCAGAGAGTTCTTTGCCCTGATGTGCCATGTTGAACTTTCAATGAAAGAGGGAGCGTGAGAGCTATAACTTTAACGCACCTCCTCCCCATTCACACCTGAGACTTGTAACACTAACGAGTCACATGACACGGAGGATGGAAACTGGCTAATTTTGGATTTTGGATTTGGATATTTTCACTTAGAGGTGCACTCACCCATGTTGTCAGCGGTTTAGATTTTAATGGCTGTGCGCAGGGCCATAACCAGAGTTTAGAAATTAATGAGGTCAAAATTTTCATGATAGAGCCTATTCACATAAATATAAACAACCAAAGTTATACATAACAGTCATACAAACTAATCTATAATGAAATACCTACAAAAGGGACCAGTCAGCAAAAAAATACTTTTATTTAAGATGAATTTTGCTTTTTTGTGTGTGTGTGTGTGTGTGTGTGTGTGTGTGTGTGTGTCGCCTCTAAAACATCTTCGAGTATCTTTATCTCTTTCCCGCAGTGGACAAAGCACTGTTTGGTTAAACATCACTGCTTCGCTTACTAAAATTCCATGAAATAAGATACAGACACTCAAGCTATGATCATGTCTAAAGTGCAAACAGAGAGATCTTGGTACACTAATCTATCTTCACAACATGCATGAGGCTAAATGTATTTCAAATGTAGCGTACAACTGTCATCTCAGGACTATAGAGTGGAAATGACTTGCGCAGGCTACGCAATGGGCGCTACGGTTACTATATGTCAATAAAATACAGCAGGTTAGTGCTGAATTCTGGGTTGATCTTACAGCCTAATAATTTGACATCAGCAGCTGTTTGCACTACTTTGTCACGTTTATAGGAGCTGCGTGTGATGCACTGATCGGCTCTGACAATATCTGAATACTCATGTAGGCCTCCGCATAAAACATCCACCCGCTCTCCACCCCAACCCAATTGTTTTCTCAGATTTACCCCACATCATTTAAAAATGGTGTTATGCTGCTATGGCTCGTGCGTAAATGCGCATCTCGGGTTCATATGGAGATGCTTCACCCTATTTCACCAACCCAGAAATTCACTAAACGCCCGCAAACAGCAGTCCTCTCAGTTATTGTGTGCACAACGTTTTCGTGTACTTCAAATGTTTCCCCAGCTCTGGGCAGTGATGGGGAAACAGTTGAAATGAGGTTTAAGTGACTGTGTAATTAGCTGCGTCCACATGGCCCTAAAGCCCTCATTTAAGTGTAGCGTGTCAGTGATTTTATTAGAATTTTTTTTATTAATAGGCTATAACCTACATATAAATACTCGTAGCCGGTTACGGTCATGGCTGTGTGGTGTTTTATTTTGATGGGACAGCCAATTTGCACTGTTGTACAAGCTGTACACTCACTACTCTACATTGTTGCAAAGTGACATTTCTTCAGTGTGTTACATGAAAAGATATCATCAAATATTTACAAAAATGTAAGGGATGTGCTCACTTTTGTGAGATACTGTATATAATATTCCTGCCATGGTATTTCAGTGCAGGTTAAAAAATTTGACTTTGAAGCTCCGAATTTGTTCCAATGTTAAAATTAGATGAGGATGCGTGGTAAAATAATTGTTAAATTATTTATGATTTATCATTTACATTACGAAGTACAGCTTGCTAACACTGACAAACAGCCTTCATGTTCAGAATTTTGGAAAAAAACAACAAACAAACAAAAAAACTAAAGAAAAATGTAACACAATTGACAAAGAAACATAAATCTCCAGTCACATAATGATTAATTAATATTTAGCTGTATCACTAACATGTTTTGTCATGTTGTGTTTCAGTAAATGGTACACTGACGGTATCTACCTAGTGCTGCTGGTGACACTCGTCATAATCCTGCCCCTGTCACTGCTCAGGAACGTGGGTGAGAAAAGTTTGTGCATTGTGATGCACATGCGTGTGTGAAAGACACTGAAATTATAAAACAAAACAAAAATGAGCATTGTACAGCTTTAAAATGTAATAAAATGTTTGCATTCGGTTTCCCCACACACACACACAGCTTACCTTGGTTACACCAGTGGTCTGTCACTGTTCTACATGATGTTCTTTTTAATTGTGGTGAGTAAAACCCATCTGTTCCCTCCACTCACACACACACACACACACACACACACACAAACACACATGTATTTCCTACCCAGTTTTTCCATGAAATCTGAGGCTCTCCTCTGGATTTATTTATTGGAAAAAACAACAAGCTAGAGTCATAAAACACTGTAACAGAACAAAACGAAATACTGAAAATGCAATTTGTCTTTCTTTGGTATCTAAGATTGGGCTTGAGGTGTTGAATTGTTATTTTAACTGATTTCTCACTGTGGTCCTGTTTCAGTGGGGTTTTTGCTTCCCATGATGCAGTTTCAAAGGCTTTTTAATCAGAAAGAAACTGAAGATTTACTGAATATCAGCCCAAAACGTTAGCTAATTTAGCTTAAATCTGTTATCTCATCCTCCAGGTGATCATCAAGAAGTTCCAGATCCCGTGCCCTCTGCCTAAGGACATATCCCACCTGAACACCACTGCTGTGGACTACAGTGAGGACACATGCACACCAAAATACTTTGTCTGGAATTCTCAGGTGAGGCTCTGAGATGCATAACATTTTAATTCAATTTTCAGTTTTATTTATATAGCGCCAAATCACAGCAACAGTTATCCCACAGCGCTTTTCACAAAGAGCAGGTCTAGACCATACTCTGAAGTTATTTACAGAAGCCCAACAATTCACACCAAGAGCAAGCACAAGACGACACAGGCAAGGAAAAACTTCCTTTTAAGAGGCAGAAACCTCGAGCAGAACCATGGCTCAGGGTGGGCGGCCATCTGCCTCGACCGGTTGGGGGTGAGCGAGAGAGAGAGAGAGAGAAGGACAGAGAGAGCAGAGGGAGGCAACCTATACAGTATACACATAGAGGTACAGACAGTAAAAGTAATGTTGCTATAGACTGAATGAAAAATGGTACAGATATTTATAGTTGTGTTAATGATAATAATAGTTGTGTTAATGATAATAATAACCACCTCATAAGTTTGAGGTGGTTTGGGCATCTGGTAAGGATGCCTCCTGGACGCCTCCCTAGGGAGGTTGTTCCAGGCACGTCCAGCTGGGAGGAGGCCTCGGGGAAGACCCAGGACAAGGTGGAGAGATTATATCTCCACGCTGGCCTGGGAGCGCCTCGGGATCCCCAGTCAGGAGCTAGCTAATGTGGCTCGGGAAAGGGAAGTTTGGGGCCCCCTGCTGGAGCTGCTGCCCCCGCGACCCGACCCCGGATAAGCGGTTGAAGATGGATGGATGGATGGATAATAATAACAGTAATAATAGCAATAGGACTAGCAACAGCAGTTGTAATTGTAGCAGAGTGTGTCGAGTAGGAACACGGGGGCAGCAGGAGACTCTCAACCACAGATCCAGACTCCACTGGTCCAGAGCCAGGAACACCTGCAGGAAGTGATAGGAGGAGAGAGGAGAGGGACGAGAAAGCACACGACCACAGGAAAGGGAAGAAGTCGAGTTAGTAACATGCATTAATGGGATGAGGTTGCACACAGAGGGAGAGGAAGAAGAGGAGAGGGGAGCTCAGTGCATCATGGAAAATCCCCCGGCAGTCTAGGCCTATAGCAGCATAATTAAGGGATGGTTCAGGACTCACCCGAGCCAGCCCTAACTATATGCTTTATCAAAACTCCAAACTGGAACCTGGTTCCACAGGAGAGGTGCCTGATAGCTGAACGCTCTGGCGTTCCACTCCCATTCCCACTCTCCCATTCCACTCTAGGAACCACAAGTAATCCTGCATTCTGGGAGCGCAGTGCTCTGGTGGGGTAGTAAGGTACTATGAGCTCTTTAAGATAAGATGGTGCCTGACCATTGAGAGCTTTGTATGTGAGAAGAAGGATTTTAAAATCTATTCTGGATTTTACAGGAAGCCAATGCAGAGAAGCTAAGACAGGAGAGATATGATCTCTTTTACTGGTTCCTGTCAGAACACGTGCTGCAGCATTCTGGATCAGCTGAAGAGTCTTAATGGACTTTATCGAGGAGCCTGATAATAAGGAATTGCAGTAATCCAGCCTAGAAGTAACAAATGCATGGACTAGTTTTTCTGTATCGTTTTTAGACAGGATCTTCCTGATTTTTGCAATATTACGTAGGTGAAAAAAGGCGGTCCTTGAAATTTGCCTAATGTGAGAGTTAAACGACATGTCCTGGTCAAAGAGAACTCCAAGATTTCTCACAAGCCCCTTTTCCACCAAAGCATTTTGAGAGCCGGTTCGGAGCCGGTGCCTACTCGCGAACCAGTTCTTTGTGTTTCGACAGCCAAAGAACCGGTTTGTGGCCAGGAAAACTGGTTCCAAAGCGGCACCAACTGTTTGCTGGACTGGAACCGTTCTTTTACCTCGTACACAGTGATGTATTGACGTCGTTCGCTGGGCTCTCTAATCAGTGGAAAAACAAACAGGTTCTTAGAAGGTTCGCAAGTTGAACCAACTTTGAACCAGCACCAGTTCCGAACCAGTTCTGTTTTGGTGGAAAAGAGGTAACAGTGGTGCTGGAGGCCAGGGCGATGCCATTCAGGGAAACTATATCTTTAGATAATGCTTAGGCCCCAGAACAATAACTTCAGTTTTATCTGAGTTTTATATAAGTTTAACATTAGAAATTACAGGTCATCCAGGTTTTAACATCCTGAAGACATATTTGAAGCTTAGCTAACTAATGTTCTGAGTTTCATCTGGCTTGATCGATAGATATACAGTAAGTGAGTATCATTTGCATAACAATGAAAGTTTATGGAGTGTTTCCCGATAATATTGCCTAAAGGAAGCATATATAAAGTGAAGAGGATTTGGAGAATTGAAATGTGTATTAAAACAAAAATCAGATGTAATATTTTGCTGATGTATTCATTGTTGTTCTTTTTTCCAGACTGTCTACGCTGTTCCCATCCTGACCTTCGCCTTCGTGTGCCACCCTGCCATCCTGCCCATGTACGAGGAGCTCAAAGAGTGAGTGCACGCAGTTTTAATTTCATCGTGTTCACCCAAACTTTAAACAGCAGCTGCTTTCTTATCAGTGTTTTCACATGTAATTTAAACTCAAGATATTAAATAATAAAATCTGTGTTCTAGTGTCTAAATGAAACACCCCCTCTTCTCCAAACAGCCGTTCCCGCAGAAAGATGCAGGGCGTTGCCAATGTGTCCTTCCTGGCCATGTTCATCATGTACCTGCTGGCCGCCCTCTTCGGATATCTGACCTTCAACTGTGAGTCTAAACCATCTTTTAATGTGTGGTTGAATGTATGGTGGCAGGCATTTAGCTGACCAGTTTTGACATGAAGCACATTCTATAATCCTAAAGGTAAAAGATAAAGGTACTTTATTATCACATACACATACATGTAGCGAAATTTATTCTCTCCATTTAACCCATCCCTCAAGGGAGCAGTGGGCAGCCACTGTGCAGTGCCCGGGGACCAACCCCAGATCTTTGTCAGTGTCTAGGTCAATGGCACTGACTGAAGAACCTAACATGTTTTTTTTAATTTTACCAAATAGCAACAGAGACAGTGGGGTCCCAATGGACCAAAGCTTCCTGCCAGAGGGGAGAGTCTGAAACAGTTTGTGTCCGGGATGGGAAGGGTCAGCCATAATCTTTCCTGCACACCTCAGACTTCTGAAGAAATGGAAGGTTACAACCAGTCACGTTCTCTGCTGACCGAATGATATGCTGCAGCCTGCCCTTGTCCCTGCCGGTCGCGACAGCGCACCAGATGGTGATAAAGGAGGTGAGGATGGAGTCAATGATGGCAGTAGAAGTGCACTATCATTGTCTTTGGCAGGCTGAACTTCTTCAGCTGCCACAGGAAGTTCATCCTCTGCTGGGCCTTCTTGGTGAGGGAGGTGATGTTTAGCTGCTACTTGAGGTCCTGGGAGATGATGTTGCCCAGAAAGCGGAAGAAGTCCACAGTGGCGACTGCGGAGTCACCCAGGATGATAGGGGAGGGTGGGGCTGGGCCCTTTCTAAAATCTACGAGCATCTGCACCATCTTCAGAGCATGAGCTCCAGACTGTTGTGGCTGCACCACGAAACCATGGGTCAATCTCCCCCAGAGATGAGTGAGCCCAATGGAGCTTTTCCTGCAGCATGATGCTGGGGATGATGCTGTTGAAAGCAGAGCTGAAATCCACAAACAGGATCCTGGCGTAGGTTCTTGGGGAGTCCAGGTGCTGGAGGATGGCATGAAGGGCCATGTTTACTGCATCATACAGACTGTTGGCTCCGTAGGCAAACTGCAGGGGGTCCAGGAGTGGGTCTATGATGGATTTAAGGTGGGACGACACAAGGCGCTCAAAAGACTTTATTACCACAGAGGTCAGGGCGACGGGTCTGTAGTCATTTAGTCCCGTGGTCCTTGTTTTTTTGGGGACAGGGATGATGGTGGAGGCTTTGAAGCAGGCTGGCACACAGCTTGTCTCCAGTGAGGTGTTAAAAATGTCTGTGAACACCGGAGACAGCTGATTGGCGCAGTGCTTCAGGGTGGATGGGGAGACAGAGTCGGGGTTTCTGCCTCCTGAACAGTCTGTTCACATCCCTCTCTAGGATGGTAAGAGAGGGGGAGGAGGATGATGTTGGTTTGTGGCCGATGAGTGGTGTGACGGGGGATGGTGTCACGTCTGTCCCATTGTCTTTTAAAGCGACAGTAAAACTGGTTCAACTTATTGGCAAGGCGTGAGTCATTCATGGAGTAGGGGGATAGAGGTTTATAGCTGGTGATCTGTCTGAAGCCTCTCCTGACAGAATCAGAGTCATTCCTTGAGAACTGGTGTTGTAGTCTCTCTGCGTACAGCTGTTTAGCATCTCGCACCGCCTTGCTAAGCCTGTACTTTGACTCCTTAAACCTGGCCTGGTCTCCACTCCTAAACATATCTTCCTTTTCCAACCTCAACTGTCTGAGCTTACCTGTGAAGCAGGGTTTGTCATTGTTATAACTCACCCTGGGGCGTGTTGTAATGCAGCTGTCCTCACAGAAGCTGATGTTGGACGTCACAGCCTCTGTATCCAGATTGTTTGTAGCAGTCCTGAACAGTCTCTACAGCTTCACTGGTCCACTGCTTTGATGTTCTAACTACAGGTTTACACAGTTTTAGTTTTTGTCTGTATGCAGGAATCAAGTGAACCATGCCGTGGTCAGAGTGTACCAGTGGAGCTCGAGAGACGTCGAGATAGGCACTGCTTACTGTGGTGTAGCAGTGAAAGCAGTGAAAGTGTTCCACTATTCGGCAGGATACTTTGTGAACTTTCTCTATTTGGGGAGTTCATGGCTGAGTTTTCCTTTGTTAAAGTCACTAAGAACAATAACTAAGGAGTCCAGAGAATGTCTGCTCTACCCACAGTATCTGGTCGGCCAGAGTGCACTTGCGCGTTATGCACATTGGCTTGAGGTGGAATGTAAATACCGAGCAGAAAGTATCTAGCAAACTCCCAGGGGAAGTAGAATGGTTTACAGTGTATAAGTAATTATTCCAGGTCATGAAAACCAGCCAGTGTTGATGATACCGCCACCTTTTGCTTTGCTGTAGAGTTCCAGTTCGCGGTCTGCTCTATAGACCTGGAAGTCAGCCAGCTGCAGCGTGGAGGCCAGTATTGATCCACACAGCCACATCTCTGTGAAGCACAGAACAGAATATGAATAAAAGTCTCTGTTTTTCCCCACCAGTAGCCGAAGTGTGTCTAGTTTATTGCACAGTGAACGCACATTGGAGAGATAAATTCCCGGTAATGGTGTGTAGTGTCTGCATTGGCGTAGTCACACAAGCGTACCGGACCTCCTCCCCCTCCTCCGCCGTCTCACTGCATGAACAACAGAGTGAAGTCTTGATTAGAATGTCCAATAATTTCACTCATGACACGAGAAAAGCAGCTCCAGCAGGGGACCCCAAACTTCTCTCTCCCGAGCCACATTAACCAGCTCTAACTGGGGGATCCCGAGGCGTTCCCAGGCCAGCGTGGAGGTATAATCTCTCCACCTAGTCCTGGGTCTTCCCCGAGGCCTCCTCCCAGCTGGATGTGCCTGGAACACCTCCCTAGGGAGGCGTCCAGGAGGCATCCTTACCAGATGCCCAAACCACCTCAACTGGCTCCTCTCAACCGAAGGAGCAGCGGCTCTACTCAGAGCTCCTCATGGATGGCCAAGCTTCTCACTCTATCTCTCGGCCCCTCATACCCACGATCTCGTTCTTCTGGTCATGGCCCTGCCTTCAGAGCCATAGGTGAGGGTAAGAACGAAAATTGACCGGTAGATCGAGAGCTTTGCCTTACAGCTCAGCTCTCTTTTTTGTCACAATGGTGTGGTAAAGCGAGTGCAATACCACCCCCGCTGCACCGATTCTCCAGCCAATCTCCTGCTCCAATCTCCCCTCACTCGTGAACAAGACCCCAAGGAACTTCAACTCCTTCACTTGGGGTAAGGACTCATTCCCTACCTGGAGTTGGCACTCCACCGGTTTCCTGCTGAGAACCATGGCCACAGATTTAGAGGTGCTAATCCTCATCTCAACCGCTTCGCACTCTGCTGCGAACCGATCCAGTGAGAGCTGGAGGTCACGGACCGATGACGCCATCAGGACCACATCATCCGCAAAAAGCAGTGACGAGTTCCCAAGCCTACCGAACCACAGACCCTCCTCGCCACGACTACGCCTCGATATCCATGAATATCACAAACAGGATTGGTGACAAAGCGCAGCCCTGGCGAAGGCCAACCAGGAGCGCTGGAAGTCAGAGCACTGGAAGTCAGTCGCAGCTGGGGGTGCTGAGAGGAAGTCAGCCTAAATAGTGACCCAATAATAAATACTGTCCGAATACTTTTGTTTTGTTGGTAAACGTGAACACTTATTGTTGAAGCAGCCAAAGCAATTAAAAACACTGAACTAATGTATAAAAAAACAAAGCGAGGATGAAGGATGGATCCAGGTCAGAGAAATGACCCACGTCCAGGTTATTATAACATTAGATTAATATAATAAAGGACAGTGAGGATCCATTTCTGCTACTTCATACAGAGGAGTGTATTTGATGTACCGAAGCGCATTCACGCTGTCGACGTTCACATGAGACAGCTGTCAGTCTGTTTGTCACTTGTTTATCACACTCCATGATAAACCACATAATTATACAATGTTACAATCACACTCATAACCATGTCGGCCTACTCGTATCCCATGCTTTTCTATCTAATGATTTTAGCCTAGAACCTCAAACAATGCGGAAAGCCAAAAGCTGTACAATGTGCATGAAAAGACGGCTGAATCAGCAAATATGCATCAGTTCAATTACTTTAATTCTTACAACTGCTGAATTCATGGGCGATGGGAAATATTTTATATTAGATAAAAAGAAAACCGGCCAACTTAAGATAAATATTGTAAACATCAAAGCAACCACAGAAATGACGCACAGGGGAGAGAGAGAGAGAGAGAGAGAGAGAGAGCACAGATGGACTGCAAAAATGTGCAAACTATACCATAGCTTTTGGGTGAGCTCAGTTTTTATTTTCCCGGGATGGGATGATTCTTACTGCTGCTGCAATCGTGTAGGCCTGGGACTGAATGTGAAAGTAGGCTATCTGCTGGCTTTGTCTATCTTATTATTAGGCTAATTATTATTATTACATTTAACCATTTTGCTACAATTATGCAACTACTACAACAGCTGCTGCTATTGTTGCGAATTCAGATTTTGAGAAAGGAGAGGCTGGGTCCGATGAAAATTAACAAGACAATTTAATTACAAAATAGGTGAATGAAAGATGGCATTACAGAACAAACATAAAACAAAAACACTGCAGTGGACTGAAAAGTTGTTCCTCCTTTCAGATTAACAGCTTCCAGTCAAGTCCTAACAGACTAAACTAAAGCAGCCTCCAGCAGTGGACTGAAAAGTTGCTTCTCCTTCCGGATCCACAGCTTACAGTCCTGATTCTCACAAAATGAATTGTTAATATCCTCCAGGAATGTGGGAGGGTCCTTTTTCCTACAAATGGCTTTGGTCCATAGCCATTGGTCGTTTGGTTAACTTCTTTCGTCACCCAATTAGGAAGGGTGTATCTTACTGTTCTACGTTGCTATTGGTTGAACAAAAGAGCGCCAATCCCAGATGTGAAACCCCCCTTCGATCTGCAGGAATAAACAGTCTTTTGCTCTAAACTAATCATAGAGAACAACAGGGCTTGTCTTTAAAATGGTTGACACCCTATCTTAAGTGTCAATGAAACAGTTAAAACAAAACAGTCCTTCTGGCACTAAACAAAGAGGTGTCAGTTTTCTTCACATTACAAAGAGGATACAGACAATGGTTTAATCAACATCCTGATGCAATCGTCTGGCCTAAAATCCTGCAGTTTTACATTTGAAGGAAAACACTGAAACACTGGAATACATTAAGTTTGTTGTAACTTTTTAAGACTCAACACTATGTATCGATCTGACTGTTCATTTCGCCATGAGATGGAAGAATTTTGAAAGTTGCGTGGCGCTGCGGAGAGCCCCTAGCTGCATTAGGGCTTGCATCATGTGTATAATCCATCCAGCCAGAGGGAACAATCATGAACTGTTCACAGCGGTGTAGCCCTGTGTGCGTACGTCCGTGTGTGTACTCCTTGTGATCGGCAAGGATATGTGATTCTTGTTTTGATTTGATTAACTAAAAAAATCAAACATAATCAAACCTACACAGTCTACTCTTCTCAAAGTCAAAACCTAAATATTTCAGTAGGCTATATTTTAATGATCTGTTGGCAATTAAAATTATCTTTTTAATTGCCTGCAGTTAAACAATAGACCATAGAAAAAGCAGGGGGTGCTGCAGCACCCTCAGCACCCCCACTTCCTGCGCCATTGAGGCCAACCCTCAACTGGAAAGAGTCCGACTTACTGCTGAGTACTCGGACACAGCTCTCACTTTGGATGTACAGGGATTGGATAGCCCTGAGGAGGGCCCCCCTCACCCCATACTCCCGCAGCACCTCCCACACTATCTCCGGGGACCCGGTCATACGCCTTCTCCAGATCTACAAAGCACTCCCAAGCTACTCGTCGTGAAAGTAAAGAGCTGGTCATTTGTTCCACGAGCGGGATGGAAACCACATTGTTCCTCTTCAATCTGAGGTTCGACTATCGGCTGAACCCTCCGTTCCAGCACCCTTCAGCAATAGAGGCTTTGAACATTGCCCACTCTTGTTCAATGTCCCCAACCTCCACAGGGATGCCAGAAAAGCTCCGGCAGAGGTTTGAGTTGAAGATCTCATGGACAGGGGCCTCCTCCAGACGTTCCCAGTTCAACCTGTTTGGGCTTACCGGGTCTGTCCAGAGTCTTCCCCCACCCTTTGACCCAACTCACCACCAGATGGTGATCAGTTGACAGCTGAGCCTCTCTCTTCACCCGAGACTCTGAAACATGCGGCCTCAAATCAGATGAAACAATTACAAAATCGATCATTGATCTTCGGCCTAGGTTGCTCTGGTACCACGTACACTTATGAGCATCCTTATGTTCGAACATGGTGTTTGTTATAGACAATCCATGACTAGCACAGAAGTCTAACAACAAACACCCAGGGAGGCCGTTCCTCCTGATCTCGCCTTTCCAGGTATCTCCATCATTGCCCACATCCGCGTTGAAGTCTCCCAGCTGAACTATGGAGTCCCCTACTGGAGCCCCATATATACAGAACTCCATTTAGCGTCTCCAAGAAGGCTGAATACTCCAAACTGCTGTTTGGTGCGTATGCACTGCTGATCTTCAGATGGATGGTGGGTCCAAAGGATGGAGAGGGGGGTGCCACGTTGCTTTTTCGGGCTGGGCTCCGTGGCAAACCACCAGGCACTCGCCGGCGAGCCCTCCCTCTGGGCCTGCCTCCAGACGGGGGGGCCCCAGGCTTCCTCCAGGCAGGGTCTCTCCTCCCCTTCCTCGTTTCATCAGGCGTCTTTATGAACCATTCTCAGTCTGGACCCTCACCTGAAACCACTTTGCCTGGGGAGGCCCTACCAGGAGCGCTAGGCTCCAGACAACACAGCCTCCAGGATCACCGGGGCACGCAAACCTCTCCACCACGATAAGGTGATGGTTCCCGGAGAGGGAGTAGGTTTGGTGTTTTTACACATTTACTGGGGCAAACACCATAAAACAGCAACATTTACACTTTTCTTTACTTAACTTTACTGTACCTAGAGTTTAACTTTTGCACTCTAATGAACCCTTTCTTCTTAGGCTAAAGTATTTAACTGTTTTTAGTATGTTCCCCAACTATAATAAGACTAAGAGTCTATAGCCATGCTAGCCTCTTTGAGGCTGTACTTTGTGATGCTGATATTCATGAAATACACAGTTTATCATGGTTACCATCTTACTGTGTTTTAGCTTGCTAACATTTCCTAATTAGCACTAAACACAAATTACAGTTGAGGCAAAGGAAAAGGAAAAACTATGCCATACATGTTTCCTCATTCCGATAAAGGTTACGGATTGGAAACACGTTTAAGTGTCATGGATCCCTTTTCTTTCAGCTAACTCACTAGCTCCAGTTTTGGCAGCGTTGCAGGTTATTGTTGGTACACTCACCTCCCGTCTTTCTAAACGTGTCACATGTTGCGTTTGTGAATCGAGCTGCGCGTGCTTTAAGTCTAAAGGGTCTCTGTGTTTCCACACAGTGAACGTGGAGCCTGAGCTGCTGCACACCTACTCCAAGATCTACAAGGATGATGTGTTGCTGCTGATCGTCCGTCTGGCTGTGCTGGCTGCCGTCACTCTCACCGTCCCCATGTTGGTTTTCCCTGTAAGTGTCAAAGAGATCGAGCACATCTTAGATTATCGCTGGTACAAGGATTTAGGGGATCTTGAAGGATAACCTCTCTTTTTGTCCCTCTCTCTCTCTGTAGACTCGGACCTCTGTAAACCAGCTCCTGTGCACCTCTAAGGAATTCAGCTGGATCCGCCACACCATCATCACTGTGGCCCTGCTGGCCAGCACCAACACCCTGGTCATCTTTGTCCCCAGCATCAGGGACATTTTTGGCGTCATTGGTGGGTGTCTTTGTGTGTGTAAATGTGTATGATGCCTCAAAAAGCATCTCAAATACCAAAAATGGCTAAAATGCCAAATGTCTCCCGTCACATAGGCGCTTCTGCTGCTGCCATGTCCTTCATCCTGCCCTCAGCTTTCTACATCAAACTGGTCAAGAAGGAGTCCATGAAGTCTGTGCAGAAGATTGGGGTAAGGAGTGAGATCTTACATCTACAGGGACATTAGAGAATTAGCAGAAACTTCACCAGACAGCTGTTTATAGAAGCTTTTTATGCAGTTGTAGTCACCTTGAGGCAATAGTTTAACATTTTGAATAACAGACTGATTTGCTTTATTTCTGAGAGATCAAAGTTCTCTTCATATTTGTCTGTTCAACATGAAGTTGTAGCCAACAGTTAGCTTAGCTAAGCATAAAGACCGAGTGGAAACAGCTATTGGCCATTCCTTAGGCTTTATATTGAACATAAAGACAACAGAAAATCTTCTCATTTAACTGTTGCAAGAAAGTGAATATGCAGATTAGCCAATTTGTTAAGCTCTTCCTTAAAGTCAATCAGTGTGAACACTAAATGTGAAATTGTTCTCCTCTTCAGGCCACTGCCTTCCTGCTGTTGGGCTTCCTGGTCTTCACCGGCAGCATGACCCTCATCATCCTGGACTGGATCCACAATGCCTCAGCGAGCTCGGACTCACCCAACGGACTCTAAAGCTCCACCTCTCCTGCTGCGGCCTGTCGAGGAGAGAGGAGGCTCTCAGCGCAAGACTGCTACGGCCGCGCAACCAACAAAGATCAGAAACCTATTGTAAAATGAAAAACACAAGAAGTCACTTGTTGCTCAGCTTTCACTTCCTGAGCGACAAACCATGCCATTCCATGAGAATGTATCTGAACTTTGTACAGTACGCTGTTATAGGCCACAGACATGGTGTTTTTTCCCTCTCTTTTTATCCTAACCTTTTTTCATTGTTGTATTTTCAGTGTTGTTACATACAGTTGTGAAGTATTCTGCTTTCAAAATGTTTTACAATGAAGAACTTGCTTTTCGGTTGGGTGATAAAGAAGCTTACAGCACCGCCAGAGCGAGACTGAAAGCTGGCATCAAGAAGGCAAAGCAGGGACATCAGCAGAGACTGGAGAGAGACCTCAAAACCAACACCACCAAAGATATGTGGCAGGCCATCAAAAACATGACAGGCTACAAAAGCAGGCGCTCCCCCACCATGTGTGAGGCCACATTAGCAGATGAACTTAACACCTTTTAATGCTCACTTTGATCTCCTCAACAAGGAGTCAGCTGTAGTCTACTCCACCTCCAGAGGACCGGGCCACTCTCAGTATCCACAGCAGATGTGAGGCGAGTCCAGCTGAGAGTGAATCTGAGTAAAACGGCTGGGTCTGAAAACATCCCTGGCTGTGTACTAAAAACCTGTGCTGATCAGCTAGTTGATGTTATTACTGACATTTTCAACATCTCACTGTCTCAGGAGAGGGCTCCCACCTGCTTCATGCCAGCCACCATTATTCATGTATCTAAAAAGTCTCTGGTCCGAACAACTACTGCCTGGCTCTCACCCCTATTCTGATGAAGGGCTTTGAGAAACTGTTTTTTTCAGCACATAAAAAAATCCCAGCCAGCCTGGAGCCTCTCCAGTTTGGCGGACTCATCTCCTCCACTCTAGTGCTCAACACTGGAGTCCCCCACGGCTGTGTGCTCAGCCCCCTCCTGTTCACGCTGTACACCCGCAACTGCATCCCCCGACGTGGAGAGAACTCTGTTGTGAAGCTTGCAGACTCTTAAATTCTAATTCATCCTCAGCACTGCTCGAGGGACAATGAGTTTATTTCTGTTTATCGTTTTTCATTATTGATTCTTTATTAATGTATATTGCCTACTATGTAGAAGAAGGGAGTTACAAACTCAATTTCACTCTATAACTTGTTATATTATGTACAAAATAAAACTGCCTACCTACCAAATTTCATAGCTCAACGAACGTCATCTGACACTAACTTAACACCAAATTGTTATTGTCTATTTTTGACTGTGAATTCAATGTATTATTTAGTGTATATATATATATACACACACACACACACACACACACCCTCTAAACAATGTCCAAGTAAAATCTAAAACAAGGACTGTTGGTATTCTTTTATTCTTTGAGTTCATGAGCAGTTGGAGTCCTTATTTCATTTACAAGAAGCAAAACTTTAAATGTTCTTTAAAATAATTAATTGTGGTCATCAATGTATGGTGATGCTCGGTTGAGGTACAAAAATATACTTTCAGAAACATTTAACTCAGTCTTCATTGAAGACTTTTTTTTCACCACTGCATTTGTTGCTATTTTGCCAAATATGTTCTGGCTTGTATAATTTAAATGGATTGATGTGCCAAAATGTCTTTAACAGGTTCATGATCTACCAGCAAAAAAAACACATCTGCATCAAGCCACCAGCTAATACGGAGTGATGCAACAGCAGTTTTATGAAAAAGTTATGCTAAGACATACCCTTAGAAAAACCTGTGTAAAATAATCATTTTTCATGGTATTGGTATAAAATTTAAACTTAGGACTAGGTAAGGCTTTATGCTGTGGCCCTACAGTGTTTTCTAACTAGTAAGTCCCAGCTATAGTTGTCTGAATGCATTTGTTAGCAAACATTTTCAAGCAGAAACAAAAAATATATTATAAGGGGACCAAAGTGTGCCATCCTCCACACAATTACATCAGACCATCAGCCTAAACCATTGATACAAGGCAGGATGGATCCATGCTTTCATGTTGTTTACACCAGATTCTGACCCTACCATCTGAATGTTGCAGCCGAAATCGAGACTCATCAGTCCAGGCAATGTTTTTCCAATCTTCTGTTGTCTAATTTTGGTGAGCCTTTGTTAATTGTAGCCTCAGTTTCCTGTACTTAGCTGACAGGAGTGGCACCTGGTGTGATCTTCTGCTGCCCATCTGCTTCAAGGTTCGACATGCTGTGCATTCAGAGATGGTATTCTGCATACCTTGGTTGTAACGAGCGGTTGTTTGAGTTACTGTTGCTCTTCTGTCATCTCAAGCCAGTCTGTCCTTCCTCCTCTGACATCAACAAGACATTTTCTACAGGAAATCCCAGTAGATCAGCAGTTTCTGTAATACTCAGACCACCCTTGTCTGGCACCAACAACCATGCCACGTTCAAAGTCACTTAAATCCCCTTTCTTCCCCATTCTGATGCTCGGTTTGAACTTTAGTAAGCTGTCATGACCACGTCTACATGCCTAAATGCATTGAGTTGCTGCATTGTGATTAGGTGATTGGCAATTTGTGTTTACAAGAAATTCAATAGATGTACCTAATAAAGAGGCTGGGGAGTGCAGATTTTAATTCATTTTGCATATTTTGAGAATAGTGGCAGAATTTTGAGGGAGGCAAATTCACAATTTAGTGAATGTCTGTAGGAGATACTGGTGATTTATTTAGAATTTTTGAAGTTTGGAATGTGAAATATCTAGAACACTTCCATTGTGTTTATTTGTTGTAATAAGCCACAATCAATGAATTAATCAGTCATTGCCAAATTTTATGCATCAACTGACTACTGGCCCTAGACTGTGAAAACTGAATTTTGGGCAAATTCATGCTGCTGATTACATAATAATCAGCCACCCCTAGTGTGGAGCGAAGCATAGACCCAGCATTCAGACAGATGTTTGATTACAATCTCTTAAGCCAATTTTGATTCATGGTCATTTAAATAAATCTGTCCTTAAAGACACAGGTATAAAAAATGTATCATTTCAAAACAGATTAATAAGTATCAGATATTCCTTGATAACTTTAGATCACCAATGTCCGTTGATGATCCTGACTAAGCTTCGGGATGATTGGACTAGCATAGTTAGACGAGTTGTGAAAAATAGGATATTGAGAAAATCTCTGAAGATTCTCCTACTTGTTTTGCCACAGGATCATAATTACTTATGTTTCTGAAGGGATTATTTAAATTCCTAAATAAGTTAATTCTTTTGGGGCATTAACATGTGTATAGATCAGGGGGGCCCGCGACCCGACCCTGGATAAGCCGATGAAGATGGATGGATGGATGGATGGATGGATAGATCAGGGAAAGTCTTCTGTTTTCTGTAATCAATAATAATAAGAAATGTTTAAAGTTATTGGTTTTAGAACCAGAGAACTGTCCACATATCCTCAGAAGATGACAAAGTGCCTCCACTGAGGTTCCCAGGTTTGTCAAAAACAAAACATCACCTGCAAAAAGAGATAAACAATGTTTTGTCTATGATTTCAGATGACTGACATTGCCATGGTCATGGGTTCAATGGCAAACAAAAAAAATAAATAGGACATAGAACAGGCCCGGTGTATAGATCAACAAAGTTTAAAAGGCTTTGAATTGTCATTGTAGGCATTTTTGCTACTTGCTCAGTGTGTAATAATTTAATTCATTGTTTCCCAAATCCATACATTTTTAAAGCATCAAAAAGGTATCTCCATTCAATTCTGTCAAAAGCCTTTTCGGCGTCTAATGATGATTGCATTGTCTCTGGCATTTTGCTCAGCATACACTGTGGTACATTGAACAGTCAGTGTGTGTTGTTTTCATTATTGTTTTGGGGTCACATGGCAGTAGAGATATAGGACGATATGATGCTCTCTTTGAGGGAGATGACCCTGTTTTAACAAAAGAAACTGCTGCAGCTCTAGAGGAAGAGCTATTATTCCTTTTCAAGGGGTTCATTAAACATCTCAAGAAGTAGGCAACAATTTTCCTGAGATTTTCTATATATATATATATATATATATATATATATATATATATATATATATACATATATACATATATACATATATATATATATATATATATATATATACATATATATATATATATATATACATATATACATATATACATATATATATATACATATATATATATATATATATATATATATATATATATATATATATATATATATATATATATATATTTTTTTTTTTTTTTATATATATATATCTGTTTTTTGAGATTTATAGAGATTTTCATAGCATATTGTAAAAGCAGTGTTTGTTTCAACTGGATCAACTGTGGTTTCCTCATCTTCTAGTTTAATGGATTCAATAGCTCTGTTTGCCTGTATCCTTTTAATTCTCCTTGCTAGCAGCGTCTGGGCTTTCTCCCTGGTCACAATAGGAGTCAGTGATAAAGTTGTTGTTCTAACTCCCTACTTTGTGTTCAAGAGTGTCCAAATGTTCAAAATATACTAGATATATAGATTTTTTTTATCCCTCCTCTTTTATATGCTTTGAATGGCTCACATTTGCAAAGTTTGAGTTTGAGTTATGTTTAAAGAGAAGTATTCATCATATGTATTTGAGAGGCATGATTAGTATTGGATTTATATTCAGTTTTTCAACAGAAATGGGATCTTTATGAATAAATCATAGCATATCATGACACCCCCCAATGTACCAGGTCCTCCATCATACAGTTAACAGGGACTTGTAGTCCACCTCAAAAGGGCCACTAGGGGGCCTTAGTACTAGTAAACAAAAGACAAATTTGACAACATGTGTAAGCACCATTGTTTCTGAGAGGAAATTATATTCAATTTCTTCTTGAAAGAAAAATAACAACGCTGTCCTTTTTGTAAACATGCTGCTTTGATCTAGTTTGCAATTTCAGCCTGAAGACGTAGTTTTAAACTCTGAAATGGTTTCATGCAGCCTGTGTTAAACTTCTACACTGGTATAACTTATTAAAGATAATGAAGACAAAGTCATCGTACTTCGTTAGTATTGTAAACCTGCCTACTTTCCTTTTTCAGAGAATCATAAACATTTCTGCAGTTACTCAGTGCCCTCAACAAATAAAGACACCACCATAGTCTTGGGGTTATAATTGTTCTCCAAGTGCAGACTAACAAGGAAGTCTCATCAAGCATGACTGCCGTGTTAAAATTAAAATGAAGCATTCTCTTCACTTTTTTTTTCTTAACAACAGTGCTCCCTAGTGGTCAACAGAGGACACACCACAGCATCAGACAAGTTCACTGAATGTTTTATCCCACACAGATTAAATATTTATATAACGCTGAGCACCAGGATTATCAGGGTGAAAAGAAAGGGTTTCAAATGAGTTTACTGTGAAGACATGCCAGGGAGAAACACACCGTGACTTCACCAACTTCTTACATTCTAGCCTGTAACTGAGCTCAAAAGTCTGTTACTGCCCTTAGAAACATTTGAAGATTCTCACAACAAGGTCAATTAAGTCGCTGCTTTTGATTTTATCAAATGATCGAGATCACCACTTTTAGTTTGTCCAGTTGTCATGGAATTGTAGAAAGAATTCTAGACTTCTTGTCCATGTTGGCTCAAAAGCTTCTAAATTTATGATCATTTTTCTCAATGTTTCACTCTGCTACCTTACTGTAGGCCTTAACCTCTGCTATTTCAGTGATTGAACCATGTTTATCTAGCGCTCTGAAAGGCCCTGCACAACCATGGAAAACCTGATACTACAGACAGCGGTTGATTGGCGATCTCCCCAACTCTCACTGTAGCTTTGTGGGCCAGGACATTGTACCTTTAATTACATTTTGACTAGGCAGCAGACATTACTAATAACACTGGCTCTGTTCTATTCAAATGTTCCGGTAAGCATCAATCCCATGACCCAGAAACTGAAGCAGCTAAATGAAATAATTTATTGTATTGTTTACACTGGAGCTTTTTCTACGGACACGTCAAAATGTCTTCAGCGTAAAAAGGCCAATTCTCATCACTTCATAGTCTGATGATATAATTCCCTGCCGTCAACCTGAGATCTAATAAACCAGATTAATTGAAAACACCTGCGTGCAGGACCTTTAATCACCCGGGACTGCATCCTTCAATAACAATGTCTCCTGACGATGTGTTGATTGACAGCACAAGCTGCTGACATTTTGATTATTTATAGCGAGCTGAAGCTCTGCTAGAAGCTGTCCAGCCTGCAACTTCAGAAACACCAAAGCAACAAAGATGGAGACAGACTTTCATCTTTAAAATGGAGGCGTTTCTTTCCTCCACGCGACGCCTCTGACAAACACACAGAGCAGATCAGGAAGCAGCTAATTTATTTCACTACTTTCTGGATACTTTGCAACGTTCATGTTCACCCACTGAAATTTATTACACATTCAGGCAGGGGGTGGGGGTTCATTTTATGTGACGTGCCCCCCCTGGGCCCTGTTCCTTACAGTACACACTCACTGCTGATCGGCCATCGCCCTTTGCGTCTCCTCAACCAATCAGGGCCCTGATTACAATCACACTCATCAGATGATCCAGCCTGTCATTGGGCCACAGAGATTAATAAAGGCAATGCACTGTTTTTTAAACTAGGCTTTCATCTGAAATATTACAGAACATTTTTAAAAAGAACATTGACATTATTCAATTAATAAGCTATGCGACCAGGGCGCCATATAGGAGAAAATCTCGTACCATCCGGCACCCTGGGAGAGGCTCACCACTACATGAGCTGTCGTCGTTCACTGAGCGTTGCATCTTTAGTATCAACTGTCCCTCCCCACCCCCCACGCTACCCTGCGCTCCTTACAGTAGTTCCCAAGTCACATAATCTATGCAAAATAAAGGGCTCTTGCATTACAATTTCTGATTGGGTAATTCTTTTTCTAACAAAATATGAAAATCTATAGAAAAAAATCTTCATCTTTCAATAAAAGGTAGAGATATCAAAAAAGAAAATGTCGGCTCTCCGTCTTTCAGTTTGGAGGCCAAATTCCAGCTAGAGGAAATTGCACTTGAGCAGCTGAATGGGTCTGTGAGGGCATCGCCACGGCAGCAGCAGGCCGGGATTTTATTTCTTGCGGGCGTGCTTGTATTTGTCCACATAGGCCTTCACCAGGTTGGCCACCTTACTGGAGTTCACCTCACCACTCTTGCTGTGACACACCTGAGGGAAGAAAAACAGCGACAGTCAAACAAACTGTCATGTTTAAGGCAAATATTAGCTGCCAGCTGGTGAAAAACACTTACTGGAAAAGAACACACATTAATTCTGCATCTCAAATTCCTCACCCCCATGACAATAAACCCCTCCCCTGAACAGTAATTTTCCAAATTAAGCTTTTCAACCGTAACAAGGCATAGCAGCAACCTGTCCAGCCTTGGACTTGTCCACGCTGAAGCAGTGAGCATCTGGCTGTAGTAAGAAATACTCTTTTAGCTTTACTTTAGCCTTACCACTACAAAAAACACGAGCATTAAGTGTAAGGACTGAATTAAACAGTGTTTATCTGCTCTAAAATAGGCTGCAATTATTAGCATGCCCGGCTAGCTTCATAACTACAGCAGTAACGGAGTGTTACTTTAAAAGCTAAGGAACACGTCATTATCCACATTATTTTGTGGGGTTATAGGTTACATAACAGAAAAGCGCCATTCACAACTAGCATGTTCACTGTGTAGTACTTCCCCTATGTGTGGAAGCCGGCCCTGGATGCTATCAGAGTTTAGGCTAACATTAGCATCGCTGTCTTGCTTTTTATTTGATTTGAGGACGTTTACGCTCCAGCAACACCAGCCAAACTAAGATAGAATTAGTTAACAAATAGAATTTGCATAATTAGCTTGCTACAGTCGACAAAATCAACGCCTGCTTTTGTCTACCACCAAAAGTTGCAAAAGATGTCAATGGCAAATCTGTTACCCATACAATTGTGAACTATATCTGTATCATGCCTCGATAGGTGTAGCAACAGTAACTAAGGGGGGGCAGGGCTTAGTGAATGGTCAATTAGGGTCAGAAATTCTCAGTGAGACGTGTTTACCTTCTCGACCGCTTTGCGGACAATCTCTTTGTACTCCTCCTTGGTGATTTCCTTCCTTTGGTAAAAGGGTTTGATGGCTGTCTTCACTTCATTTATAGCTTTCTCTTGGATCTGTTGTTTCTAAAGCAGAAAGAGGAAATGGGACTGGTTGAAAAGAAAACAGTTCCTTGAAACATTCTGTGATGGAGTGACAGGTGGCTGCAGGATACCTTTTCTTTTTTGGAGCTGTCAGCTTGAGCCTTGTTATACTGGCCAGGCTGAGTTGTAGAGGATGGTAGCACTTGGCTGGGTGCCAGCTGGCCCTGGGTCGCCAGGGCCTTGGTTGGGGTGGGAAGAAGGGCAGGTTTCCCATAACCCACCATTGCATTCGCCATCTAGGGCAAACCAGACAACGAGAATAAGCATTGTGGAAAGTCTGCTTAACAGTACTTGTATTGGTTTTTCTTTTACATTGTATCAGGGATGGAAATTAACACCCACCAAATGCAGGTAGATTTTCCTTTTGGCGGCCAATTGTAGACAGTGAATAGTCTGATAAGAAGGTTTAAGTTGAATGATAAATGAGCATCTTATTTAGAAAACAATTTACTGTTATGTTTAAGTACATTTAATAACAATAATAAAATTTTGCTTCAAATTTAACTCTGGCCTCTTCTTTAAGTTTGTATTTGACAGAATACCTTATTATCTGATTAAAAAGGATGGAAACAAATGTATATGTGACACGAAAGGCAATTTATTTTTTTTAGCCGGTAAGGAATATTACCGGTGGATCTACCAGCCACCTTGGCAGGTGAGCCAAAAAGTTAATTTCCACCCCTGCATTGTATATACAGAGTCTCAGCACTGGTCCCGTCTCCGTTCATTATATACCATACCTGTGTCGTGTAGCCATCAGGCGGAGCTGCTGCTGTCTGGCCGCCTTGCTGCATGGGTGGAGGCGGTGGGGGAGGCGGTGGAAGGCCCTGAGCCCCGACAGCGGGGACCTGAAGCAGCGGTACGGCAGGGTGGAGGTGCACGGGGACCTGAGGAGGCATGGCGTACGGGGCTGCGGGCTGCAAGCTGACCGGCAGGGCTCCTCGAGGGGCCTGCATGGGGTAGTGATGGTGAAGAACATTCAGCTGAGGAGGAATCATGTTCATCACAGGCACCGGAGCGTTCCCCGGGACCGCCTGGGGAGGAGGCTCGCTTTTTAGGGGGATCTGGAGAACAAGAAAAATTAAATCAAGAACCTGTTAGGAAAAACTTGTCGTCCTGTTAGAAAACCAAAACAGCCCCATTTTGTGGGTCAGGATGGTATATTTAGTGATATTAAATTCATTTATAAATGATGAAATGTGCATGAGAGGTTTCACAGAAGGTGTTAATGCTTTTTTTCCTCAACAACAGATATTGAGACAGTAAAACAATTGTGAGGCGTTCAAAAGGAATAAATTAACAACTTCAAAGAAATCGCTCTTTCCTCTCAAGTGGAATGAAGCGCAGGTGCCTGGGGGTCATTTTTGGGTAATTTGTGCCTGTTAAGTTTCTGCCAGCTACAGCTCTAAGATTATCTTTCCCTGCTAGCCTGAAAGGGAACATTAATCCCCAACATCATTAATACTGCTTGGATTGTAGAGAGAAAGAGCGTTTGGCTGACATATTAGTTGCTTTATCATCATAATTTCTCTAGCGGTAGCAGTTTCGGACTGGTGATAAATAAGTGTACGGAAGAAGCTTGGTTTTAAAGTTGTTAAAGAAAAACTGAGGAATGTTTTGACCTGCTGCTGCTGCTGCTGCGGCTGCTCCTCCTCCTGCCGGTTCCAGCCTCCTGGTCCTCCTCTCTCCCTCTTGGAGTAATAATCCTGAACATCTGCGGGTAGTGTCCTCCTGACAGCCCAGCTAGACGCCGATGACCAGCCTGACCGGTCGACCATAGATTCCCCGACTCAGACTCTTTCCTCCGCCACCGCCCGGTTTTCGTTGAAGCGGCTGTGCAGCGTCAGTCCCTGAATTGTTGCCTGTACCTGAGAAGTTGTTTCTGGGCTGCCAGCGGCTGTCGGCTGCTTCATCCGACTGGCTGAAGAAGCTACGGTTGCTGCCACCACGCCCTGCGCCCCCCCGGCCGCGTTCAAACCCTCCGCGACCCCCACGACCCCGTGGCTCTCCTCTGTTCCCGCCACTGCTGCGGTTGTCTTCCCAGCGTGAGCCACCACTGGAGTTCCTCTCAGCATCCGCGCGACTCTTTTCTGTAACCCAGTCGGGATTTTCCGACCAGCCCTGGCGATCAGGGGAACTTTCTGTAGGCACACCATTTTCAAAGCGCCCAGAGCCTCCTTGATACCGCCGTCCCTCACCACCAGACCCACTGCCCTGCCCAGACCTCCAGCCGCCCCTACGCTCTTTCCTCTGAGGAGATTGCTCTCTAGAAGCTGGCCGTTCGGGGCTGAGCCCTCGTCTGTAGGTCCTTGTTCTGGATCGTGACCTAGAGCGGGACCTGGACTTGGACCTAGAGCGACTCCTGGATCGCCGCCTCCTCCTCTCACGACTACGCTCCCTCCTAGAATAGTCTCTCTCGCCGTCCCGGTCCCTGTCTCTTTCTCTGCTGCGAGCTCGCGATGAGCGGCTAGAGGGCGGGCTGCCGTCACGTTCTCTAGACCGTGAGCGCGTGCGCCTGGTCGTATCTCGCTTGGAGTCCCTCTTAGGGGACCAGGTAGAAGATGGGGAGTGAAAGCGAGAGCGCCGCTGTCTGCCGCTCTTCCTCTCTTGGCTCCTTCTCTCTCCTGTTGGTCCTTACGGCTCTCGTCCTCGGGGACTTGGCTTGCAGAAGCAGGAGGTTCCGCAGCAGCTGGGGAAGCGCTCTCCTTCGGTGGTTCAAAAATGGGATCGTCATCATGCTCACTGGTGGGTGAACTGCAGTCCATGGGGACAACTTTAGTGTCATCCTGAGATGTACTGTCCTCCTTGGTTCCTTCTCCGGGCTGTCAACTACTGAAGGCTCTTCTGATCCAGCCTTTTCTGTGCCAGCGTCCTCGGACGCTTTTGATTGTGGGACAGCTAAATCATCCTCTGACTCTCCGGCAGAGGGGGAAGCTGGTTGTGGAGAGTTCTCACACGACTCAGCCTTCACTTCCTTTGAACATTCTTCATTGTTGAATTCTTCTGACTCAGCACATATCTCCATGTTGTCATCCTGCTCTGCCTGCTCCTCACTGTGTGGAGACATCAGGCTCTCCAGCAGAGCTGCTATGAGAGTCAGAGGGTGATGGCGGAGTCCTTTTCTCAGAGTCCTTTCCTTCAGAGGAAGCGGGGCTTGCTGGTTCCTCCACCCCTCCTCTGGTCAGCCCTCAGAATCTGACCCGGGCTGTTGGGAGCAGAGTCTGAGGGAGAAGACGGGTCATTGTCTCCCTCAGCGGGTTTCTGTTCATGCTCATCAGACGGCTCCTGAGTCTCATCACTGTCCTGTGCCACATCGTTACTCAAAGGTTGAGTAACGCCTCCTTGCTCATCAGCAGAGTTGAAACCGTCCTGGTCTTCATTTAGGCTCCCCTCAGCATCAGACTGCTGCTGCTGGGAGTTGTTCAGATCCTGCTCCTGATCAGTTTTGTCTTCTTCCTCCTCCTTGTCCATGCTGTCGCCTCGACCACCCTCTTCCTCCTCCTCTTCACTTGCTGCCGGGCTGCAGACGACTTCGGGAGATTTTTTTTTCCTTGTCGTGGCTTTCCGTTTCCCACTCGCCTTTCGGTTTGTTACCCGTTTGCCCTTCCTCTTGGCTGGCGCCTGAGAAGCCCTGCCTGGCTTGGCGGACTGGCCGGTAGACGAGTCGGACTCTGACGAACTGGACTGCGGCGGTGATGGGTCAGATGCAGGAGCCTCTTCCTGCGTTTTACTGTTGCGTCCAGATCGCCTCGTTGGTAGAGACTCTGCCTCTTTGGTGGGAGCTTTGGAGGTGGAAGCTCGGCCGCCTCTCTTCTCTCCTCCTTTGGGACACGTGATGGCGCAGACAACACCCTGAAACACTGTGGGAGAGAAGTGAAATGAACAAGGCCTGACAGTATTTACAGAGACAATCAGCTTTTCTTTCCAATCTTCAAGAGCAGCCTTTTGTCTAATTATGGGTCATTTAAGAATCTATCACATCATCCAGAATGCTTACATTTTTCTGTGTTAAATAATTTGCTTTTGTATGTTTAGCTGCCAACCATGTCTAATTTATCATATAACAAAGTATGATTTGTATTTGAACCCCACCTATAAAAAAGGGAACAAGATTCTGACTGATTCTAAATAACAGTCAGATGCAAATAATGAATTTGCATTTGTGCCCACCCTGTAACTTACACATTTACCAATCTCAAAAAAAGAGATTCACACCAAAACCTGTCAAGACTCACCAAAATGACCAGGGCCAAACAATGAACTGGAGGTAAAAGGAGATGAGCAGTGTCCAAATGGAAATGGGCTGGGGTTCCAACCAGTGGGATGGAAATTCTGCCTGTAAAACCACAGATAATCAAAACACAAAAACAACTTAGGCTCAAAGACACCAGGGCCCGTGATTCATAAAGAATCTTAAGGCTAAGAGCAGCTCCTAGTGACGTAATTCTAAGAAAATTCTTAGAAAAGTGGGCGTTTACTCTTAAAATTAAAGAAAAAATCCTAGTAAAGAAAAAAGTAATTCAGAAAGCATCTTAATCCTTAAAAGAGCTCTTAAGCTCAGAATTGTTAGGAGCACGGACGAGGACTTTTAAGAGGCTTAAGAGTTTCTTTAGTAGAGGAGAAAATGGCAGAAAGACGAAGAGGGAGAAGAAATGTGTTGCAGACAACAGATGACAGTGAGTTAATCAGACGCTATAGATTAGATCGTGCAGGGATCGTGTTTGTGACTGATCTTATTAGAGATGCGCTAACATCTCCGACACAGCGCAATGAAAGTAATCACTACATTATGATATTTGGCAATGCAGCGGTGATGATTTGGGTATGTCAAGCTTCTGTAAGTGTGATCACACAAACAATTACAGCACTTTCAGAACCTCTTATTGTGTCGCAGTTCATTTTGTTTTCACTGGACATTCCCACCTTGCAGGCTCAAAAAACTGCATTTATGAATATAGCAGGCTTCCCTCTTGCGCACAACGAGAATGAACCATTAATAGTTTGCGCTGTACGCTCCCTTGTCTGCTTCTCGCCCCATGCTGTGACACCCGGCCCGATCTTTTCCTTTTAGAATGGCCTTGTGTTTATCCACTAACTGGATTAACAGTAAACACTGTTCCTCTGTCCAATTAGGCTTTCTCGCCCTTCTTGGTTTTGATTCCGTGTTTGATCCATTAAAACCAACATTCAAACCACCACTTAAATAGAAACGCCAGCAATCAGTGTAACTGGAAAGAGTGGAACAATTTTTATCATTCCAAGCCAATCAAATACCTGATAGGAAATTAAGAGCATGGTAAATAAAAAACAGGATTTATATACACATATATAATGTGTGTGTGTGTGAGCAGAGAACGGTCAAATAGGAAACATTACGCATGTAATTTCCAAAGTAAAGGCTTAGAATATAACCTACACTAGAATCACTCTTTTTTTCCTTCTTGGACAACCAACCAATCACAGTCTTCAAAAGATTGTGTCATACATAGCAACGGGGTCAACCCCCGCCTCCTCACTAAGATAAACGTTTTTGTCTTTTCCTTGCTCAGAGTTGCTCTCAGATCAGTCCTGAATAGCTCTTAAGCTAAGACTCCTAGGTAAAAGTTTTTTAGCTAAGATAAGAGTTTTCTGAGAGGACTCTTAGATTCTTTATGAATACGGGCCCTGGCCATTTATTATGCTTCTGTTCACATTACTACAGCTTCTATCTTGATTTAGCCACAGGGGGGTCATTTCCTACTGGTGAGAGGCAGAGTGCCAGCAGTTTGGTAACAAGTTGTAAGACTGAACAAAAAGGGAGCATGCATTATACATGAGTGGGAAAACCTGCTGCCTCAAGATCACACAAATCAAATGAGCCCTCCCATAGTGAAGGTTTGAAACAGAGTGTTCACCTCACCTGCACAGCGGCGGAAAGTGAGGCGGACCATTTATTTGCAGGAATTTTCCTGTACAGAGAATTAGGAGGCAACCTGGTACTTCAAATTTCCTCCAACTCTCGACCGGTGTCTTCATAAACGCTATTTTCTAATAAGGGTTGTACTGCGGATTTCTGTCATTGGTAACTGCGGCTGCAGCGTTATGCTGATGTATGGTAATCAGAGCAGTGGTCTGGGAAAGATGCTGCCAAAAACTGTTTTCCCCTGATCCGATACATTTTATTATAGTTTAAAATCGCCCATTGCACATGGCAGTCTGCGTGTGTGCACGCTACTCTAGGCGCCTTTACATATGTGACTGAACACCATCCTGTATAGTGACTACAAAGCCAGTGTGTTTGTTTACACTGGTGAAATGTAATGAAATAATCATCATATTTTCTAAAATCAACCTTCTAAATTTAGTCTTTTCTAAGTGTGAGGGGTTTACTTAAAATTCAATTTTTTTTTAATTAATTAAATTTAAAATGCTTGATCTACATAAATAATATTTTGCCAGCACAATCATAGTTTTACAAGATATGCAGAGTGTCAGTATTTGTGTTCATGTTCTCAGTCTCTATTTAATTTTAAAAAAAAGACATTACGATACGTTACGATACTTGTAAAATGTGTTTGCTTGAGCCAGGTGAAGGCGCCGTACACATGCACGTGATCAGGTCAGTACCACCTCGCCTCATTTTGAGCCAAGAAAAATACAGATTTGCATGCTGTGGAGGTAGGTGTGCAGCAGGGCGTGCTGTGCCAGTGGCTCCTAACAGCCCGATGAAACCGTTTAACCGTTTATTCCTGGTAGGTTCTGTGGGTGTTCCCACACATTCTGCTTTAAAAACATCATAACAGAGAACATAAAGAAAGCATCTTAAATCGCTGAGCCCTCTTTCAGTTGCACTCAGATCAGAATTGACTTAAAGGAGAAAACTGCTGTTTGGAGTGAACATGGACTTTGAGTAGGGTTATTCATAACAACAACAACAACAACAAGGCAAACAAAGCAATATAAGTGCTCAGTTAGGATTTTATTACCTTGAGGTGCCGTTAGCCGGGATGGGAGCAGCAGGAGAAAGCCACGGACAATCTTGTGCCTGGGATTTGCACTGTTTGAACGCAGTGTCGTATGGTATGTCTTCTGCCACCCAAGCGGGTTCTGCACTGCAAGAGGACGAAAACAAGACATGGGTTTTTTTATGAACTACTTCAAAATGTTAAGACTGAACCACTTACACTTTAAGCCTGATTTATACTTCTGCGTTGAGCCTACGCATGCAGACACGCAGTTATACCTGTGCGTTGTGCAATTACAACGCCAAAATTACAGTTGTCGGTAGCTTCCACTGTGCTGACTTCTGCCACTGGCTAACGTCCAGTTCAGCTCTATGCCAATTTGGATGTGGGTGAAATTCTAATCTTATAATCTACAATTTTAAAATGTTATTGACCAAATGGATCACATTCTATTAGGTTCCAACGTGTTACAGCCCCTGGATGGGTTGCTAGTTATATTGACTTCAAAACACGGAGCCCCTCCTGAGGGCTCGGAGGAAATATAACGCTACCAAGCCGACAAATATCTGTTCTTGCGGTCCGCGTTGCTGCAACGTGTAGTTACATTTTTGGGGAGGTGCTACAGCATAGGATTAGGGCTGGGCAATAAAATAATGATAATTATTGCAATATAATATTCCTCAATAACAATATAATTAATGTTCAATATTGTCAATAAATATTTGGTTTAATATTATATTTCTTGAAAAAGATTTAATCATAGTAGTTTTGAATGTTCTACCTCAGATTCGTTCAGTGATCCACTGTTTGGCATCATGTTTTTGTCACATTCTGACTATAGAGAAAAGTTTAACCACATAATTAACCATCTGGTTTCTTCAATTTTCACTCAGGAGCAAAAATCTGCCTTTAAACTTGAAAGAAATAATTTGATTTGAATATCAAGAATTTGATATGTATCGTGATAAATATCAATATTGAATGATATGAAATGTTTTATCGTGGTAACATTTTTGGCCATATCGCCCAGCCCTGCATAGGGTACTCGGCTACGCGTAAGCTATGCCGTAGTTTCGACACAGAACTCTCAAATCAGACTTTAGCTGTAAGTGGACACAAATCTTAAACCCTCCTAAAACAAGATGCAGCAGATTATAATCTGTTTATTTCAGTTAAATCATGTCAATCTTTGACACTGATGAAATTTCGCAAAAATGAAATGTGTAATCTGTAATGACATGTTCAAATTCAAAAGTTTTTCACAAACAGTCTCACAACGGCAGCCATCTTGTTGTTTTCAAAAATGACTCAACGGGCAATAAGGTCACACTCCTTGTACTCCAGCAGGGGCCCTTCTTAAAAGTACTGTCCCCTGACTTATATCCATCTCTGTAAACTAGCCTACTGCAATTTTCTTTGATACGTTAAAATGCTGGCTAACTAGCAGCCCCTCCGCCCACGAGGAATCCCAAGACCCACAGGATCCCCAAAAAATACGTCAGCCTCTGTACCAAAACACTTCATTTCACTTTTTGTCTGTTTCAACCACAGGAAGCACTGCTAGCGCTTTGCTGCATTTGTCATAATTCATCGTAATATAAAAATTCATCAGAGGGAAGGCGTGACTTACATGTCCTGAGTTGATGATGTCGTTAATGAGATGCAGGGAGACGGCGACCAAGTACAGCACTCTGTTCCTCTCACCTGGAGAGAAAAACATCAAACGCTGATGAGGCCCTGAAGAACATTACACCAAACACTGGAACATGAATAATGAAAAAGGAACAAACGAAAAACACCTTTTTTCTGCTCAGTGAGGAGGGGTCATCATCTTTACCTGGAGAAGACATTTACGTTTAGGACCTTGCTGACAAAATGTGAGAAAGTATGTCACACACATTTCTGGAAGAATAGGGGGGTTTAACATACATTTCCTCACAAGTCCTTTTGTTTTGGCATCTGCTGCCCTCTGCACTTGTTGCCGTCTCACTCTTCTTGCTGGCTTACCTCTGAAAAGAAAACACCTCACAATTGTTTGTAAAACTGGTTTGCCGAGAAGTTGTGTCCATAGTGAAAAAAATTAAGGTAATAAACAGGGAATTTTCTTCACCTACACAACTTTTCTCTGATTAATCTTAAGTAAAGTCCTTTGAGACCTGCTAAAGTGCTGACCATATGACCCTATAAAAGGAAACACTGTCTGACACTCACTTGAGACAGCCTTTTTGTTCTGGATTTCTACAGCAGCAACTCTCAGCTTCAGATTGAGTCGCTCGCTTCCTCACAGGTACCTTAAAACAGTGAAAGATTTCGATGTGAAAATTTGCAAAGTTTTGCCTGACACAGATGTCAGTCAAGGCTTTGAGTCCTTGACTGACAGACGAGGACTGTAGACACACTGTAAATAAACTTTGACTAGTAGGTGTAGCTTTTAAGCCAAGGACAGGCTATATTGCAGCTGTGTTGCATTAAACCCTAACCTGACATTTTCAGGTGCGTCTTTAAGCTATTCAAAGTCCAAACGAGTAAATGAGCAAATACTTTTGAAGACGTAATGTTTTGATCGGCTTTATGCGAAGACATTCAGCCTACAGAGACAGATGACAAACAGCATGCAGACAGGGGACACTCACTTTACAGAGTTCATCATTTTAGCTGAACTTCAAAATAAAGCGTCTTGGAGATGACTGTGTTGATTTATGAAAAACAGCAGCAAGCGGCCTCCTCTGAAAGACACACGCAGCCATCATATCCTCAACTATGAGACTGACCTGCACACAGCTAAGATTCCCATCCCATCTGTAAACGTTAGTGAAGGGTCTTCTGTCCACCGGGCAGGAAGGAGCCATCTGCAACTTCAAAGTAAACGAAACAAAACATTAACACGATAGTGAAGGCTCACACCAGAGGATAATCGTGCAGATTCTGGGTCTGATGCACTCCTCACGAGAATGCTTTTGTTAAAAAGATAGATGTGTTTGCCGTATTTACTTAATTTGGTCAATTTCATTCACCAACTACGCAACATCACACATTTTGTTGCTCTAATTGGTTGTCAGTCTAATCTAATCTAATTGTGTCCAGAGACATTCTAGTCTGCACCTGTTGATAACGCCCCTTGGAAATGGAAAATGAACTGAGAGGATCTGATGCCAGGCTGTATTTTTGACATAAAAGCATCAAATTTAATGCAGAAGGCCAATAGCATTATGGGCTTAAAAAGTCATTACATTGGCTAAATCCTAAAACAAATAATTTAGATGTAAGAACAAACAAACAACAGATGACAACATTTTTTTATAAGCCACCTACACAAGTTCTAACAAACAGTTGTAAAAACAATCACACTCATTTAGATTACGGTCAAAAGTCCAAACTGGCCCAACACCGATTCACCACGACTGAGATCATCTATTTCACAACTAATGTTATCACATATTTTGTGAAGTTCTAAGTTGAGTGTAGCAGCGCTGAGCGTCACCTCTGCCCATGTGAGGAGGCATCTGAGGCAGAAGACGTGGCAGCAGCTGTCCGGCATGGCGAGCTCGCCACCTGCGAGGACGCCCAGGCAGATAGGACACCTCTCCGCCTCCTCAGCATCCGTCCCATCAGGCGGGCCCTGGCCGCCTAAAAACACAGGAGAGAAGACACAAGTTTTAAGACTATTTCTGGTTTAAAAAGCCGCATTAAGATAAAGGTTTTCAATGCAGGAATGCGAGGATATACATTAGAAGTGTTCACGCAGCATGTATCTGAACGTTTGGCAGATGACCAGTCCACTCTGGAAAACACGAAATGTAAAACATTACTGTGTAGTGTAAAGTCTCACCACTTCCAGCTCCAGTCATGTCCGCCCCCGGGCTGTCCTGATGACCACTACAACATAAATGAGGAGAGAAAATTAAAATGAAGGCGTTGTTGATGCAAAGAGCTGCACAGCTGATTAGACCCACTGTTAAGTACTTTAGGGCTGGGACAACTCACCGACGCCATCTATTATGGAAATGCAATGCTTTGCATGAGGTGTGTCTGCACTTTAAAGCGAAGCACTGCGGCAGTCTAAGCTGGGATTCCCCAGAGAGCGGCTGCAGCTGAAAAAACTTTACCCTACGACCACCTTAAGGCTAGGGCTGCACGATCAATGTAATCGCAATGTCATCATGTGCGATTATATGACTGCAGAAAGTGTGTGATTTAATAAAACAGAAAAGGTGTGTGTGACTGTGACAGTCTGCTCATTATCTCCATTACTATCTCTCGCATGTGCCCCTAAAAACAGAACCTACGTGCAATGATATGGGCAAGTAACTTTGAAGACAACAACCTACCATAACCCCCCTCCCCTCCCCTCCCCGGCGCTAATCGTTCAAAACATAGTCGGACACGCCACCAGAGCAACGAGAGCAATGCCGGTCGCTCTGTGACGTCAGCAAGAGACGTCGTCAACAGTTGAAGGTAAGACAGGAGAAAACTGGGAGAAGATAAGGAAGGTTTGGGTTTGGCTCGCAGGCCATTTAACGTTCGCTGCACCGGTGCCTTTAGTTGTTCAATGCGTTCGACTTTTCACAGACCGGTTTTGTGCTTGTCAGTAACTTTTCGTCAACTAACTGATCACAGCCTGGACAGGCCGGGATATTAAAAAATTGTTTGACGTTCTACAGCAAATCATTAAATGTTGAATAATATGATTATTGACAAGTTAGTACTTAACATTAACAAATTAGAGACCAACATAGAGCCTTTGGCTTGCAAAAGGATTAAATAATAACCCACAGAAACGAAACAGCTGTAACTGGATATAATATTAGCGGTAAAAAAGTAAACTATTATATGAAATTATAATGAATGTAGTATTTAATATGTTATTGTTGTACTATAATATAACAGTATACTATTAACTAAACATTATACTCTTTATTTAATACATTCATGTACAGTTCCTCCTCCAGGTTGTGAATAGAGACTCTGCATTAGACACATGTTTTTACATCTGTTTTACTTGCTTTAATGAGAAGTTTTGATTTGAAACCTGGTGTGTTTACATTTCCGAGAGGAGTGACTGGCGGTATTTATACCATCTCCACTTCTTGCTGTGGAGTTTTACAGCAGAACACGTGTGACGTGATATTCCATTTTAGATGAGATTTTATGTTTGGTATGAGGTTTGTTACTGATTTTCATGTTTATCTCAGCCTGTGCTCAGATGTTCGGCTCACCCCCCCTACTAGAAGATGCCTCAAATTCTTAAAAAAAAACAACAACAACAACTAAAACAAATACCATTAACACACATACTTCATGTCCAAGTCAAAAAATTCCATGTACTCCCGAGAAAATGGAAGTAAAGAGAAAGGGGGTTGTGTTTACGCCAGGTATAGTTCTATTTCTAGTAGGGAATTTGTTATTTCACTAGTTAGATCTGCTCCAATTCCCTTCAGTTCTCTGGTCTCCACAAACCTACACCTCTGGTCTCTTACTGCAAAAACAGCGGCTTGCCCCTCCTCTTCCTGTCTCTCCCTCCCTCTCTGAATGTGTCTGCTCTGTGACTTTCTCTATCAGCCGTATGTTTTAGAAAGTCACCGAAAAGACACAGAACTTGTCTTTTGGATTTTTCCACCCGCAATTCTATTTTCAGATCAGCAGGTGCATTGCATGAGGAGGAAGCTTGTCAATGACGTAATAAAAACAGACGAAACCAACACAGTAGTCAACAAACGATCTGCACTGGTGTGTCGCGTTACCTGGTCCGTGCTTGTAAAATATCCACCATGCCGACATCTTGAAACGTAATACTAGATAGCATCTCTCTCTGGATTTCTCTGCAAAATGCTAAAATGGGTTGCCAAGTATACCTGGCCAGCCGATTATAAACATGTGTCTAAGTAAAGTCTATATCTGGGAAACTCTGCCCATTTAAACCTGGCATTAAAGTAGGTCTCAAATACAGACTTAATTTAAATATGATTTTAATCTCATTACATTGACACCATAGTGTTTTCCATTAATTTACAAGACCGTGGTGGCACGCCACAGTCAAATTTGCTCAGCCATAGTTTCAAAATGAACTGAAAATATTTTTACATATCTCAAAATCATCTTGTGGCACTGCTGTATGTTCGCACACTCACACACTTTGGCATCCAACTCAACTTTTCTTTTGAGGTAATGACGGTTTCTGTCACTCGTTTGTGAGAAGGCGATTAAGCTAGTTGCACCTAAATTTGGAGTGCACATGTATTAAAGCCTTTATGGTAAATCCACTGAAATGGACCAGTGCGATCTGACAGGCAGGTTAGCGACTTTATCTTGTCTGAAGAGAGGATGTGAAGTCTTTATTTTACGAAACACGAGAACCACATCCAATATTATTTATCAAATTAATTCAGACTTGATGAATTTAGCATGAGGATACACGTGACAACGCCCGGTTTTCAAAATAAGGTGTCTATACAGTACGGAAATATGACTGACTGGATTATACTCACAGAAAGTATCAAACATTATGTGTGTCAAAATTTAAAAAAAAACAACAAAGCAATTAAATTTTAGGTAAATTACTTATCCTATTATTTGATTTAGGGTTGCTGGAAAATCAAAGTTTGTTGACCTTTGTTGCTGTTTCATCATTATTTATTATCCAATGGGTTTATGATCAAATAGTTTACTAAAGCACAACATTTTTTCCAACAGCACGCGAGTTCACGTTCACAAACACACTTGCATTTACAATTCTATGTGGTCACAATGCATTCCTGACCACTTGTGGAGATCGTTTGCCTAATCAGATCACAATCCACCCTCAGTGGGTCTTGAGTGTATTTACACCGGTACTTTCATTAAGTCAAGCACTATCTTACTGCAACCCAATCACCCAAAACGCATTGTAATGACAGGCATAAAGGGGGCCTCAGGGTTGGTGTACAGCTTAGCCTCTGACTGAACTCAGAACTCTCTACATTTATGAAGCAGATTCATAAAGCCTGGGATGGCATGTCTTTCACTCAAATAGAAACATTTTCAACTCACACAGATACATCAATATGCGTCACCCCAGGCAAATTTGCATCTAAACACATCTTTCCATTGACTTTGTGTGCAATTACACCGCCTCCAAACTTCACTCTGCGTTCTGTCTGAACACATCCCAAGAACTCATTTGGATACTCCGGCAGTATAGAAACCATTATGCGACATAGTAATGTTTTGGAACTAATACATATTGAAGGCTTAAGTCTTACAATTTCCATGTGTTCTTGTCAGCATGATATGCATTTTAAACAACCTTCTTCCAGGTCTGTAACAAAATCTGCTGTGTTGCTGTATATGCTGAAAAGCCTATACGAGTCTACTAATCAGTCATGACACAGCCACTCTTCGCTTGATGGCTGTTAAAATGACAAGTTACACAAAAAAATTGACGGTTCATACCATGTACATTTGCTTATCTGCGACCTACTTCTAAACCTTCCAAGTTCAATCTCAGAAGTGAAAGTGAAATATATTCCCATTTGATCATCACTTCGTTTGCCAACAGTGACCTAAACCCAGTTCAGACTGCTAGTGCCAAGACGTTTGACCAGTTCAAGTGTGAATGCTCTATTCACTTGTGCTTTTCAGGCTTTAACGTCCAGAATCAAGACTTATCGTTATTTATCACACTAATGGTGAACAAACCTAACTGCTGCAGGCCTCCAGCAGGACGTTACTCTAGCTGGCTGGCAATGAGCAGGAAGCCTGTACCGGAGATTTAAGCCTCTGAATGCTGACCTAAAACTGTCTTGGCTTTGACCGTTTTCATTGTGGCGATCATAAAATGTGTCAAAGTGAAAGCTGTTTAACAAACTCAGGCCACTGCCCCGGAGATGGGCGAGCCTAAGGTTTCATTGATAAACACTTCAACTAAACCATTAACTAACGTTAGCCCTGTGCTCCAACTGTCATTTCAACTTAGCACTGCCGGATAACGTGCAACATATAACGTTAAGCCTGGAAACCTCAATCAAGCGTTAGCCTAGCATTAGATATATCACAATGCTAACTTACAATACTTGCGGTGATTGGTTAAACTAAATAGCACTTCAGTAGGCAGGCAGATACTTGTGTAAGCTTGCTGCTGTTTTGAGCCAGCACGGCCTGGCTCCTGCATACACAACATTAGCACCAGCTTGATCAACCAATGCCAACTCGACGGTGACAACATGGTTGTTGTTGGTTAGCCAGACAGCTACAGCTAGCCAAAAACACAGCTGCCTAAGAGCTAGCTGGTTGTCGTTAGCATGACAACAAACATGGCTAAATAGTGTCTAATATTAGCAACGTTGATTACACTGAAGGTCATAAGTTAGCTAGCTAGCAGCAAGCAGCAAGAACATAGCTGAAGGCTAACTAGCTGCTTTGAACAACAGCACCTGCTTACGTCGCTTTTAGCTTGCTAGCAGTTTTAGCTCTAGTTAGCTAGCGGTAAGTATTACTACTCACCTTTAAGTGCTACTTCGCCTGGTTTGCAGCTACTAAATTGGTTTTAGCGTCCAAACTCCAGCTACGAATTGCTGACGAATCGCACTATCCGGGATTGTTTTGGGCGAAATACGAAGCGTAGCTTTCAGAAAGTCTCAGCCACATGTCTCGCGGTCTGGCCGCGAGTTGGTGCAGCTGTCGCCCCCTACCGGAACCGCCGAGCATTAGAAAGTAGATTGGATTTATCTATCCGGTAGCATTTACAATACAAAGAAGTAAGCAACAGCAACAGGTGGTACAGCATCCAACAGTCTATGATTCTACTTCCAGTTCATTTAATGTGGACATAACTGGCATGATATGCTTGTTGTCTCCTTTTATATGAACCATGTAACTATTGTTATTTTAAGTTAATACAAATAGTCAATATTTCACAGGTAAACAATTTTTGTTTACATTTTTACTCATTGAGCTGATCCAAAGCTAATTACATTACATTACTATATATGTCAGAGGTTGCACGCCTCTGGAACAACTAGGGTTTAAGTGCCTTGCTCAGGGTCACATTGGTAGATGTGTCACAGTGGGAATTGAACCCTGGGCTCCCACACCCAATGCACTTGTCTTATCCACTTATCCATCGCCACCCTATCAGGTTTAAGAGATACACATTTAGGTTTGTCCAGTCAAGTTAAAACAACATAATAGTACATCTCCCTTTTACCACACAGAAGTGGCCAAATCAGTATATTATCCTGCTGATTAATAGCCTACATTTAAATAACGCAGTGGCCTAGACAAGACATCACAAGGTGTGTTCACTTCTTTCATTTAACCTAAGGAAGAACTTGAAATTGGCAGTTGTGTCCATATAAATTAGCCAGCAGTGTCAGCACAGACAGGCGAAAACAAAGATAAACTGAGGCCAGACAGGTATTCATCTAGTTCACTGCCTCCCAGTGGTCACAGGGAGGAACTGCAAAGTAAAAAATACAGTGTTTGCCAACATATTGTGTTCATGTCAGTACAATCATTATGATACCCATATGTACAAATCATTATTGAGATTATTACACATAAGAATAACACCTTTCTTTTGATAGTTTTATTTGAAAAATATTAGTAATATCAGTATGCACACATCACTCTTAATGTGATTATTAAAAACAAAAAAGTCTCAGTATTGTTTGAAGTCAAAATACTGCTCAAAACTGTATCACTTAAATTAATGTTTTTCTACTAACAATGAAACAAATGACCCGTGTAATGTGAAAGGTGTCTCATACTGACAGCCTCAGAGAATTATCACCAACCCAGCTCGCCCTAGGTTATCAGACTTTACAGTCTCTTCACTTAACTAACTTCCAACTTTACTGTTTAGTTTCCGTCTCACAGCTCTCATCAGTGTCCTAACCAGACAAAACAAGCAGCTGTTTCCAGCAAATTGCTCTCATAAGCTTATAGTTTACTATCTTGCCAGCACCAAATAACCAACAAATGTAGCAGCTAGCTGGTGAACAATGTGGAGCAGTCAGCGGCTAAAGAGCTAAACACCGAAGTATTTGCATGGAACAGAAAGTTACTCCAGGTTACTTTTTTTTCTTACCTTATAAAGAGAAGAGTACGTCACCACACTACAAATTTGAAGCTCCTTCCTAAAATGCTTCAGATAGTTTAAATGAAGCTAGTGCTGCAGAAGTTGCTGCATGTTATCATTTTAATATCCAGCACTTGTTTTTGTTTAAGTCTGGGTGTCAGTTTGACATTTAGCATGCTGACTGAGTTTTGTCTAACACATGACATTTTTACATGGAAAGCACAGGAAGATAATAAAATGAACCATGGCTGAATTCCATTTAGCTTCTTTAGATTCGGGGTCCTGGTAATATGCATCTGTCACTCGGTCGTGAAGTACATGGATACTTCAACAGAAAAGAACCATCATTAATGTTATTAGTAAGTTTCCGTACTTTGATAAGCCAAAATATGGAAAGAGACTACTACAACAAGTCTGAATTTAATTTAAAAATTAATGTTATTCTTGCATTTTTAGAGAAAGGATTTGAAGACAAAAATCATGTCTTATCTTTGTGGTTATTAAAATGAGAAGTGATAGCTACCATGACTGAAAACAGAGTGCCAGCTACTGAATTAAAACCTCAGCATAAAAATACACAACAGTCCTTGTACTTTTTGATTGTGTGCAGGAACACCACAGCAATGAGCACTGAGTATCAAAAAAAATGGAAGCAAAATAAAGAGAAAAATCTCACATTATGCTTGAAGCACTAAATAAATGTGACACTTATGCACTAACAAAATGTGTTCACCTTTTGATGAATACAGAAAGTTCTCACTGTAATGTAAGATTAAACACAAAGTATGTTTCAGGAGCTGTGGGAAGTGGAGCGCTCAGCAAAGTCATTAACAATTCAATTATGTTGAAAGGAATGAGCCAAAGGAAAATGTCCAGTGGTTTAAAAGAACAAAAGGATGAGCTTGCCAGCAAATGGAGCTTGTTAGGTTATATCAGACAAGAGGGCTGTTTGAAGTCTCAGCCACCAACCATGAAAACTGAGTGCTGAATATTAAAAACACTGGCATCTGTTCAGACGTCTCCTATTTAGCACACAACACAGGGAGCCCTGATGAATCCAGGAAGACTCATACTCTACACCAGTGGATCCTCAACCTTTTGTTGTCAAACAGTCCTATCAGATTAATTCAAGTAGCCTACCCCTTCGTCGGCATTTTCCAAAGGTGTTCTTTTGAAGTTGTTTTAAAATGTTATCAGTATTGATTTTGAAATTATGACTATATATAACTGAACTGTTTTGATCTATTTGCTTATGTTTTCCAAATATTACTACCATCCATTTATCCATTACTTTTAGCGAACCATTGAAACCATTTATCAATTTTCTATTAGTGAACCCAATTAAGCCTTAATCACTCACAGCTAACCATTACAGCCATTTATCCATTACTGCTAGGTATTACAACCTCTTCCATTTGCTAACCATTTCAACTTTATTACTATTAGCTACCTTACCTATTTTTATGGATTACTTTTAGTCAAACATTTTAACCATTACTTTTACACATTCCTTTATGCTTAACATTTCATTTATTCAGTATTTTTAACCATTTCAACAATTTATCTATTAGTTTTAGCTAGCTACTATAGTTATTTATCCATCACTGCTTCTAGCTATTCAGCCTACATCCTTTACCATGAGCCATTAGCTAATTAGCCTATTCTTACTGTCCATTACAATTAGCTATTTCAAATGTTTTAAGGTATCTATTCTAATCCATTTATTTATCCATGACTTTAGCTAGCGTTAACTCTTCACTTCTCTGCTCACTCAATATTTAATTTTTTTAAATAAATTTTATTAGTTGAGTTTCTCCACAATCTGCCTGGCAACTGCATATGTACCACCTATATACCTGTTTGGTATTCAGTTCTCTACACTGACCGCATGCATTTTGATAGACAGGAAAATGGAAAATTTTGGTGGGGGAAATAAGAAACAAGCGTAAAACCAAAGCAAAATGTTCAGTGTTTTATTTAAAAACTATAAACAGTCACCAAAGTAAATAAAGCCAATCTCTAACAGACTGTTAGGTCTATGTATAGTCACACATCCTACTGACACCGCAGAAATGAGGATGGTTGGGTCGCCCCGGTCAGATGCTAATACGACAGGCAGTCATAAATGTTACACAACACACGGTAGAGAGGACAGTCTGAGGACGTGAGCCGGAATGTGGCATGGTATTAAGAATGAAAAAATAGTACAATAAAACTCCACACTATATTAAGATAGAAAAAAGTAGTGAAGAAAATATCATACCTGCACGTAAAGCAAAGAACACAGGAGAAAACCTGTATAAAAACTCCATGTATTTAAACCAATTTACAAATACAAAAAAATTTTGGTACGCGCACTGTGCCCGTACAATGACAAAACGCTTACAGTGGATATATGTTACTTGTGTGTGCGTGTTGAGGGGAGGTTGTGTGAGGGAAGAGGAAGGGAAGAGAATACCTTCAATATTTTTTTTTCTTCTACAAAATGACATGAGATATATTATTCCATACTCTTTCAGCCAGCAAAATGAGTTCTACAAGGTATTATAATACAAAAAATGTCACAGTTCCACAAAAAACTGTTTTTTCCCCCTCCCTAAGCTTTACAGCATCAGTACCTTTGCAGAAGTATTTACAGGTTTTTAAGTACATTCATCCACTGCTGAGTATAGAATCACATTAGATACAAGTGACCAGGGATCATAAAAAAGCAAGAAAACAAAACAAACAAAAAAACATACTACTTTATTCAATCCTACCAAAGTAATGCTTCTATTACTCCACAGAGCAAGTTCTCCAGTGGCTGCATCAGCATGAAAGAGGATCTTCTTTATATATATTCACAACATATTTACAAGATTCTTTTTCATTAATTGTAATGGTATTCATTTCAATAATAAATAAGTGAAAATATATTGACTCAAGTAAGAAAACCAAGCTACCAAGTTTCTAAAAGGAAAAAAAAAAAAATTCTCTGCGCCAGTTGCCAGCCAAGTCCTCCTTCACCCAACCCAGTGGTACACCTACCCGCCCACCCGTACTCTTCAGTCGACCGCCACTCGCTCCACGCACACATTAGTTCACGGGACGAAGAGAAGAATAAAAATAACACAAAAATAAATGAACAAAATGTGCTCGTGTTTGGGGTTTCGTCGGTGGAGTCCCTTGGGGAAGCAGTCTTAAAGAGTTCCCCCTGGTGGGCAGCTGGTGGAAGACCCCGTGGCAGTTTTTTTTTGTGTGTGTGGATAGGGGAGGGCGGGGGTTTGAACACAGGTTGGCGAGGAAGGAGATGAGGGATGAGAAGGGGGTTGAGTGTGCCAGGCACGGCAGAAGGAGGGTCTCTCTTGTGGTTCCCGCCCTCTGCTCCCCCCTGCAGCCCCGCTACGGCTCACCGGTGGCTTTCTCCTCTCGTTTCAGGAGAGGGTTTGGGGTGGTGCGGTGAAGGAGTTGTAGAGGTTGTCCTTTTGGCGTTAAGCCTGAAGCGAGCGAGTCAGTTCGTAAAGGCATTTGGCGAGCGTGGTGGAAACCTCCATGTTACTTAGCGCAAGCACAGAGAGGTGCGTCTCATGCCTCTTTACCAACCTGAGAGATAAGTGGGGAAAAACAAAACAAAAAACTGAAGTTAGTGTTCTACATTTCCCAAAGAAACAATAATCGTAACATAATGCAAGAATCCACCACAACACTTCACTGGATCAATCACCTCTGACAATTGCTGGAACATTTAAGCTCCACAAAGTGAGAATTCATTAGGAAACATCTATTTTCCTGAAAATCCTGATGCCTATTTTAGAGGGGAAAAAAACTTACATTTTTTCCTCAAAATAGCAGTCATCATCAGAAATGATTGTTGGCTGAGATGTAACCGAGGCCTGTCTACTGGCAGAAGTTGTTCTCTCAGCTGCTTTGCTATAGGAGGTGGGTATCAGTGAGAGCCACATGGTCTTAACTGGCCTCGCCTTCTTAACCTCCAAATGTTCAGTCATCACACCTGGACACTTCCAGCCAACACGACAAGTGACGTGCAATAAGTGCATCTTTGTTAAGTTTGACTTTGAAAATTGTTTTCAATCGTCTGTTTTTGCTCTTAGAATCTGATTTGACAACGTGTTTTACAAGTATTTTTGATTTTGCCCATACTATGTAATGTTCATGACATCTTTCTAGTCACAAGGCAAAGGAACAAGTGGCAGCAAAAACCAGAACATGCACTCGACACGTTCACAAAGCCGGCAGGACACTTACATGCGACCACAGTCAGAGTGCTTGGCGATGTTCTTTAACGTTAAGGCAGCAGTTAGTCGTATGTGTTTGGTCACTGGTCCCTCTTTCTCATCCTAGGAGAGGAAAACAAACAAGATATATATTCATGGATTCCATTTTCATAGATGATAGAAGTTCAGTAGGAGTGGCAGTTGAAGACAGGCATTTATTTAGACGTCTGGACAGGAGAGACAAATGCTCTTTTTTTTTCCTAGTTGTAATCATGACATGGCAACGAGGTGAGTGATTTTTCACACTTTACTGGCATAAAAATGGTATCACACTGTAACAAGTTCTTTACCAAAGCAATTGCAACTGTATGTAAAGTGTAATGGGAAATGAAATATACAAGTAAAAGCTTCAGAGCAGCTTAGGTCCACCTCAGAACAACCAAGAGCTTACTAAGTCAGACAAAAGTGTGCGAGGTTGTGTGGAAAATCAGGGAGAAATGGGGTAATGGTCAGCCCTGTTCTACTCACAGTGAAGTCCCTGAAGACCAGATTTCGAGAGCCTCGGCGAAGGGCCATGAGAGCTGCACTCGGATGATTCACAATTGCTTTTGGTGCTCGTGGTGCCGGAGTACTGCCTGCCAGTGGCGGAGTCCTTTATAACACATCACACAAACACACATCAGTACACTGTTGGCGGGGGTTCTATGGGAACTAAATGCTGTTATGATGTCCATTTTGACTCACTGGACGCAAATTAAACAAACTAGTTCAAGCACAAAGAGGTATAATGTGAATGTTCAGGCATCAATCATGTATCAAGGTTAATAGAGAAAGGTGTATGTACTGGGAAGAAGTCTGATTGGGACTTTGTGCCTGCTGCTCCTCTAGTTTGAGTCCAGCCAGCAAAGCCTCTCGAGAACAGTGCTTATCCTGGAAAAGAAAGAGTGGAAGTTATTTAGATTAACCTTGCACAATATTTTGTTGTTGCTATAATATTGGTCCTATAAAAGAGCAAAAAAAAAGAGATTCCCTGCAGGGGGAGTCTCACCTGTAGATGCGTGATGAAGGACAGTCTCTGCCGGGGAAAAGGTTCACATCCCTCCCATAGACAATGGCCTCCATAGACACCTTTTCCACCGTGTTGCGTTGCTGCGTGGTAAAACACCTGAGACGGCGTTTCAAACCACCTACAGAAGAAACAGGAACAAATCAGCCGAAACTCGACAGCAGCTCTGCAACGGATAATTACAAACGAGACTTTGACACGCACCGTTTACAGGACTGCCACAGACACTTGAAGTTCTGTCCTGCTTTCCTGTTTTGCTCTGACGGCGCTGCAGGGGTTTGCTGTGCTGGGAGGTGAGGGCTGTGGTTACCTGCTGGTGCAGGCTGGGATACAGGGGGCGGGGACGGGGTGGCGGTAGGCTGTGAAGGAGTTAGAAAAGTCAAACAAATAAAAACATTAATATAAATGGAGACACCATCAAGTCACAATCCTCATTCAATATAAAAAGACATTTAGCATTCCAGACAGATCAGGTTTATAATGTCTTAATATGGAAGTTATGAGTCAAGACTTTTGTTTATAAAAAAAACAAAAAGACTTTTACAAGACAGAATCACAAGAAAGTTCACCAGTTGCAAATGTAATTTTTACCCAAAAATGAATTCGCAATTTTAGAATTTATAATTAAGCACAGCCAAAAAAAACTCTTCGACCATAGGAGTTGAGAATGTAAAATATCATTTCAACACTTTTTAAGTATTATTGTGACAAATGACACATCAGTGTTGACATGCTCATGTTTTCGGAGAAACACAACAACCGGACAACAACTAATCCTGAAAATCCCGACACTGCTATTCTTACAAAGTCATCATCAGAAATGATTGTTGGCTGAGATGGAACCGAGGCCTGTCTACTGGCAGAAGTTGTTCTCTCAGCTGCTTTGCTATAGGAGGTGGGTATCAGTGAGAGCCACATGGTCTTAACTGGCCTCGCCTTCTTAACCTCCAAATGTTCAGTCATCACACCTGGATACTTCCAGCCAACACGACAAGTGACGTGCAATAAGTGCCGATTTGTTGAGTTTGACTTTGGATAATGTGTTTTGGAATCTGATCATAATTACTTTTCGATCGATGTTAATGCCACCCTGCAGCGCTACAGAGCCACAGTGATGCTTTCCATACAACAGCTGACTTGAGTTGTGCAAAAAGGCAACACATCTCCAGTGTAACACCACCAAGCTGAAGATATTGACTTTCCTTTTAGCAAAAATGTTTGACAAACTAGCGGTCAAGTCTGATGATTTACACACAGCCCGTGTAACATTTTTGCACCAGACTCAATTGTAATATGAAAACATTGCAATGAGAAACATCTTTCTATTCAACATGCAGACACTGCAGTAAACACATGTGGCAGTGTGAGGTCTTAAATGTGCCCTAAAACAAAATCCCAATCTCACACACACACAACATACACACACAAATTTGAGTACCACCCCTAACTGGACAACACTGGGAATTCCAAGTTATTGTCAGGTTTTAGTCTGTGGCCCGACACTAAAATATTACAATTCTAGTACATAATGTGCCACTTCAATTCTGTTACATAACTGTGTATTTCAGTATCAAATACTGGAACTGTATTAAAAATATACCCTGAGATGTTCTGATGAGCTGCCGGTGTTCTGCCAGGTACATGAGGATACACTGCATGCCACTAGCGTAGTGTAATAGCATAAGAGTGGTATATTATGGTATCTTACAGACAGGAAATGAAACATCTCAATGATTGTCACACTGCCAAACAAAATATAAATGTGTTTCTGTAATCTTTGCTCAGTGCCAAAATGCCAATGGCTCTTTGTCTTGTGTTGCTGTTCTCTTGATATCCTCTCTGTCGCAAGTTTGACTTAGTTCCATTTCACAAGACCTTAGCGACGCATCAAGAGGCAGGCACCGAATGGAGAAAGAAAAGAATGGTTTCTGCCCTTTTCTTTGTGAAAAAAATATCTGAAGTGTCAAATAAAAGCTGTATCTCTAGACCATAGATCAAGATCACACACTATAACTTCCAGATGAATGATTTAGAACAGTGTGTAAAATGTCTAAAATCATAGGAACACAGTTGTTTCAACACGCGTAAACGGTTTAGATTTCAGTTATAAATGCAGAGAATAGCAATCCTAAAGACAGCTAAGAGTATGTGTTACAGTTTATAGCTCGATGGCTGGCAATTTCGCAACAATCACCTCCAGAAGAGGCATTTTGCGTTATGCAAGTAAAAAAGAATAAAGAATAAAAAGAGAAATGTGTTTTTATCACATGCAGGTTTAAAAAGCATATGCATATGTATTGCAGTAGGAGATGGCCCAACCTGTCTGCTACACTGTGAAAGGAACATATGTGTTTTGGTGAATGTAAATCAATCTGTTTATTATAAAAAACAAACAAAAAAAAACAACATACTATCCATAGAAAACATCCACTTGGTAATGCAAAAACCCTAATGTGTCGGTGACAGACATTTTGTGGCAGACCTGACATCAAGTCACACTATTAGAAGACACCGGATAAATGTGGCTTACTGTGAGACTTAACCCTACAATGACTCACCGTCGTGCCAGCTGCCTGTGTGGGTGAGCAGTTCCTCTGCTGAGTGGCGTTCTCTATTGCTACTTTGGCTACTGTGCTTGGGTCTGTTCCTGCTGGCACTGCCACCATGGTGGCACTGCTGCCGGCGTTGTTGGGGTCACTGATGGTGATGATCCGCACTCCAACTTTATTGGGGATCCCAGAGGATGCTGCCGCCGCACTGCGGTCCTCGTTCTCAGCCGGTCTCTTGATGCCTCGAGCCTCAGAGGCCACTCCGTTTGCAGGAGAGGCACCAAGACTCTGGGAGGAGAGAGTAACGGTGGGGGGGAGGGTGGAATTGGGGAGCAGTTGCTGTCTTAGCACAGGCACAGCGTGGCCAGGCCCCAAAGGTCCATTGGTTATTTCCGAGGGAGGCCTGTTGCCTACTGCCTGGGGTCCGTTGGCCAGGCGCTCAGCCTGCTGGGCTTTGGCAGTGTCCTGCTGGGGGGGAGGAGGACTAGGGAGAAGGTTGTCTGACCCATAACTCTTCTCAGAGGGGCCAACCTCCCCGTTCCCCAAGTACTGTTTGGAAGCAATGTGATTTGGAATGTTTTTGTTAAAGTTGCCACCACTTTCACCCCGGTCAAAGTCACACACCCCGTTGACTAGAGTCTTTTTGGGGTCGGGGTTACCCTCCAGAGGGGTGTTCAAGCTGGGCGAGAGGGCCTGCTTCCCATTAGCAGGATGACTCTCCGTAGCCGGGCCATTGAGCGCCCCCTGGCTGTTCCCTGAGTGGTATGGAGGTAGATTAGACTCCATGCACTTCCGACCATTTAGCAGCTTGGCCCCTGCCACAACATCACCGTTACTGGTTTTGCCGTTGGAAGAGTCTCCTTCTGCCAAAGAGGAGTTCTCCATCACCTCTATCTTTCTCTCATGGACGTGCAGCCCTGTGGCATCCTTGGCCTCCTCTTCCTTTTGACAAATTATCTTGTCTCCTCTGAGGGGAGCTGGCAGTGGAGGTGGTGGAGCTGCAGGGGCATGGTGGGGCACAGTTCCAGGAGAGAATGGAGGAGGGGCAACTCCTGGAACCACAGCACCCTGGCTGACAGCAGCAACAGCAGCAGCAGTAGAGGTGGTGAAGCCAGTGTTTGGGACCACGGTGAATGTGACTTGTCCAGCTGCAGTGGGGCCCTGGATGATGGTAGCTGCCCCTGGGCTACTTGTGGAAATGAGCTGGCCTGGCAAGAGCTGAACCGTCTGGAGGGCTGGGGCTCCTGCAGCAGGAAGCTGACCGGGAACCAGCTGGACGTTGAGCTGCTGGGGCTGAGGAGAGGGATTCTGGGTGCTATAGCTTGTCTGGTAGAGGACCTGTGGACTAGGGGCTATCGTGCTGTTGGGAGGGGGCACCTGTGGAGCGGGTAGGATTAGCTTTCCTCCCGGAGTAGAAGGCCCTCGCTTTGGAAGCAGTAGCTGCTTGATCAAGCTGGACTCTGTTGTGGAGGTAGGCTGAGAGGGAGGAGAAATTATTTGGAGCGGCGGCTGTTGGTGCTGCTGTTGTTGTTGATGCTGCTGCTGCTGCTGCTGCTGTTGATGCCGTTTCATGGACAGTGCGTGGCTGACTGTTTGACTGGGCTGGACCTGGGTATTGGAGTGAGAAGCAGGAGGCGGGCAGGTACTGGAAGCAGCTCCAGGCTGCCCTGCTATCTGGATAGTCTGGGCACCGGGAATGGCGGAGGGGTTGGCAAGAACAATCTGGTGTATGGCAGGGGTGTAGGCTGGGTTCTGCTGGGGGTTGGGACTGACTATTACGACACTCTGCGTCTGCTGTTGAGGCTGAGGCTGCTGGTTGGGAGAGGCTATCGTGGCTGCTGGTCCACCTGACTGGTTTGGCGCTGGTTTGGGGGCGATATTCTGAAATGTGACACGTGACCCCTGGGAATTGGGGCCACCCGCAATACTCAATGCCTGACCACCTCCAACCTGGATGGAAGAAGAGGTTGTCGATGCCGCAGTAACACACTGAGGCTCCACCTGGGGAGAGGTTTGAGGCAAGGGCGAGTGCTGGGTGATCGGAGGGCATACACCTTGTACCCTGGCGGTGAGGATGTGGCCCTGTGGTACCTGCTGAAACAGCGTGACAGGAGTCCCCGTGGGGAGCATGGGTGAGTGTTGCTGTGTTGCAGGTGGAGCGCCAAGGTTCTGCGGGCTGTGGTTCTCGGCAGCCGGTGCAGACGTAGGTATCTGGACCACCGGACCAGGTCGCACCTGTTGCTGTTGCTGCGCTGCTGCCAGAGGGTTTGGTGGTAACTGCGGAGGCACCTGTGGGGGCACCGTGTGACGAGGAACAGTCGGATGACTTGCATGGGGAGGAGGTTCCTGTGCAGTCAAGGCCATGGATGTGGCGGCACCACCGGCGCTGAGGCTGGGGCCCAGGGTGCGGGCAAACTGACTGAGATGGCCCGGAGGTAAGCCTGGTCACATGTTAAGACAGAAACACACACAGAAATGTTTAGGTCCAAGATGTCATTAAATAGTTTCTCCAGTTTACAAAAAGCCTTTTGAATATTTTGATACATAATCACTTTTTTTAAAAGATTTTTAAACTTTGGATAAAAGCAGAGGTAAGTACATGATCACATGCTTTACCATATATTTTAGGTTGTTTGTGTGAACAACAAAAGCTGCAACCTGTATCAGGCAATTTATTCTGTTAATGTTATGGAACATAATCAGGCCAAAACATAATTAGGCCAATATCCAGGATTACAAAAGGTGGGTAGCACCTCATACATTGCCGGACATGATTGGTACAGGATCCAAAAGCTGACATTTTTTAAAAACAATGACTGGGCTAGAAATTTACTTCTGCTCTTGTGAATCTTAATTAATGATGAAATCAATTTCCCTATTATGCTCCTAACTTTTTTTCTTGCAAACATTTTCTGGATGTTTGCCTTTGTCATTAGTTCAGCCGTCTTGGTCTCAGCGGTACCAGCTCAGGTCTCTCTGCAAGACTGCCAGCATCCTTCTGCACAATATTACTTTCTGAAGGGCCTTTTTCTTTTCCTCCGTATCTCCTAAACTAAATGGCCTCGTGTCAAACACGTCAAAGATGACTCAGAAGGGAAATATATACAAGAATCAGCATCTTAAACAAAACCTGATGCATGTGATTTACATTTACTTATGGTTCTGTGTGTTGCATTTTTTTACTTCCTAGCTGGTACAGCCTTTTTAACGGTGTGAACAGTCACATTATCGCTCCCTAAGAAAGTGAGCAAAAGAACGTAAACATGATTCAGTCTACTAGTTCTACCTGGAGGTGGCGCCTGAGCATCTCCGGGAGCTTCATGTCGGGCGGCTGGAGGTGGAGCTGCTGCTGGATTCTGCTGCTGAGGCTGCTGGTAGTACAGCTGGATGGGCAGGGGGATTGACCGTCGCCTTAGCCCCACCAGAAGAATCTGAACCTGACCACTGGCCTTGGCCTCCTCTTGCCGCCGCATTGTGTGGTTGGGAAACACAGTCCTGTGGTGGCAGGAGGAGACAGGATCGTCACAAAAGGGAAGCTTGCAAAGTTAAAAAGAAAGGCTAAAAATTTTATTTTAAGAAAAAACACAAATGTCCCACGCAGTAAGAAGCAACAGAGAATTTTCAGAGCATCTATGACACTCAATGCTTGTCTTTAACATTTGCTGTTATCTTGTTGGTGGAGCACTGTCACTATTAAAACTCAAGTGTTATGCTTTGTTAGAGCCGCTCCACCAAGACAAATGGCAGGAATTGTTGTGTAGCAAACAATCTTTGTCAGGGCACAGACATTAATCAGTGCTTTGTACTGGTGGGACAGTGGGAAGAAACTGGACTAACCTTAGACATTTGAGAAACCCAGTTGAGTTCAAGATGTTGCTTCGTCCCATTTTACTGCACGTGGCCAGGTACTCTGAGTACATTTCTGATCGAGACACAGAGCCCTCAGGGTATGTCTCAAAGTGTGCGTTTAGCCTGTTGAAGAAGAAAAAACCAAAACAAACAACACACAGATGGAGTGGTTTCTATGCAAGTAAAACAAATGCATGATATGAACTACAGCCATGAGGGTGCGTCAGGAGAAATCCTAAACTTTGTTTTCTGGCAACATCTAAACTTAATCAGAATTCACATCTACACAGGAATTCATCTTACCACTGCAGGGTAAATTTTTCCCCATCTAGTTCAACAATTCCAGGAGGTGGTTGAGAGGGTTGAACAGGGACTCGCGTTACTGAAAAGACAAAAAAACAAAAACATTTAAGGTTTAAAAAAAAGGTGAATGCTTCTGCAGAAATGATTTAATGCTGAAAGACTGCACTACGAAGCAAAAGCAGAACATGGTGAGTTTGTCCATCGATTAAATCAGCTTCAATTTTGTAGTACATCTGAGGCAGTCCACTAGATGTCAGCAGACTAACACCTTTGCAGCCCCGTGGAGCACATACATAACACTTCATAGGAATGACACTTCCAAGGTTAGCTAGATTTAGTTCCCACCGGGGGTCACCTGTTAATTCACTAACTCAAGGTGCTGTGAGAAGTTTGGAGAGCTGCTATAACCTCTGCATTCCATTGTGTCTGCCCACCATAATCTAAGCAGTTGGCAAACGACGAGCTATCTTAAAAGCTACAGAGAGCGAAGACTCAACAGGCATTTATTTCCCTGGTAGGTATTGAGTCAGCTCCTAGAAATGTCAATAATTGTTCAGTGGGTAATTGTTGCTTTTTAACTTTAACCTAATCATCTTTATTTTTATACTTCATGGTCTTTTCAACAGCTGCAAAATGTTTCACCACACTGCTCGAGTCTGGCCTTCCTCATTAATTAGCCAATAAGTATTAGAACATTGCCTGAGCAGTATAAACAGCTGTGTGTCTAAGTAACTGGATATTTCATTAGAGAAATCTCACGCAAGAAAAATGATATTACTAATCAGGTATTTTAGCCAGGACGAGGTTGCCAACTTTTAGTTAAGGATGCAGCGCAGTGCTCACAGGTGAGTTAGCAGCTGTAAGTGAATTAGTTGTTGTGACTGTTACAACAGTAGTTTTTAGTAGACGGAATATTAAAATTGCTTTTTGTCCCTACCTGGCCCAGATAAACAGTCAAAGTCAATCAGACTTAGGTGAACCCTTCGTTACCTTCACTCTGTACAGGGTGATACAAACGGCCACAGCAGCCTCACATGGATTTGTTGCTGCTTGTCCCCTTGTGCTCATTTGTATTATTTATATAGCCTTAATTTTATGGGCATACAAGTGCCCCCTACCATTCAAGACATCTGAGCATTCGTGAGCAAAGTCAGAATAAACAAAAGCTGTCACAAGTTACAGATGTGTAAATGTGGAAAAACATGAATTCTGGATCAAGGTTTGTGCCGCGTTAAAATATAATACTTTAGTGAAGGTTAGGTATCCACTGGTGAAGACACAGTATGTTCCAGACTTCCATTGGACCATAATGGTTTAGAAAAATCCTAGCTGTGTTCTTTACGCCTAAAAAAAAAAAAAAGGTACGAAGTTCACATGTTCTCAAACCAAAAGCAAAACGAGGTTATTTTACACTTCTAGTAATTTTCCCGTTGTGTGTATAAACTCTCGTTGCGGCAGAACTTGTGACGAACAGGCGTGGGGCCGTGAACACTCACCAGGTGCTGGTGCTCCCTGCACGGCTGCAGGGACCTGCTCCACCAGCTGTGGTCGAACCTCGGCTGCTTGGTCGGCGTTGGCCTGATGCTCGATCAACCGCACTGCTGTTAGGGCGTCGGGTCCAAACGTATGAAGGTCAACCGACACTAACCGCACTAACAGGTCTAACCAGGGAGAAAGAGAAAGAAGAAAACCCACAAAAATCAGCACTGGCCAAAACAAGCGATCACATTCATGCCATTTAGCAGATCTAACAAATGTTTCATCCCTTCAGTGAGAACGACAACCAAACACGACGCTTAAAGATTCCACGGTTGGAGGGAAAGAGACATTGTCATTTGAGCCAGTTATTCATGAAAGGAACGACTATCGTGCCAAAACTTGGCAGGCAGACAAGTTACGAAAACTGTACAAAGTTCCTGTGTCATTACATTTCAAGCCCAGATTCATTTATTAAAGAGAATGAACCGCAGTGCACTTAAAAAGCAATTCAAGGAAAATTAAGATAGTAGAGGATTTATACCTATGCTATGGTCGACCGAGGCGATCTTGCTGCAGGGAACCTCTCCGAGCTGTGCCAGCAGGTACAGCACCTCCAAAGAGGCCATGAGGAGCATGAGGTCAGGCAGGGTGAGGAGCATCGTTACCTCCCTGTACGAGTCCTGGTCCACGTACTCGCAGATTAGCACGCCGTTGTCCTCTGCCTTGCTGAGGTTGCCCAGGATTTCCATGGCTAAAAAAAAAGAAAAAGGACACACAGAAATACACAAACACAATTAAGATGCTTCACACGGCACTCTGACACTAAGGTGTCACAATAATGGCCTGACAGACAACTCACCTCTCATTTTGAGAAACCTGTCCCTGGACATCAAGCATTTGGTGATGGTGTGAAAGATCAGATGAGTCGTCCGAAAGTCAACGGGATCCAGCTGGAGCTACAAGAAGCCAGAAAAGAGTCAGCTGGAAACAACTGCAACATTCACCATCGATGTTAGAACCACCTTGCCACCGACACACACAGTAACACTTACTTCAATAATAAATGACTTATTTCTATATTTAAAAAGACGGACAGGTTGGCCACGACACAGTAAATCCCATCATGACATTAATGATTTGTACATTAACAGATAACGCTTTAATCATATCTGAAGAATATGTTAAAACCAATCATCCCATTAACGGCATCAAAGGATTAACCGATATTATCAGGGACGCTATGCATACAGTTTCTAAAAATAGATGTGGGCTATTCCACAAGCATTTCATACCAATAAATGTGATATTAAAATTTAAGCAAGCCCACTGCAAATTTATATCCAACCACTATTTCTCCATTTGTAAATAAATAAAGATTTTTTTGTAGATGTTGGAACTGAAGGTTTGAGTTCAATGTCTGTTTGTAGCTGCTCGAAAATGGCCAAATAATTATGTAAAAATTATTCTGAAAAACAGACTGCTTGGACACAACACTCCATCTGGCACACAGAGGCCTCATTTCTCAGGAAAGGTAGCTACAGCAGATTGTTTTTATAAGCATATCACTCGTCTATCCCTTATGAACCTAGAAGACCTGTCAGTTTTTGAACAGGAATGAATCATTTTCATTCATCTGGCTTTGGAAGAAGATCATGTGAGCTTGTTAACTAGCTAACCATAGTGTGTGTCAACACATCTGATGCGCACAAATCCTAACCTCTGGCTGGTTAGCTACCTACCCCCCCTCCTTTAGTTACTGTTACTTTCAAGCTCTAATTCAGACGGTCAAGGAGTAAAGGTTTTCTGTGTCACGGTAACCTACATTTGGAAACAAACCTTAAGATCACGTTTATTATATCTGGCATTGAACATGACTCTGCCCCAAACCCAGAATGAGAGCCCCAAACTATAACACCTGACCAACCTCAGCAGCCACGTTGCCCAACGTGTCGAGTCCAAGCTGTCGGAGTGAGATGAGGTTACAGTGGGCACAGAGCAAAAGGAAGCGCAGGCACGTTCGGTTGGCCGCCAGCAGCTTGACGTTGGCCTCCTCGAAGGAGAGGTTTCGCAGGATAACGGCAATCTGCAGCACCCGCTGGGCCTCCATGTCGCTGATACCCATGTTCCGTGGCGGGTGGAAGAGGCTCCGCCAGCGCTCCTCACACGACGTACCATCTGCAAAGAGAACAGAGCAGGAACTATTTAGAGCTCTGCCAAAGGGTGTGAGCACGAACTGGAATATTAGTGCTCAACTTTCAGAATCACTTGCTACAAGAGAAAATAAGCCTTTAAACATAAGCCTCTAAATGGTTCCTTTATTTACTCATCTTGTGGTCCCACTGTTTTATAATTCATGTGACCTTTGCCTTTACTTATTCTTAAAATCTTGTGTAAAGGGAACGTAAAATACTCAGTGTATGCAAGGTTTGGACTTGTAGTACCAAGGACAAACAAGGGTTAAAAACGCAACCTAACACGCCAAAGTCTCCCTCACAGAAGTACACAAGAAAAACTAAAAGGGAAGTCACAGTAAACAAAGGCTGCACACCTGAACATGTCCCAGCACCTGCAGTGTCAATGAATACACCAGAGCGTCCCCTTTTTATTGCCTTCTGTGGCTTTTAGCGCCAAGCGTGTTTACCTTGTGCTGGGCTGCTCTTGTCCCAGATCAGCTCCCTGACTTCAACGTCCTCCACCACTTCTTTCCAGAACTGCAGGAGAAGAACAGCAGCTGTTAGCTGTGCATTTAAATTAGATATAATAAATTCAAATTGTAGCCAAATGCAGCAATAGTAAGGTAATTGCAACTGTCATGTTAACAAGACTATAACAGGCCGGCCTGTCAATCTCCAGTTAAGCATAGCATGACCATAAACACAATCCATAAACTAAGGTCACATGGCCGTGACCGAGTGGAAGACTCATGGGCAGTTTAGCAACTACATCCATACTGCACCAATTTTTCATTCCATTTGGGGGGGGAGAGAAGCAAAAATCAACGCAGCAGAAGCAGAGTTATCTTTTTTTTATTCCATGCTTTTTTCTTCCAGGTCAAAACCTTGTGCCTTCATTATCCACAATGCAACTCCAATGCGACAGTTTGGTCAGAGATACAGGTGTGTTATGTTAGTGGTCTCAAGCAGAGATGAGCACCGGGCTACAGTGTCTGGTCATTTCACTTCTTTCTAACTCCACATCTCTGGGTCTTTATTCGTTTTCAGGCTTGTAGTCTTTTGCGCAGGCCAACGCTCACTCAAGTGACATCATTCGAGGTCATTTATTAAACTTCACACAGCTGGAGCCACGAAAGGCTTAATACCGACACCTGTATACCGCCCTTTAATTCCTTTGGAAATTTAAACACATTTTTGCAGATAGCATTGCTGTTATTAAGACATTCAGCCTCCCCCCCGGATACAACAGATCAAAGCCTTTAAAAAAGTGCCCTTGAGAAGGACTTCTATCCGCTTGACTGTGACCTCTGACCTCTCGAGGAGTAGCAGCCACACCGATGACCGAGGATAAATGAAATACTACGTTCTTTTTGAGTCATGACTTTACTGTTATGCATGCCTCTTCGATTTAGAGCGATTAAAGTGAACTGACCTCCATTCTGTTTTAAAGACGCCTTGGAGAGAAAACTGATCAGAGGTTCCTCTGTGAGGAGTAATCGCTGTATTTTCTGCCAATCTTCACACTCGATAATGAAAGAGATGCTCTGTGGCTTGTTAGTGAAAACCATATTTAATAATTCCATATAATGGTGTGTTTAGCGAACAACTTGCAGAGGACAGAAGAGGAAAACAGGTCACACAAATAAAGAAGTTTTTTTAAACATTACCCTGACAAAGTCCCGGGAGGTTTTCTCCTTCCAGTTTGTCCCGAATACTCCAGAGAAGCTGCCTAGTGCTACAGAGGCACAGAGGGAAGGTTAGAGTGGAGCAGCAGAGTTCAGTTCAGTATCTATTTGTAGGTCTGCACAATTAAAACTAACACTAGGTTTTCCAAAAATAAAGTTCGGATTACAAGGATTATTAAAGTAACTTTAATTCACTTATCTTAAATTTTCAACTTATAGCAGACACGCTGAATTTTGCAGACTTAGCAATATGCAGATTTTCTCCACATTTACAAGGTTTCTTTGTTGGCTAAAGCGCCAATATGTGCGACAGACGAGAAACTACTTTTCCCCGCTGCAAATGACTCGTCTATCCCGTTTCACTATCTGAACACATTCTTAGTGAGGTCGGGAACGTACAGTCGTCGAAGACTCCGGCGTGGGCCAGCAGCAACGTGACCAGTTTGGGGTCCTTGTCCAGCTGCATGGCGTGCTTGCTCTCGTTGGAAAGCAGAGTGCAAACGTTGACAGCGAAGTCCACTTCATTGGGTAGGCCCGAAAGGAGAGACAGCACCAGTTTGTTGTAGTCACACGGCGGAGCGAAATCCGTAGACAGTCCATAGCTTTGGCGGAGATAGTCTGGAGGGGAAAAGAAAACATAGCTCAGGGTTACTATTCCACAATAAACATCATTTTAATGTCAGTGAGGTGAGAGAAATGTGTTTAACTTGTTCTTTGCCACATGTCTTCACATAACGGCGTACACCCACCTAAACATTTGCAAGTCCCAGCACATTTTAATACATTGACATGCTGTTGTAGGACAGGCCCTCCTTAAAATGTCTCAAAAGGGGGAAAAAATGCATGTAGTACTGTTGTGTAAGAAGCCAGAAATGAAGCATTACAATACCGCCCACGCAAGTAAAAGTAAACACAAATGGCAGTAATGTACCCAGTGTAATGTTAATGATGTGAAATATAAACCACCGTCACGGTATTAAGACGTTTGTCTCTTGGAGAGAAGAAATGAAGCAGGACAAGACAAACGGCACTCAGTGTAGAGGGATGTGGATTTTAAAGTCATCATTGCAGCATATGAATATAGCAACAGAGCAACACAAGAAGAGCAGAGCCTGTGGTTGCTCCAGTCTCCTGGCTCTGCACACCTTCAGCCAGTTTAACTGAGATGTATTTTTCCTTTAACTGAGTTAAAGCAAACCAAATGGGGCATTAAGCTGTTCAGTGAAAGCTATCTTTAGTTCAAATTAGTTTGATGAGCCTCATCTCGTCTGACTGAGGTACACGAGTGTTCTCCAACTTCTAATTTTGTTTGTCTCTGACTCAGCCAACCTCCGTGATGGGTTTGTTTTTATAATTAAAAGCCTTCCGATCCTAAATAGTGGAGGATGACTGTGTGGGGAGAGTATCATGACTTACATGTTATTCAGCAGCTCTAAATAACAGATGATCCGGTCTGTGACAGTGCAATCATTTTCATGACCAGGTCTCTCCTCCCATCCTATGGTCTGATTTTATGCCATCAATCATTCAATGAGCATTGGTGTCATTTACCCCATACAGTGGATATTTCAATTTGGTGAAGGATCTTTTGGAGACGGCTGCCTCTGGAAACCAATCATAAAGCAGAGAGGAGTCCTGCTGAGTGAATTTGATTTCCATGCTGAAAAGGTTTGTGCAGGCGAATGTAATTCAGTCAAGTTGCCACTACAGCCGCAACAGCTCCATAAACCTGCACGCTCGTCCTCCAACACCTGCAGCGAGCCAGCAGTGAGAAAAGGACTGGGGCTGGAGCGACTCATCTGCGTCATCCATTACGGAAATACACAAATCTGCATATCGTGTGTCGGTACGTCGCAGTGAAGTGCTGCACCCGATCTAAGCAGGGATTCCCCTGGAGAACAAGCTGCAGCTAAAAAAACTTCACCTATGACGATCTAAGGTGCGGGAGACCCGACAACGTGGTGCTCTAAGCGCTGCAAACTGGAAATGGCTTTTTTACAGCAGTACAACTGCTGTGCAGCAACATATGAAGCGAAAGCGTCCCGGATTACTTTGTTAAGACAGCACAATGCACAATGTGTGTGTGTTTCTGTTAGTAGTAGTCACTTAAAATTGATTTAATAAATGGTCTAAATTCTTCATGGGCCACAAGTTAAAAGTAATTTCTGCACAGCTTCTGTTTTGGTACCGTAACATTACAACACGCATCACCTACATTTAGTATTTTCTGTTTAACTTAACGTCCACGTATGAGTGAGAAAGTAATGTTACAGACTAGTCAGATGTTAGAATTTGTGGCTGTCGGACAGTTTGAATCGTTTCAGTTATTTCCCTTGACACACTGATGTACAAATACATTTGCCAGTTATCTTACTGCATAATAGATCAATTGTTATATTGATGAATAAAAAAGAATCTTAAGAATAATGGATAAATTAGTTGTCAGATTAATCGACTAATCAAATAATCATTTGATTAAATTAATAATGATTTAAAAATCATTGGCAGCGCAGCCCTACAGAGGACTGATTTACATCATGCCATTTGACAGAGAAGGCTTTATGAGCAGAGAGAATTCAAAATTTGTCACAGACCTACAACCAAAACATGACAAGACAAAAGTGCAGACCAAACCTCAGTGAGAGAACACTGAGCCTGTCAAGCTAACATAGCATGATTTCAGCGTGGCTAGCCTAATACATTACAATTACATTTAAACCCAGAGCATGGAGCACAGACCAGAGTTCAGAGGGAAAGCTCTGTAACAGAGCTAGACCGATAACATCAGACATATCAGCCGATATTAGCATGTTGCAGATATATCAATATCAATCTATAAGTCAGCCGACAACATGAAAATTAGGGCTGGACTAGAATATTCGAATATTCATTCGGTGGGTTGGTATTCGATTTGAAAATGTGACATTCGGATATTCGTGGGGGTTTTTTTGTTTTTTTTAGACAAAAAATATTAGACAACTCATTAGCCCCTAGCACCTATTTTTAGGAAAAATGCCTAAAATAACATACCCAAAATAAATCAGTAATATCTCCTCAACCATTAGGCCTAGATGCATAATTCTGGTCTCCTTTGAAATGTCAGAAGCTAAGGAATATAAATCCATTGTATATTAACATATTTATTTTACCATTACAGACTACATGGAGATTAAATACAGAAAAAATATGATATTTTCATTCTCGCCTGGAAAAAAGCTATATTTTAATGCAATAAACCATTAAAACCATCATAAGGTAGATTATAATGCACCTGGATATCTTTTAATACACCTGGAACACAACTGCAACTGTAAAATTGATGAAAAGAAACTAATATACAACAGTTATTACACAATTTTTAAAAAATATACCTGGCGAATGTCCATATTTTGGCAATATTTACTGTTAATATGTTCACTTTTATTGGGAGTTATCTTTAAAACACTATTTCTCTCCATACAACCACATTCCAAATAACATAAAGCTTCCAAAACATTCAAATGTTGATAAAACCAGTCATTACAAATGACCAAAAGCATTCCCATGCTTTAAAGGCCCACAGCTTGAGAACAGAACATCCTACAGGGCTGGTTCTGTGCTCTCCAGAACCGTGAGAGTGTGCTCTAAAAATCGATATATTGCATGAGGTTGTAGCTCCTACGGGTCGCCAGCAGAGACCAACAAAGTCCGCCTCTGCCAAACAAGCTCTTCTTCTATGAGAGAATTTGAGGTAGAAGCGAAACTTAACTGACCCCAACGGCTTCCGTACGATGCCGGCAAGATGGCGGCCCGCGGAACGGTCTATGCGGACACGAATGGACGCTGTTTCTGGACGGAAACCAGCTATAAAAGCGCAAATAGATTACGGACCCGGTACCGGGGGCGCTCGGTAGGATATTGCTTAAGTTAACAGTCCTGTGTGTGTGTGTGAGAGAGAGTGTGTGTGTTTTATATCACTAGTGCAGTGTCCGTTCTCCGAGCATATCTCGCAGGAGGCGCGCCGCTTCCCACTTGCGCTGTTCTGTAGTTTATTAAAAATTCTGAATGTGTCGCGTCTCGCCTGTCTGTCTATATTGCGCCAAAAACGACACTGTACTCCCCTGTGAAGTCGTTTGGATGAACGGTTTCTGGAAATAATCAAAATGCAAACGGACAGGCAGCCTAAAGAGATTGTGCAGCTTCTAAAATTTAAATATAAATTATACAAATTGATTTTTCCGAAGCTTTGAATATTCGATGTTCATTACTACCGAAGCTTCGAAGCTCAAAAAATGGTATTCGGACCAGCCCTAATGAAAATGCAGTGGAGAAATGCCAAAGTAGGTTTCAGGTTAATAAAATGTAAATCACAATCAACATAGTAAAATGTCTTGCTCTGTTTTTATCCTGGTCACAATAAAAAACATGAGGGCGTACCAAGACTTTTTGTTACATGCTTGTGTATAAACAGAAAATACCATCAGGTGTCCCTTTGGGTTTTGGACTGTCTTGATTCTATTTTCTGACATTTTATGAAATGTCTTATAACCTTAACTCTAATATGACAGCCATTTGGAGCTCGTGCGTCGTCAGATTTGAGAGCTTTTTCACTAAAAACAGCTGTGCTGTTGAAAACAATGTTGTAAGACCAGTGACAGTGAACCAAAACAGTAAACTTACGAGCCGCAAAACCAAAACAATGAGCTGAAAGATGCTACAAAGCCCTGTAGAACTGAGTTGAGCTGCAGAGTCCGATGATAACTCGTCACTACATGCGACCCGTGTAACATGGAAGTTTCCATTTGACCTACTGTTAATATAAAAACATTGATTATGACAGCTTTAATATTCACCTGGGCATGTTTACAAAAAAATTCAACTACTGTTCCAGCACCACAGGCGATGAATATCACTCTAAACTTCATGTGGGCAGCAGACGAGAAAAACTTACAAACCACAAACAGGGTTCACCACTGCTGGTGGTGTGTCTTTTCCCAAACTGATCATATTTTGGAGTCAGCTCAGCGGGAAGAGGGCTGATAAAAAGCCTGTAACTAAGAGCTGGGAAGCTCTAATCTGATAGTTAAGTGGGGGGGGAAACCAACAAGTGCTTCCTCCATCCCTTCATCAATAACTGCTGTAAGGACAGTCAATTACCTCAGAGAGCAACTCAGTGGTTAACACTACAACACCCTGAGGCTAAAGGACAGCTCGCATTCACTGCGTATGAGCGGGGTTGGACAATACAGAAGAGGCCAGCCTTGGCGAGTTGCACAAAAACATTTAGTTTGAAATATGATGTGGTTGCTCAAAGGGTGTTCAAGGCATCACAAATTCAGCAGCATATGTTTGGCTTTTAGAAAAACATAGTAGTCAACGGTGTGTGTAGGCAAACTCCAAGAAATCAAAAAGGCACCAACAATTACTGCAAACACACGCTGTATAGCCTTGGTGCAAAGCAGAGCTATGCAGGGTGAAAAGCCTGTGAAGTACAATAAGAAGGCTCATAAAGTCCAGCTGTGACAGGGGACTTCAGCCAGGTCTGTGAAAGTAAAACACATACGCAGACATTTCTTTCCAACCGTCTCTAAACTTGGGCTGTACCGAATAGTTTGTTCGTAACTTTGATAATCAAATTATTAAAGCAACATTCAAATGCTGCACAGCCCCCCCCCCAAAAAAACACACACACACATAAAATCTGTGGCTCCTTCCCGCAGCATTTTGCAGAGTTGTGTTAATTTGTGCTTTAGAATGTAACAGCCGTGAAACAATCACAATATAACTATTTCTTTGATTCACTGCTTTGTTCGCCAACGCTGCTTGCCCTCCTCATTCGCCTCTCTCTCCCTCCCTGAGGCCAACTTTGAATGCATGTTTACAAACAGCAACCACAAATTCTTCTCATTCTGCCTGTAGGTGACAAAAAAAAACTCATCTAACCTGAGGAATCACTTTATTCAAATTGAGGATTTTGTCCAAGGATTTGTTTTTTTTGGGTGATGACGTCATAAAATATGACTATAGACATTTGATGCTTCATTCGAAAACCTCAAAAGAAGCTCTAAACCTTACAGTAAATGCTTTCTTTGTGTGAAAAGCAAGTATTAATGAGAAGGCCCGATGAGGCTATTGAGATGTTCAATAGTTGGTGTTACAGTTCAACAGTGCCTGTACCGTGAAACCAGCATGGAGATGAAAATTCTAAAACACAAAGTAAAACTATTTGTTTTACTTTGTGTTTTAGAATTTTCATCTCGCCAAGGACTTTTAGAAGAATTTTGCAAAAGAGATACTACTTCTATGGTGTGATTTTGCATCACTTTGCTCAATTTGGGGATTATGCAGTCGTCTGTATTGGTTAAACTGTACGAATAGGATCAATCTGGGGATGCCTAGCTTTAACCAGGCAAAGCAATACTTTGACTTTCAGCAAATATTCTTATTGGCTTTCTTACAAACAGTTGGATGAGAAAACTGATAGCACTCCCTTGTCTTTACCAATCTTTAGATGCAGATCTGCTTAGATTTGCCTGCCCAAAGGTTACAAAATTCCATACTAACCTCACTGATTAACACATTATTTGGAAAGCTGAATCCATAAAAAAAACACCTTAGTGTTAAAACAACAATTGAACGTTTTACAGGAGGTTGTGTACAGGCTAGGGCTAAACGATTGAGGGGTCAAATTGTGATTTTCTGCCAGATATTGCAACTACTATTTGATTTTTTTTTTTTATTGAAGTTTTGCTTATGTTTATATACTTTAATATTCCCTGCCAGTCTATTTTTGACAGAAGCCAGGTTAAGCAGCACAGAGTAGATGAACCAGGCAGGAAGTCAGACACATAACGGTAGAGAGAATCTTGTCGATTTTCAAAATAAAAAAACAAAAAAAACACCCAGACTCCCATTCACACATAAACAACAAACAGTTAAAGACAAAAAAAAGAAACTAACTACGTAGCTTACTTTTAACCATAGTAAAAGCACAAAAATCAAGGACAACTGAACAAATAAGCAAAATCTGAACAAGTCAGCAAAATCAGACCGGCAACACGCTCTTATTCTGAAATGCTCCACGTGGATATGTAAAGCTAGCCTGCAGAGAGCGGAATGGGAACGGGCTCACAGGCGCTGTTATCTGTAGTTGAAGCATACAAATTGATAAATTAACAACATCAAGGTATAGGCTAAACCCTCCGCTGCTGAAACACTTCACAGTTGCTGACTGTGTCTGTTCGGCTGGCGTCTTTATCCCACATTTTCCTCTAGTTTTGTTTGTTGTTGTAAAATATACACGCCCTGTGCCCGCTCTGATTGGTGAGTAGGACCGTAACAGGAGGCGCATAGAGGCTTGTGACTGGTGAGCAGGTCAGTCACACAAGGATGACAACAGAATGAATTTCTATCTGCGTGACTGTTTAAAACGTGTGCTGTTTAATTAACCTACACATTAATCTCCGTCTTCACGATTAGCTAATCGCGTTCTTTCAAATCGCAATTTCGATTTGAAAACGATTAATTGTTCAGCCCTAGTACAGGCCAGTAGCTTCCTGGAGTCTTGCTTTGCCACACACTTATTCAGACACCAGTTCAAGTCATTACAACAAAACGCAGGCTTCTTTATTACTGCACATTAAAGGCGGACAGTTCAAATGAAAAGCGTTTCATAAAAGGGAATACTTTCTCTGGCTTGTAACTTGATTTAAAATCTTTTCAAACCTGCAATATTTTCTTTGCCAGCATATTGTTGTAAAATCAATACAACCCACAACTGTTGTTGAGGCGCATTTCTATGCATGTGCTTGACCTAGGGGCTGAGCAGTTTCTCATGCACCTTACACACAGCTCTGATGAAGTGATGCGTCGCTGTAAACACATCTGCACTGTGGATTAAGTGTTTGAGACGGCCGATGAGCAGAAATGACGGAATGAAATGAGAAACTGAGTGAGACAGAAAAAAGTATGCATAATAGAAACTGAATCCATGTAGCTGATACAGACATGACTGAGCCAGAAACAAAGAGTGAACTTGTGACCGCAGAGGTAGCAAGAGGGAGTAAGAAAGCTTCTGAATACTAAGTCATGTGCACATAAGAAGCCTACCTGATACACTGTGTTGCTGGTAGTTATAAGAGCTGGGAATTGCACCGATTGGAAGAGAGGCTTTGGGATTCCCCGGCTGAGTTTCTTCATCATCCTCTCCGAAGTGGTGGACTTTCTCATACTTCTCCAAGTATCTGTGGAGGAACAGAAAAGAAAAACCTGACAATGAGCCAAGACTTACTTGGTGTGAATTTTGCTGAGAATGTGTGCTCTGCTTTCTTTGCAAGACTTGAGTGACTTCAGATTTGTTTGTTTTGTTTTTTAAATTATGCAGGCACATTTTCCTGCGAGTGCGAAAGCCTTGAAGTTGATGCACCATTCTCTCTCTGTGATAGTGAGTACAAAACTATCCATTGACAGTCTCAGTGTAAATGTAAGTAGTAACAGCTTCTTTCAACTAAATGCTAAGAGTCAGGATTAACAAATGTTCCCCATTAGAGGGAAAGCGTTTACTCTGTGATACACTCCACTGTATCTTTCTCGTTTAGCATAACATCAAAACATTACAAAGTACTGGAGGATGGTTATAACTAAATGTAATGTCTTTCATACCTAAATAAGATTGCAGTGTAAAAAAAATAAATCTTGGAAAAAAATAAATCTTGATAACCTAGAGACAATAATACAGTTTGACTGACATGTTTCATTCTTGGTTAACCTTCGTAAGCTCGTCAGGGTACTGCTGTCATGTTTTCTAGCATAACCTACGGTTCTATAATCTCACTTGAATGAGCCGGCCGATATTATAGATCGATATGAGCAAATTGCATTTAATCGGCTTTGGCTGTTTATAACTTCTAAAATTTCCCACAATCATCATTTTATCAATTAAGGCGATTCGGGGAAAATAATCTAATTGTGATTTTCCTGACAAGTATTACAATTACAATTCGATTTGGGTTTTTTTTCCTTAATGTTTAGCTAAAGTTCAAAATTTACTGCCAGTCTATTTTTGACGAAATCAGAATTTCAGAAAGGGAGATCAGATAAACTCTTGGTCTTTAACCCCGGCAATTTACGCTGTGAACCTAACCTAAGTTTACTTCAACTAACACTGAGTTTCTCTCTGACTGCTCCCCTTCTGCGGAGCCTGAAGCGGCCGTCTTGACATTTCCTCATTCATACTGTCGATATCAAGGCACATACTGGAACGCAATTACATCTTTAGAAACATCGAAATCACGGTTAAAATAGGCTATTAGTTTTTTTTACCCAAACATGATCTTGAACATGACGCTTTTATGACCATTCTATCCTTGATTTATGGACAGTAACCTTTCATATTGTAGTCACACAGATTGAATATTCCTATTGTAATTATCAGCTGGATATGATGTGAATATTTCTGAGTGAGGATGACTGGTGGTGCAGCTGAAACAATTAAATGTAGTTTAAAAGTGAGTTTTTCATTATCTGCTGATAGACAGCGTTTCACAAAATACAAAATGAGCAAGATTCTATTAATGTAACAGATGTCTAAAACTTCAGTCATTTTGAACCTAGACATTTTACATTAAAAAAAATCATGAATAGGCATAGGCCTACTGAGTCAGACTGTCACTTTACAATCACACGTCCATGAGTAGCCTAAACTATATCTCATCTGTTCTATTAATATTTTCATCTTCAGTTATCGCCACCGGCATTTAGTTCCGTCAGGTTACAGCTGAATAAACAGGCCTGTAGCTATTTAAAATGAATAACAGGCTGGAGGAGAATTCCAGCACTTTATTATTCAATAAGGAAATTCCAGTCTGGTAAATAATGAATGAGCAGCGCTGTATAAAATGTAGCCTAATATTGTTAACGTATCAATTCTATGTTTTAGAGCCCATCATGGTCCGCGTTGGTACATGTTCATACTTCTAGCTCCACCTGATTAAAATGGAGGCTCTGCCTTTATTTACCCGTTGCCATGGTGAATCGTAGTATCGGAGCTCCATTGATGATGGCTTTTTTTCATCCCCACGCGTGTTTCAATCAGGCTCAACATACTCTGAGTTGACTGAACTTATTCTGATCGGCCTTTCTGAAACCGAAAAGTCTGAGTTTGACAGCTCAGAGTTAGTCAACCCAGAGGTCAGGTTTACACTCAGTTTGTTGAACCTGCTTTCTGTAACGGGGCCCTGATCATGTATCAACAATAACACAGTTAAACTAGACAAAAAATAAACAATTTACCTACGTAGCCTACTTAACTATGGTAAAATCCCAACCAAACAAATCAACAAAATCTGAACAAGTCAGCAAAATCAGGCAGGCAAAACACTCTTATTCTGAAATATTCCACATGATAAATGTAGCCTGTGGAGAGCGAAGCGAAACCGGCTCTCAGGGCGCTGTTATCAGTAGATTAAGCTAAATGAAAATATACACGCCCTTTGCCCGCTCTGATTGGTGAGTAGGACCGTAACAGGAGGCGCATGCCGCTTGTGATTGGCAAGCAGGCTTGTCACACAAGGATGACAACTGAATGATTTTGTAACCGCATGACTGTTTAAAAACAGACAGAGAGCAACAGATAGGCTGTATAATTAACCTAAATTTTAAATCGCATCTTCACGATTTGCTAATAGAGTTCTTTCAAAACGCAATTTCAATTTGAAAACGATTCATCGTTCAGCCCTTGCCTGTACATTTTACAACAATAAACGAAACTAGAGATAAAGGCGCCAGCCGAACAGACACAGGCAGCGGCTGTGTCACGGTTTTCCCCGGCATCAGCTCACTCTGAAGTGTTTTAGCAGCGGAGCGTTTAGCTGCTCACCATCTTCAGAATTAGCTAATCGCATTCCATTACAAACGATTCGTTCGGCTCTAATAATCAATGCGCTACTTATTTTCACTCACACACTATGCGAGCATGTTAACACTCGTGCTTGGCTCGCTTCCTCTGCTCATTCTTAAAAAAGACATCTACGTGACAGGTTGTGTTACAAGAGCAGCATAACTGAGTCATAGAGAGTCTTTAAATGTCTGGGCGGCAGAAAGTGACTGAACGCGAGGGGAGGAAAATATTCTGGCAGTTTTGTGTCAGTTACAGTGTTTTAAGCTTCTCAAGACCAAGAAAAGTTGGTTTGTTGTTTCTCCACCTGCTGGAAAAGTGAAGCCTGTTTGTGCTGCCTCCTCCCCTGCAGACTGCACAGCTTTCACACTGAAAAACGGCGTACTCACAGAATTTTAAAAGTATGTACGCACAGAAATATCCACATATAACCATCCGTAGGGCAGGTCCTACGCACCTTTCCTTTATACATCCAATAAATGTGAAATTGAGCGCACATGCACGAGCCATACAGCCCGCATTGGCTCCTCCCATAAATTACCACGCAAATGAGCAGAAACATACCAGCGTCGCCTCCTAAGGTCCAAATAACAACGCCAATACTGCTGTACAACATGTGAAAAAGAGAAACTTCACTGAGTGCAAGATCAAAGTGCTGATCACTGAAGTGGAGGAAGAAATATTTCATTTGATGGTTTGAACTCTTTGATCACCAACAGACACAAAACGATGCAGTGGCTTTGTGTTGCAATAACAGTCAATGCAGCTGGCTCAGAGACTCATACTGGCTGAAATTTAAAAAAAACATTATCTGACATTAAGTGGATTTTGTGAGGAGGAAGTTAGAAAGCACGTTGTTTGATGCAGCTTGTTCACAATCAAAAGACAATTCTGAGAGTTTAACACACTTATGTTATTCTAAACAAAGGCTTTAAGTAGAAAGGTAAACATATATTGTTGATCACATCAGTTCACAGCAGCATGTTTAATGTTACAGCAGTTGGGTGTTGGAGGCCAACGTTATGCTGCTGACAAACGTGAGTGTAGATATATTTCTCTAACAGTGCAGCAGTTGTAGCTACCAGTCCTCTCCTTCCTCCCTAGTTCATCACTTCTCAATATTCTGTAATATCGCTTATAGCAGCTCACATCGCCCGTTGCTAAATTAGCCACCAAGCTAATGCTATGTGTTTATCATTGGAGGCGCGCTAACATCATAATGAGCAGTTAAACTATAGTTTGACGTATTCCAAATACATCTGCGAGCCGCCTGTCAGGCGTTTTAGTCGGCATATCGGAAATGATTAAACCAAAGCTGACATGTAAATAAACGTGAGCTGAACAAGAATCTAACAAAGCTTCCTGTAGCTTGTCTTTGTGTGACGTCGTAAATGTGAAATGTTATAGTCAGAGCTGTGACGGCTCTGGTTGCAGTTGTAGACAGTCGCGTAGTATTAGATGCATTCAACAGCAGGTCACTGTATCGTTATCGTAGACAGCATGATTTAGAGTCAGCTGGTGGTTGGGAAAATGGTTTTTCATAGTTTTGGATATTATTAAAAAGTGCTGGTAAAGGGATAAACTAGATGTGAATATGCTACATTGAAATTATGGCAGATTACGTGTTCAGTGAAATACACATGCTTATTCTGTCTCACTCTGTTTACAGATGGCTGGAAAATTACACCTTTCAGCAGCACATATTTATTGATGTGCAACTGTTCACATGTTCACTGTGAGACTAATCTATTTTTATTAACATACTCCATTTAGGAAAAGGTATTATAGCCCACATACAAAACAGCTTTCAATATCAGCTTGTTCTAAGTGAAGTTTATACAGTAAAGGAGTCTACTTTCCAAATAATTCTCAAAATCTAAATATCGGCTCATAAATCTGCTCTTTTTCACTATAATATCCCACCATCAGCATCAGCCCACAAAAACCCATATCGGTTGGGCTCTACCTGGAAATCCTTAAAGAAACTGCCCCAATCTTTAAAAAAAAAAAAGGCAATTCAGCATGAATATGGAAAATTCCTTAATGTGAATTTTGACTAAAATGTGTTATTACAAAAAAGTAGCTGCAATGTTCAAGATAGAGAACATAACATTAAACACAGTTTGTTAAAGATTAAACTAATTGTACTTTTGGTTTGGAGAGAAAACCTGTTGATGCCAGACAGAATAATCAAAGTCGCAGCTTAGATATTTCAGAAAAGGTAATGTGATTAAACCTTTCTGTGGCATGTTCCATCATGAAGGCTTTCCAAGGAAACCATATGCTCAAACAGAAAATTCTACACTCACGCCAATTTAAACATGATAATGGGGGTTAATGCATCCAACTTAATAGAGTATTTTAATGTACTAGGACACTCAATGTGACCTCGGCAGGCAAGTCAGAAACCCATCCTTTACTGCTTCCGATTCATTGAAAGCACAAATATGCATTTCAGAAACAACGAGCCACTGTTCCATAAGCCAAACAGGCTTATCGGCTGAAGGAATTGAAATGATTCCACCATAACCCAGTCAAACTACAGATAGATGGAAAGCTGTATGTTACAGGGGGAGTGTAAGCATTTGCGGCTGAGAGATACAATCAACGAAGAATTGAAGGGAAAATACTTCAGAAACGCCACAGAAACATGCACTTAGACGCAAAGAAGCAGTGACCTGCAAAATCCGTTTAACTCAAGATACAACAATCAACTAAGGATCAGTGTGCTTTGTTTTTTTTTTATTAAACAGTTCGAAAGTTTCATCCTGAACTGCAATTTGGTAGCTACACCGGTGAGCTTTCACCTAACTTTACTTGTTTTGTAATTAAGAGCATTGAGGAACATTAGTCAGTAATATGACAGAGATGTGAAACATCAGAAAATGACTTTAGAAATCTGCCATCACAAAACACCACCGTAATTCAGAGGATGACTTGCCCCAAAACTATAAGGTTTATCAACAAATATCTGCCTGCAACACCAACAGCTGTGGGCCAACATTTCATCTTTAACCGTAGAAGCCTGCACTCATCTACATCCTCCATGAGCATGCAGCTACCAATTCAGGATGAACACCTCATAATAACGCAGAGAAATCTGACAAACAAAAACACACGCGTGCTCACACACAGCAAATTACCTCAGTAGTGATACTGTGGTGAACCCTGTATGTGTGGCAGTGAGTCAGAGCGAGCGAGCGAGCGACCGCCTGCTTCTGAATGAGGCCCCGCTTGTTCATCGCGGCCAAGGTAATCCCCCGTCCGCTGGCTGCCGGGTGACACGCTGGACTATAAATACACTCAGCCTTCAATTGGGAGAGAGAGAGAGAGAGAGACTCCTGTCCCTGCTGCAGCGTCATCAACCGCTGTCTGAGCACAAGCAAGGAAAAGGGCTGTGGGTAAAGACGGGTGGGGGCACTGGAGGGAGGGTTGACTGCAGCTGCACATGTCTGCACTTCTCCTTTTTTCATACATGCATGGTGAGGGGAACATCAATCCCTCCCACTTGAGTAGCACGTGATTACCAACCGACGGAAACCAATGGGCTTTCATCATTTTACTACAACTGTTTTAGGGAAATTTGTGTATTATCACTGAGGTGATAATGCTGTGGTATGTTTTCCCTCCAAAATGACACAAGTGCAAAGCGTGGGAAACTGACGAGGCATGACAAGCCGTGAACAGACAGAGTTGTAAAAGGACACTGTCATTAGTTTTGTGTTATTTACAGTCATCCTGATCACACACGTGCAGATCCTCCTGTTTTCAATTAGTTCAATCAGTTTGCCCAAATGCCCTCAGTGTGTCGGTGTCGGTTGCCCCCTGCTGGATGTGGATGTAGACATGCAAAACACACCCACTGACAATTTCTGGACAGTAATATTTGCTGGGATTTAACAGAGCTGGCTCTCCAACACAGACTGAGGGTGGTTTGCTTTGTCAATAATCGCGGGAGCGTTTACTGATGGCAGAGCCAATTGAGAAAATACTGTAAGCGTTGGATCATTTACAGAACAGACCGTTTGTTGCCTGGAGTAAACTTGAAGTCACATCAGAACACAGTATAAAGCAAGTCAGTTTCCAACATTGATATCAAGGACATGGCTATTGAATCCTGAGTCAATTAAAACAATGTAAACAGAATAACCTCAGTTACTTAACAATGTGCTTACAGTGTGTTCTAATGGTTTTTCTGTGACTCATGTAAGTCCAAAGGAAGAGTCTGATTCACCTATGTGTTCAATGCATGTATGCACATTGAAAGGTCAGCACAAATAAAACCTGTACTACTACTACTCAACCAGGGCTTCTGACTGAAACTATTTTTGAAGACAGTGCTAGCTAATTTAACTAAGAGCACCAATGCGACTTGCAAATATGCCACCTGTGTGTGTCTGTGGCCATATACTCTACACAAGTGGTGTAAGGCAAACCCCTTGAGTCAAAGTTTACAGCATTGAGGGTGAAGGGAAGCTATCCTTCTAGTCAAAAAAAGAAATTTAGGAAAAAAAAAAAAAAACAATTTTCTACCGTTCTCTAGTCTTTGTAGTCTGTCTTGCTAACCTAGCTGGGCAGTGCATCTCTTGGTTTTCACGCCCTCCCCCCATGAACAATTTTGTGCTCTAGTAAACAATATCATAAAGACGTATCGTTGTATTGCCATAAATGGTGATGAAACAGCAACAAACAAAATGTTTTTCCAGCAACCATAAATGAAGTAATTATTAAGTAATTGGCGTAACATTTTATCGTCTTTTTATTGGACACCTCTAAAAGGTTTTATTCTTCTTGTAACTGTAATCCAATTAATCTTATTTACATACTGTTTATATACATTGTGTTAACACCTCATTTTTTTAAAGCCAGACATTGTCACATGTGTATCCTTGAGCTAAATTCACCAAGTCCAAAGCAATTTGATAAATTATATTGTAGTAGTTCTTGTATCGCGTACACTTACAGCCTCTCTTCAGGTAAGACTTTCTTTACAAAAAGTGTTGAAGTATCAAAGAAAATGACTTTGAAATTTGCTAAGTCTGTCTCCTTGCTTTGGTCCGTTTCATTGCGTTTACCATAAAGGCCTGAATACATGTGCACATAAATTTAGTCGCAGCTAGTTTAATCGCGTTCTCACAAACGGCTGACATTGGACACACTCAAAGCTGTGTGTGAGCGTGCAAGCTTACAGCAGCGGGTAGCACGACGTTGTGGCACTCCTTATTTTAAAACAAGACAAGGATTATCTAGTCTCAGTCAAAGTTAAGTTAGTAACTCTGGACCAATGCAAGAGGGAAATCAATGAACTGATAGACTGGAATAATTACCAGGTAGCAGAACCAAAGCTCAGTGTTACATATAATTAGTTTCTAACATGTTATATTGTACTTCAACAATTTATTTATGTTAATGTAAATATTAACTTAAGATTCTATAGAAAACATTTAATAAATATTGTGTGTTTACACAACATTCTTTTCTGTAGAACTCTACTTATTCTTAGACCGATGTAGTAAACTGTTTTAAAAGGAGGGAGGCTTGTAGTGGGAGCACTGGGTGTCAGGTGTGGCAATGGCAAATGGTTTATATGGGTCCGGGGTCACGTTGACTGGCCCCTTTGCAGAATTTTGCATATAGGGCCGCAGGAAGTTTTATGTCGAATTAAGTGGATCTTCTAAATTTTATGCTGGTGCTCCTAACATTTTCTGTTTATTACTGACTTTGCTAGTGAAAAAAGTGAGTCTGGAGCCTGTCAACCCTTATACGATTGTGGGCATTTCCATATCAGTTATCAGCCCGGTCAATCTCGATGGCACGGTCGCTCAGTGGTTAGCAACAGCATTTCCTGGGTTCAAATTAGGCTTTTCTGCGGTGACTTCTCACAGCAGTGCTCCAGATCACCACTAACATAGGTGATAAGGACAAGATACTTTTCTCTGACTGAGTTAGACATTGAACAACAGAATTTCAGTGTGATGGTTTTCCTTCACACTGAAACACACTGACTGTGTGTTCATTTTATATTATCTAATTCAGGAAAAAGCTCCAGCATCAGCTGTAAGCCTCAATGAATACACTGGATTAGGGTGGCAGTCTTCCACATTCACAATGAATGCGATTTTTTTATTTTTGCTTGATGAGTAAAATGCCTATATCCGTGAATTGAAATTGAAATATTACAATGTGCACCAGAAGTGAATTTTCAATCAAACATGATGATGATGATAGCTGCCCAAACTGTGACGAGAACAGTTAAACCACCAACCACGGTTACGGGAATGTTGTGACTCCAGGTGTTGCCTGACTTCAGGGGCCGTATTACAGAAAGTTCCTATATTAAGTCTTAAGATAGGAAGAGTCTAAGATAGGATTCTTCCAAATTTGGTATAACAGAAGCAAATCCTAACTAAAGTTAGGAAAGGAACATTCACTTAGGAACCATAGTGAATTTTGTCGTCACTTATACAAGAGGGACAGACTGAAAAGTGGACAGGACAGTGATCGTACTTTATTCAGGCCGCCATGAAGCTGCGGCTGCCATGTAGCCAGATCGCTAACGCTAACTAGCCAGCAGTCTTCTGATATCTGCGCCAAAACAGATTACTGAATAGGGCAGGATCTACTTGGCTGAAACATCTGGCACAGACAGTCCACAGTTGTGTTGGGATAACGTGTATTTTTTAATATGCATGACAAAAGGTAATTTCCAGCCTTGTAGGTGATGCAGGACTTTCTCTTTTCCTGTATTTTGCATTAAAAAAAACAAAGAAAAAAAAAATCAAATTGTGAACTGTCCCCAAGAGTTCCCACTTTCCCCCCCATCACATGGGTTCTTCAAAAATGTTCCTAAAATGACATTAGGAGACAATGACGTCATCACAGACGTTAATGCTACACAATAAACCTGATTGGCGTCTACAAGCCCCTCATATCCACACGGGTTTCTTCTTTTACCAAAATGTTTTCCTTGGACTAAATGCAGAGAACAAACTCCAGTTATGTGTAAAATGCACTTAGCAACAGGGCTAAAGGATTTTTTAAAAAATCTAATTGCAATTATTCTGCAGCATGACAATATTTAACATTTTGACACAAATTGCCTTTGACAAATATTGCGCCTCCTGTGATCTGAAAATTGCAGGCCATATTGCTATTTCAATACAGTTTCAATTAATTTCTCAGCCCTTTTTAGCAAGGGAAGAGATTCTATTTCTAGTGAAAAGCTGCAGCCTACATAGCAACCATAGCAAACATTTTAACCATCTCATCCATAATGAGATGGTGAAGTCCGATTCTAGGACCACCGTCAAGTACAAGGCAGAAATGTCTATCTGCTAGTTAGCAAAGACACTGAGAGGAAGAGATTAGGCTATCAGTGTTGGCCAACACTGCTAGAGGGCAGGTCAAATTACAGACAGGCTAAAAACACAAAGTCTCAAGAGCCTTCAGATGTTATCTGTGATAGCAACTTTGCTCTACTGCTCTTACTTTGTTAACAGTCTGTTATTATGTTGTTTAAAAAAGGCAAAACCCAACACACAAGGTCCACACGGCCTCGTCTTTATCCATAACCCGTCGTCATCTGAGCATCTCTGAAGTCTGAGCAGCAGCTCAGATGAGGCGGGGGAATACAAACACAGCTAATGCAAGCCAGATCAAAGGCCACTTCATCCAGATGTTCCAGATGAGCGGGAGAATCTATCGACATACACAGGAAGCAGAGTAGGACCAACAAGCATGATGGTACCCAGACTCATATCATAACCAGGTGTGAAAGTTAACACCTGCCAAGCAGAAAAAGGTAGTGAAATGTGTCTGTGGTGGGAGGCTTGGCGATGGTTCAAGGATTTCTTTTTTTTGGGGGAGCGACACCACATCTCGTCTTTTATTTAATAAAATGACAAAATCAGGTGTGAATTGCCTTTAGTGTGTTATCTGAAAATCAAGACTTTTGACACTTGACTTTTACCACACAGTTTGGCACTATTAACTTCAAGTACTACTTTAGCACATAAATAGATATGTTAATAGATGCAGTGGCCTCCAAATAATGTTCCCTGCTTGTAATACATTTTCAGTGATTGGCTACTCCAAAGTTTGTCTATGTCTCTATACAAGTGCTGAGGGTGCCCTGTGTGTTCACCACACAAGTATTGGCATAGGAACTTCTGTTTTTCTACACCTTAGTAGTTAAAAGTTACCCAATGTTTGGTTCTTATTTGGAAACACACAGTTTGATATGCAGACAGGTTCACAGGAGATCTTTAAGATGGATGTCATAATAATTTGAAATATTTTCAATTTTAAAAAAAAAAAGGTGTATTCAATTAGTTTGAAATACTCTTAATTATGATCCCATTGCAGCTGGCTGGAAAATAGAGGAAAAGGTATGTCATGCTCAAACTCACATGACAGCTAAAATATTCTTTAATTGCCAGGCTCGTGAGAATTTTGGGCCCTAAAATTGGGGGCCCCAAGCTACAAATAGTTGAGAAACACATGGGCAACTAGTCTACCGTTAGCAGCAGGTTAATATTACATTGTGAAACATTCAAAATATCGACTGAAATTAGTAAACCTGTGAATCTGATTCCACCTGCTTCTCCACACTGCAAACAGATGAAAGTGGGGTGTCATGCTTTTGCTGCACAGGAAGCAGCATGTTCATCTCTGTAAAAGACAGATTACTTGGTGCTGGTTGATTCAGCAGAAAGAGCCAAGAGCTGGTTTATTTTTCTGAGCAGTAAAAACGGTCTCTAGCTGCAGAGCTAAAAGCCCAACTTTCTCATAATATAGCAAAGGTCAAGAGGTGAAATCTGTATCATACTATTACAACCGAACACTGATTATTCAAAACGCCGTCAATAGATTTCTGCCTCTAGATGTCCTTTATCAAATCAAGGGCTGATTTAAAAATCCAAAATGCGTTCTGGATTATTATTCCTCACACCAAATGCTACATGACGGGACATCACAGAGCAACATTTTCCCTATTTAAATAGTTAAACAAGTAAAACTAACAGTTTCTTCTTTTACACATTTCCAACTATGTGTGCAAACCACATCAAGACAATAGCCTTGAGCTAACATGAGAGTTTCTAGTTGTCAGTGCCTCCTGGGCCCGATTTCCTCCCAATGGAGATGCAGCGGAGAGTGCAAACCAGGGTATCTGTCACCTGACTTGGCTTCGGTGTTCAGTGTGCTGCAGTTTGGAAAAGAAGTAGCAATAGACTATAGCAACACCAGAGGCTTTATTTCAAAACACCTTTCATTCACTCTCAAATTACGGTGTGCGCCTAGACGAACTGGATGGTGTTTTACTGAAGAAAAAAAATTCAGGAATGCGTTGCCCCACGAGGTTTGAGAGCTTAGTGCAAACCACTCCCAAATCATATGAAACTACTAATGGAAGAAGAAAACCATGACGATGTGAGATAGTATTGACTGAGAACCATCTAAATCAGTGTAGCCACATGGAAACTGGAAGCAGCCATTAGTAACTTTCACTGAAACAGAGTGCAGAGTACACAGATGAAGAACATAAAATGTGTATCAACTTATGGAAAGGGAAAAAGGAAAGAGAAGTATAAAGATGTTTGTGCTATATTGTAATACTATTCAGTCATTTTCATAAATCCTTCAAAAACATTCCTCAAATCTTTAAACTTTGAAACATTTTCATTTTTTGGGGAAGCTCTGACTAAGGCATTTTTGTCATGTTCATTATTTTATTAAACACTTTATATCAACGGTTACGTTTGGCAACATCTTACTGTATGTTTCCTGATCAATACTTCTCTCATTCTAGTGCCTGAACACCTCATTTAAATTTATACATTTCGCTTCAGTCAAAAAACAGAGCTGCCCCCCCACACACCAAACTATGCCCTTAGTGTGTCAGTGTGATTTGATGCAAACGCTTTGATCCACAGTGTGAATCCTTCCTCCCCCAAAGTTGAAATGAAATCAGCGCCACTGCTAGGCCTGATGTCAAAGCAGCGCTTCAACAAGTCGAAAACGAGCTGGAAAAATGTTTCTGGCAAGCATCGCTCACTTATTACAGAGTGACATTCAGATATCAAATAGTCGGCAGCAGGAGCTGGCACTGAACTTCAGTGCTGCTTATTAACTCGGCTCTGAGTGGGAAGTGCTGACCAGAGAGAGTCACATCATGATCATCCTATTCATTCACACAGGGAAACTTGGTCAGACAGGCACAGCACCCTGCATCAGAGAAGTCACGGCGTGATCCCTGCAGCAACGGGGTATCCTTGGGTCTTTCCTGCTTACTCATTTTAAACCGCTCCGTTAAAAAACAAACCATCAGGAAGCAGCACTGGAGTTGTCAACTTGAAGTGCACAATTACCAAAGACTACGCCAAATAACTGCTTTCAAGATATCTATACATTAGTTGTCTTCCCATTCACAACAAAGTCCTAGAAATGCAAACACAGCTTATAAATGTCCAGGGAGTCAGTGGTTACAGATGGCCATTCAACTGGATAATCAAGATTAACAACTGATATTAGCAAACATCCACCCAGCTTAAGTGTCCTTGAGCGAGGCATTGAATCTGAACCAGCTCCAATGAGCAGATATCCATTTTGTAACTGGCTATGACCTCTGACCTTCCTGGATGAGAGCAAAATGAACATTAACCCCCCACCCAACGTGACTACAGCAGCCCACGTTAAAAAACTGGAGGGAAAAAAAACCCCGCAGCCCTGGTAAGGGCAAGACAAGTCTGGCTGCCTGCTGCTTTTGACAGTCACTACACCAAACTGCCACAAACTTTATAAAATAGCTCCAATGTATGTCGAGACACAAGTGTGATAGTCAGTGTGTCGGCCGACTCAGCTGTCAGACTTCCTTTGCTCATGCACTTTCCAAAAATATTTTTACAGGTAATAATTACAGTGACTTAGCTGTTCTGAGTAACGGTGGTGGAAATGTCAGGTGGGAAAAGCATTCTTCTTAAACAAGTCATGATGTTAATGGCTTCATATCATTTTCTGTAGAGTTTTGTCATCTGCAGAATAGAGCATCTGACTACTGCAATATATATATATGATAATGTCAACAAATCAGATCAGTGGACTTTCTGTGACAGGTACTTCGACAAAAAACGATTTCTGAATGTTAGTGTTTTACAGAATGAAAATTTGATCACAGTAACTCCAACACCTTTGCACTATACCTACTTCCACTCAAGGAACAGACACAAACAAATGTCAGCTGTCTGAGCTCCCAAGAAGAGTGTTAAACCAAATTACATCATCATCTTTATACATTAATAGGTGAATCATACCAAGTATGATGCTGGTTACTGGTAGTTTGTGGTCAATATGGTACACAGAAAGACAAAGACTACCTTCAGCAGCACTGCAAGCCTACATGTGCTTGACGTATTTCTCCTCTGCAGCCAACACTGACAGTTAACTGTCAATTTATGAGGAGCTACAAGTCTCATAATCTCAGCACAGTTAGTAATCAAATTGACTACTACACTTGCAACAGCTGGCATCAAAAAGCAAATGTAGTAAAAAAAAAAAATACAGAGATAATTAGTCACTGCTTATGATCTCAACCAGTGACCTGCATTTGCCTGTAAAATATCCATGTGAGGCTACAAGCATGTCTCTGCTACAGAGGTGTAATCCCCTGCAGGCAGGTGCTAGTGATGGGAACAATCATTGCGTGAGGTAGGGGGAGAAGAAAAGGAGCACAGAAAGCAGCAACACCAAAACCACAAACGCCAGCTGTTGGGGAGAGCTCCATGTACACCAAACTCCCATCACTGGCAGCTGACTGTGTTAACACTTGGAAGCTGATTGCAATACATGTTACTGCACCCAGAGTGCCTCAATCATTAATGCTATATCAAAACAAAACTGTGGTTCCATAATTTTCAGAGAGGAATAATTATCATTTATGGCTTAGGGATGTTATAGACAAATTCCTTTGTAAGTGTGTTCTCCAAAACTATGTTCCAGATGTAACAAAATACACAAAGACAAATGTGGCCAGATATATATTTTATAAAAAGACAGACCAGAGTGTTCTGTTCTTATAAGGGAGTGCATACCTACCTACCATGCCATGGTAAATGTACACAAGACCGACCTTGCTTTGCCTGTCACAATATTGTACTGGAGCTGCTTCCTAGTGTTGGAGAGCGCAGAGGCTAGATCCTGCTGACTGCATCTTAACATTTTGTAAACACTTCCCACATGCTACCTGAGAGAGAGAAAGCTGCATGGCCGTGCTACTTACCGAAGGTAGTACTGTTTTAAAGCAAATGCAGCGTTGGAACAACTCCTTGGAAAGTTAAACTCTTCTCCAAGTTCAATCCATTGGTTTTTGTCAGAGACCTGAAAGTGGGGGAAATGAGTTGGTTAAAGATAAAAACACTGGCAACAACAAAAAGAGCGGTTACACAGCAACCATCTGGTCTGCTACAGGTCCCCCCAATGAGGCAATATCAGAATCACTAATCAATAACTTTCGCAAACTGCTGAAAATATTAAAAAACACTGAAATGGTCAGGCAGAACATTTGGTAAAATAGCATTTAATTAGCTACCAATGTTTGTTACTCAAACACATTTACATTTGACACACCAGTAAGTATAACTGCCCGACTCCCTTCAGAATACTATCGTTACTGTTGAGGCTAGTTAGCACTATAGCTAACAAGCTAACTTGACTTTTCACATTTTGGCGTTAAAACCTAACGAGGCTAAACTCCAATAAACTGTCTCCATCTCCAAACAAACGCCTTTGCTTGCGGCGACCCGTTTCATTTTGGAGCATGTTTTGGTGCCGTTTACTGTATTCACTACATGGGCCTGTGAGGCCTACATTTTGTGATCAGCCATGAAGCCGAAGAAAGATGGCTATGGCGAGAAAGAAAAAGCAAGCTTCCCCTGGGTGAAAACAGCCGGTAAAAGCCCGGGCGAAACGCTATGTCCTAAGCGGTGTTTCCCGAGGCCGGGCTCCGTGCCGATAATCGATGTTAAACGTGCCCGCTAATTTTGAGTCGCTCCAACTGCACTCTGACTCCGAGCGGTTGGACTCTCAATTCAAACCACACAACAACACAAGCCACCACATTGCATAGAGATACATGGCAAACTAGCACAAGGCCAACACCGACCCACTAACGTTTTTTCTAGAGTGTTACACTTGTCCCGGGGTGTCCACACGGAGTTGTAGAGTGGTCCACCGAGGAGTCCACAGACAGCAGAGTGTGGAGAAAAACCACTTTTAGTTCCCACTCACCTTAGCAAATCCACCTAAAGAGACGACTCTGATATAGAGAGCATTCAGATCCAGCTCTTTCCCACCCACGAAAGGAATCTTCTTGAACGGCGATCTGAGGGGATAACACAAGAAATAAATCCACATATGTTTAAATAACTCTTTTGGTGAACTCACAGTGGCATGCAATTAAGATTTAAAGTTATATTTCTTGGGAATAAAGACGCCCCAATCTCACCCTCTGCTTTGGTGAAATTGCCGCAGCTCGTCCAGGAAAGCCTGTCCTTTCCTTCGCTGATCTAGTAGATTTTTCCCCGTCGAATTTGCCATTGTTTTTGCATGCAAAAACGGTTAAACCCCACTTCAGTTGCTTCTTAAGACACCAAGGATCCCATACTCCGCCGGCGCTCAGTCATTCGCGAAGCTGAGTGTTTAAAAAGTTAAAGAAATAGCTGATAGCAAGAAGAGCGGCAGCTCGCTAATAAAGACTGATGCACACAGAAAGCAAGCCCGATTCAATCCCGGACTAAGTTCCAACGAACAGTCAGAAATACGACCGATTCACCGGCGGATTAGAAACGCCATGGCAGCATGTGTTGAATAAATGCTTTTGGTCGCGGTTGTATTCGTTTGGAGTGGTTTGACAGTGTGTTACGGACGCAGCTCCGAGGCTATCGCACACACTGTAGAGCGGCAGAGGGATCCAGTTCTCAGACAAAAAGATGTGAAGGCCGCGCAGCCCGGCCTGCCATGCGCACAGCGCCCTCTGTGGCCGCAGACGGCGCTGCACCGTCCAGAGCAGAGCAGAGCGGGTGCTGGAACAATAGAGACTGTTTTCTTTTTAAGGGACCGTCTGACAACTCGTCTCTGTTTGGAAAACGGGTCAGAAGGTACTTGGAAATGCCCTATGGGGGGAGGGGATCACACTAATTAACACAGCTCTCTTGTTATCCCAACCAGGCGTGTAATGGAGGGCAACACTACATTTTATTGGTAAAATACAACTTTTTAAGTTTGACATTAAACCTAATTATTGTTTAGAGGTAGCCACGCTTTTTAATGATCACTGTCTGAAAGCTAATTAACAAACTGTACATTACTACACTGAATATATTTTGACATCCTATAATATAAAATATTTCCTTGCAATGGCGGTTACACATAAATATTTCGTTTGAAATTTATTTATTGTGACATTACTTAGAAATCTTTTTGTCTTGTGTCACAGTAATTTTGCAACCCAGTGGGAACTCTAGACTTAAATCATGACACAAATTAATTGATTTAATATGTTGAGCTTGATTTGGTTTAGTTTGCCATATAGTGCCACTTAAGACTGTTTTTTTTTCATGGTGCAATGTGTGAATAAAACTTGTAAATATTGTACACTATCCCTTGCTGATCACTTCAAAACGACTTTTATCTCACGGGATGGTTGAAAATTACTCCTGATCCCTTCTCCCTGCAACTGCCAAGCGGATATCTTCTTGATGGGGTTACATTCAACCATTACACGTACCCCTTTGCTCAATGAAAAACCTGTCACAAAATGGCGGAGACGTACGTTAGCAGACCCCATTTTGAGGAATTGACACTAGACAGCGGGATAGTGCGTGTCCTTGCGTGTGTTTTTCATAGTGGTGGTCTTTTTTGCAAACAAATTGCGGTACACCCGAGTTCACATCACGCCTGTTTGGACTCCCCATCCGTCAACCGAATTCTGGGCTAACGAGTCGGTCGTACGCTAGCTTGTTAGCTTAGCTAACGTTAGCTAACTTAGCCAAATTTCCACGAACCTGTTCTCGGCAGTTTGTGTTAATCGAATTGCCCACTGGCATTTCACGTACACAAATATTTTATAATATTTAAATGTCGTTACTAGTCAATTTTAATACTCTTTTGAAGAAGTCCTTGGTGGTGAATCGCGTGGGCGCTAGCTGTAACGTTACCGGCGTCATGAATTAGCATGTCAGATTCCAGTCCATATAACACTACACACATTGCTAACTACGTTACCTCTGGATGGCAACAGCTCACCTAAAACCTCCCTGGGCAAACTTAATGTTGCACTTGTCAACATTTAGCTATATATAGCATTAAAGCGGGGTCGTTTTCACAACAAGAGACCTGCCAAAGTAATTTAGGTTGCTGTGATAACTTTAACGTTAAGGCACGGCGGTGTTGTAAGCTAAAGAGCTAATCAGCCACCATGTATGCGCCGCGGCTTTGCATATATAGTTGTTTGATAGGTTTTGAGTCCGTGTTCTTAATAATGATGCAACTGCTAATCAGTAAAACTACACTGCTCAAAAAATAAAGGGAACACTTAACACAATGCAACTCCAAGTCAGTCACACTCCTGTGGAATCAAACTGTCCACTTAGGAAGCAACACTGATTGACAATCAATTGCACATGCTGTTGTGCAAATGGAATAGACAACAGGTGGAAATTATAGGCAATTAGCAAGACACCCCCAATAAAGATTGGTACTGCAGGTGGAGACCACAGACCACTTCCCAGTTCCTATGCTTCCTGGCTGATGTTTTGGTCACTTTTAAATGCTGGGGGTGCTTTCACTCCAGTGGTAGCATGAGACGGAGTCTACAACCCACACAAGTAGCTCAGGTAGTGCAGCTTATCCAGGATGGCACATCAATGCGAGCTGTGGCAAGAAGGTTTGCTGTGTCTGTCAGCGTAGTGTCCAGAGCATGGAGGTGCTACCAGGCCAGTACATCAGGAGATGTGGAGTAGGTCGTAGGAGGGCAACAACCCAGCAGAAGGACCGCTACCTCCGCCTTTGTGCAAGGAGGAGCAGGAGCAGCACTGCCAGAGCCCTGCAAAATGACCTCCTGCAGGCCTCAAATGTGCATGTGTCTGCTCAAACGGTCAGAAACAGACTCCATGAGGGTGGTATGAGGGGACGTTTGGCATTTGAACCAGAGAACACCGAGGTTGGCAAATTCGCCACTGGCGCCCTGTGCTCTTCACAGATGAACGCAGGTTCAAACTGAGCACGTGACAGAGTCTGGAGATGCCCTGGAGAATGTTCTGCTTCCTGCAACATCCTCCAGCATGACCAGTTTGGCGGTGGGTCAGTAATGGTGTGGGGTGGCATTTCTTCCATTTCCATGTGCTCGCCAGAGGTAGCCTGACTGCCATTAGGTACCGAGATGAGATCCTCAGACCCCTTGTGAGACCATATACTGGTGCGGTTAGCCCTGGGTTTCTCCTAATGCAAAACAATGCCTCATGTGGCTGGAGTGTGTCAGCAGTTCCTGCAAGAGGAAGGCATTGATGCTATGGACTGGCCCGCCCGTTCCCCAGACCTGAATCCAATTGAGCACATCTGGGACATCATGTCTCGCTCCATCCACCAGCGCCACGTAGAACCACAGACTGTCCAGGAGTTGGCGGATGCTTTAGTCCAGGTCTGGGAGGAGATCTCTCAGGAGACCGTTCGCCACCTCATCAGGAGTATGCCCAGGCGTTGTAGGGAGGTCATACAGGCACGTGGAGGCCACACACACTACTGAGCCTCATTTTGACTTGTTTTAAGGACATTACATCAAAGTTGAATCGGCCTGTAGTGTGGTTTTCCACTTTGATTTTGAGTGTGACTCCAAATCCAGACCTTCATGGGTTAATAAATTTGATTGCAGCAAAACTCTTTGCTTCAAAAACATGGGTACACCATAGTGAAATTACTGTATGTCAGGCTCTACATTACAGTAGCGCTATAGGGTAAATGTAAATGCCATTAGCAGTACAAAATGTCTTATTTCCTATATAGGATTTCTAGTTTTTGATTAATGGCATAATTCACAGCAGTGTGACCATTCATAAGTAGTTCAACTGTAGAAATTCTTAAAATGCACTAAATGAAGGCCCTAAAATCAGTAATTGTAGAGCAGGGGGGAATTTTAAATGAAAAGGCGTATCAATGGACTTCCTGCTTATTATCATAATGGGCTCCTAAGGCATCAAGGTAGAATATGTATTCACGGACATTAATTAATGCACTTTTTAAAAGGTTGTGTGTGTGTGTATATGTGTGTGTGTGTATATATATATACAACTATTGGACAGTCATCAAATTATTTTATGAATTAATGCCATGAAAGTACACATTAAGGCAAATGTGAAGAAAAATCTGTAAATAAAAAAGCAGATTGAACTTCGTTTCTAGCCTTGATATCATTGCAGCGACCCATTTAGACTGCATTTAAAAGTGATGAATGATGTGCAGTGACTGTGAATGTGCACTTGAAAGCTGCATGGTCAGTTATGCCATCACACAGAGGTCTTCATATGATGTGACAGCCAGGCCTTTCATGGCATATGGTGCAAATGGGGCCAGTAAGCCCAAGCTGCCTCCAAGCACCCAGACAAAAGATCCCAGTGGGGCTCTAACCGCATGTAACGTCCTTACACCTTCCTGCCCCCTACAGCTTCCACGCCTGAGGTTTAGGCCTCAGAAGTAAGAGCTGATGTTGAGTTATTTGGTGGAAAATGGCTCCATCTTCTGGCAGCCATGCGCCATGTCTAAACGATGGGATGGATTCACCTCATTGCACTAGGAACATATTGTACTTGAAGGGATCAGATTTTAAACTCGATACAGTCACAGTTGGAGCAAGATGCATGCTGGGAGAATAGGGGAGGGAGCGGTGGGTGCTACTTGTACTGAGTAAGCCTAATACAGCTGGAAGTTATGCAGTACATTACACATGGTACTGTATTTTAAAGTTTTTTTTAAGTATTTTAGAGTCAGTATAATATTGCCTGTGCCTAAAATATTTGTAGATTGAATAGTTAAATATACAATAAATGAAATACATGCACTTTAAATCTATAGAGGCTATTTCATGTGTTGTTTTTTTTAATGTTTAGTTTTATAGGGATGTATGGACCCTTACCCAATGGGGTAATGCCAAATACCACCACATTTATAACCTAAGCTAGTTTGCAATACCCTTCCCAAGATGGGCTTTTACACAAATACACAAAACTCATAAATAATAATAAATCAATGAATAATATTAATAAATTACATTCAAAACAAGTACTAGTGCCCAGAGCAAAATTGCACTAGGATCTGAATTATCAAAATTGCTTCTGCATTAAACCTGGAAAATAACAGCCAATAACAATTTTAAATTCCCAGATTTGTCAATAATACTGTACAATATTTTTTACTTCTTCCAGTTCTGTAGCTGAATACGACACAGAGACAGAACTGTAACCTCTGAATGCCCCAGAATTCTGACAATGTGTGTTGTATTCTTGATCCCAAATTGATAAATTACAAGAATTTGTTACCCTTAACCTTTAACATACACTTCCTGTGCTCTTCTTCTTCTATCTCCTTGCAATTGTCTTGCACTATTTGTTAATTCTTACTTCTTCCCATAGGTATTTATCCCATTGATACCGCTAATAGCCCTTACTAGTATTTATTGCTGCTCTTACTATATCTCTTGTCACTTGTGGATCTCTTACTTTACTGATGCTTGTTGTTCCTCAAATGTAAGTCAGTCTGGATAAAAAACTCTGTTCTGTTGTCTCCAAAGGAAGCACACAGAGTAATTCTGTAAAATAACACATTAGAGCACATTTTAATTATCGTAGTGGTTAAGTAAAACATTAAATCCCTTTGCTGCAGATCATATTGACCTAAACAGTAATATTATTATTACTGTCTCCCTCCATTAAAAAAGTTTTTCTTCTTGTTGCACTTCGGTGCAGAACGGCGTATGTGCAGAGTCTGACATTCATCTGCTGAAATTTGCTCTGTGCTCACCTCAAATCTGAGGTCACCTCAAATCACCTCAAATCTCAGCGGAACGTGCACGTACAAGCATGATTTGTGATGTCACAAGTAGTTTGGAAGCCAGTTGTGGTCCAATATGCAACAAGTCTGATGCGGAAACTTGCGATGCGGACGTCTAGCGCACATACAGTGAGAATGGATTGTAAGTGAAGGACACATCTTGATTTTTAACGAGAATTTAACGTGTAAAAAAAAACAAACAAACTATCAGACAAATTATTTAAAGCAGTATGTTATGTCTTAAAACATGTCTGCAGTACTCAGGTTTGTTTGTGCAATGACATGAACTTGAGTGGCAGCAAATCCTGTGTAGGCGCTGGAACCAATAAGACTGCATTGGAGCCTGGCAGCCTGTCCTGACTGTGTTGGTTGTTGACATTTCCATATTTCCATATTCTCTCACCTCTTGAGGACAGTTTCTGTATTGCCTTTCTACGAAATGTAGAGAAGGCTGCAGAGAAAAATCTCCTAGTTCTGGGTAGCTTTTGTCTGCAATGGGTTAGGGGTTAGTAAGTTGTTGTAGAATAGAAGATCATGATTTTTGCCTGGTGGATTTATTGGAACTCATTGAAGTGTGGGAAGCTGTTTCTCAGGTTGAGACACACAACAGCTAAACTAACCCATCCTCCATGTGGAAAATATGTTCAGATTCAAGTCCTGTGACAAGTCGTAAAAGGTCAGTCTTCAAAACTGAGAAAGAAGAGCAAAAGAGCTGTCGTCTCATGTGGGGGTTAACTGCTGTGCTCAGCAGCAGCTCATCAGTGCTGTCGAAGAGAGGAGAGAGTGTTTCAGGGTCGCCACCCTAATTTTCTCAACATCTGAGATTTGAACCAACAGCCTTTAAATTATAAGCACATAGCAAGATCTTTGCATTGTGTGAAAACAAATCATTCATTACTGTCCCACACGATAAGTGCTCAGTGACTCCAGTTCACTACCACTGGTAGCCACAATAACCTTCCAATAAATAATAAGAGCAACTTAAGTTCATCAGTTGTGACTGCAAAAAGTATATTTTGCTGTTTCTTTGAAATATTCTTTTTAACAAACCTTTTAATGAAGTGTACTGCACATGTCCAAATGTCTTCAGTGGAAAAGACTTTTCGTGTGTGTGTGTGTTTTGTCTATTTTCTTCACTAGGTGGCAGCTGCGTTCAGAGATAATAAAAAAAATTGACCATGTAGTGATAAAATACTCTTCAGGAACTAGGGACTGGTATGTAACACACCCTCAGTAGTCTGGTATCTTTTTCTTGCTTTAAAGAAACTAATTGATTCTTCAGGGTTACATGTGTTTCAGGTTTATTTGTAAAAAGTAAGTAAAAGGGAAATTTGTCTTGGACAATGTGCAAAGTCAGTACATACAAAAACAACAAAGATTAAAAACAAAATAGAAACAAGTGGAGACACAATGGCAGTCAATGCATACAATAAATGAATAAAACAGGAGCATAAAGTATAAAAGTAAAGTAATTGATTCTTCAGGGTTACATGTGTTTATTTGTAAAAAGTATAACTGGGTGTTGAGCATAAGCAGCGATAACAACCCTGGCTGAGTAGACTTAGGAAAAGGCACCACTTTCAGAAACTAATACCTCATCAGTAGAAAATTCAAGGTAGAAGTAAGTAAGATGACCCAGTCATCTTACTGGGTAAGATGACCCAGTAACCAACAGTTTGATTACTGGGTCATCTCTTGGAAAACAGAATAAAAAGCAACAAGCATCTGAGAAATGACCTCTACGTCTATCTGGCTCAGTCACGTGTCAGTGGGTCATTGGTCATTTTTGAGTGAAAGAATACAGGGTTTTTCCTCAGCGGGTCTTCAAATTACAAACCTGCCACATGTAGCCTACTTGCTGTTTGTAACACTTAACTTGGCCGTAGACCTTGAGGCTAATTTAGAGTTTGCACACTAACAATTTAAATGCAGAGGCATATTCAGTGAGCTGTTTGATATAGGCCTCTTTTACAGCAGCCATTTTGACATGTTACAGTGACAAAAGCACTTTTATTAATGATGGCTGACTTCCATTTAGCTGCCTTAGTTTGTATCATTTAGTTTAGTACTGGTATGGTGCACGCTTGCTCACTGTCACACTGTTGCACTGTCATGGCTTACTGAGGCGTCTGAATATAGCAGCCTATAATAATTTGATCAATAAGACCTGTGCTTTTTCCTACTATGACAAGTCCTCGGATAACTCAAGACGGTCGTATGAGTATGGAGTTGGTTGTGTGAGTGCTGAAAACAAAACTGCACTGACAATATGGCACTATATTCATAGAATTTGTGTTTTAAATATATATATAAAACCGTATGAGAAACACACATTGTCAGTTATTGTTTTTAGCCAAGAATCCAACCAAAAATTGTTAAAAAAGGAGCATTAATGTGCCATGTAGTTACTGATTAGCAGCTTATCAGGTCAGTGAGGTTGTGGAGGTTGGACACCGTGTTTGTGTTCAACTTCGCTCAGGCACACAAGGCCAATGTTTAATCTGCAAACCAACACAATTATCCAACACTGCAGCACCAGGAAAATGAGTTTGAGCTGACATTCTTCACACAAAATTGGTTTTGCCAATTGTCATCTACTGTAGTTGTGTGTTTTACTAGTCAACAGCAGAACAATATGGGGCTTTAAGGAGCTTAAAAGTGTCAGCTGGCAGGGAGGCGGACTTGGCAGCTGGAAGACTGGCTGTTTCCTGAAGTATTTATAACAAAAAAAAAAGTCCAAGTGGAGGCTGCCATGGTTTCACTCCACAATGGCATGGGTGCGGCTGTAACTCAACACAAACCTATCCTCCTTCCCCCCTCACGGGACGGGGCAGCCCTGAAGAGAAAGCTGGATGTAAAGAGACTCGTCCTCCTCACCTCAATTAAACATGAAGTGGGCCAGTGTTTTTCTGCTGGGTGGCTCAGTGGTGTTTAAATGGAGATGCCATATAGTGACACCCACTATTTCCAGGGGTCCACAAGCAACACGAGGCCCTTATGACAGCTGAGGTGATACTGGTCCACATTAAATAAATCTAATCCAGCGGTCATAATTTTTATATACCTGAAAACACAACCAAATGCCCACTTACTTTATTTTCAGAAAACTTTTTCTGTTGTGTTTTTTGTCCTGTTCCTTCTTCTCAAGCCACAATGTGATTAGCACTCTCTTTTTTTAAAATTTATTCTTTTCTGACATTCTGCTTTCTCCTCAACTTCGTTCATGCTAGTTATAACCACTGCACATGCATCACTTTACAACAGCTCTATCAAAAATAAATGCAATTTTCGTCTTCTATTCTACTTTTTTTTTTAAATTTTCTTCTGACTTTTTTCACACCTAATATGTAGAAAAGTATTTAATTGGTAACTCTTCCCTTTGCCACAAGTTTTGTGATGTGAAAAAAGCAGAGAGGTTATAAAATTGTATGTTTTCTTTCTTTCTCAGCTCATCTCACTCACAACCCCTATAACAGTCCTATTCTAAGATTTAGGATGCTTTCATAGCTTTGTTTTGGGCACTTACATTGTATTGCTATGAACGGATTTCTTCATCATTCAGTAAAAGGACACTCAGGTGAGCCTGTGACCCCGCCCCCAGCGGACCGAACGCTCTGATTGGCTAGTTCGAACACCGCTGCCCACAAACACACGCAGCAGCGGAGAACATGAGTAACCCTCGGTGGCTGCTGAAGGAAGATACAGAAGTTCTCCACAAGGAAAAACGGTTCACGACTCCCAGGATTTTCTGCTTAAAGACTCAAAACACCTCAGTGTTGCTGGTAAGTTTTTAACTTTTACTTCATCTCTGAGTGGAATCAGCGGGGGGAAGTTTATCCGGAAGTTTTCGCCTGTGCAGAGGTTTTGCCCCTGTTTCTCCACCAAAATCCAAGAGGGAGCCTCGTGGAAGCTGTTAACATGGTCCCGAGCATACAAACTGAACGTTTACTATTTTATTTGTGCACAACTGAAGGCCAGTGTGCTTTAAAAGCCTCATGAAATATACTTGTCTGGACAAGCTGGGAGGAGTTCAGGAATAACGCAATATCTGAAGTGGAATTAAAATCATGAAATTAGATTTTTCAGGTGTTTACCTAAAACGTCTTTAGTGCCATTCGCTGTGGTTATATTACTTGTTTAAATAAATGATTACTCTCCCTTTCACAACTGCTGTAATCGAATTAATGTACTGTAATCGAATAAGACAAAAGTGCAATTTACAGCCCTGCACTTTACAGATTTAACTGTTGCATAATGGCATGTAATCGACATTGACCGGTCTGTGCGTGCTTGTGTTGAGTCAGAAACGACAGCTTCCAGTCTGGATCGTTCTCCCATTTGTCTTTGTTTGGCAGGTGGGAATAAATATGTAAGAGGATCAGTAGTTTACTGGTGCAGATCTAACCTGGAAGAGTGTCTCCCGAGGTGTTGCATGACATCAGTGTAGCTGTGTGCTGCAGTGGCTGATGGGAGGATTAAGTGAATGTTGTGCTTGTGATGAGTTCATTAGGGAGAGCAGGTTAGCTGGAGGGTTAAAAAGGCGCTGCTGTTTTTGGATCAAAGCACACACTGACTGGGGAAACTATCGTGCCAAGACAAAGCATTAAAATGAACCCCTGCAGTCCTTGTTTCCTGTTTGAGGGAAAAGGACAAAGTAAAGGTTCGGCAGGTGCTTCCTGCAAGGAGTGCTGCACTTGGGAAAGACCATTCACACACTGCACCTCAGAGGCTGGTGATGTGTTAAATGGGGATGTTTATTTTTATCCTCACAACAACAAGACTTCTTTACTTGACCTTGTGATTTAGCCTGATAATCAGGCTGAGTGGCCATTTTCCTTTCATTTCATTCATATATGAACAAATAGGAGCTGTGGGTGGTGATTCAGAGGTCTGCAACCAGGCTACTTGTAATTGTGGCTGTTAATAGATTTTTCCACTGTGATGTCTTGTGCATGTCATCGGATTTTACCTTGACACCATTACACAGAATACGCTGTAACTATAGCTCATGACTCGAGAAAAGGGAAGGGGGTGATTGAGAGCAGGCGTGTCATTATTATTCATCCTCACATGCCGTTCATGAAAAATGAACTGCAACATTTTATCGTCCCACACACATAATCAACGTCACAGCCGATGATTTCTAGCAGCTCAATCGATCCAAACCCCAATCAGTTGATGGGTGGACTGACCTGCTCAGCTGTTGAGAAATTGATACATGTATTAAATTGCATTGTGATCAGATTTAGTGATCAGTTGAATGTGCTCTCTATGTTAAAATCTTCAGTTGCTTTTAAGGTCAATGAAGCTAGATTTTCTACAGGCAAAATACACATGTCTTTTCAGCCTAAGCACATAGTAAAGCATCCCAACTGATTGAGACACTATTGTTATTTGCCCAAATAAATCCTGCCTGTCAGTCTGGACTCCCTTCAACCGCAGAAAGTAAAGTGTCTAATTGTACTTAATCTGTTTTCTAACAAGTACTATGTAATTTGAAAGTTGTTAGTAACCACAGCAGGGAATTACTGCTCGACTCTGCAGCTCCCCTCAGTTCTATGCATGCAGCAACTTCTGGGTCTCAAAAGTGAAGCCAACCTGCATTATTTCTAATAGCTAGCAGGGGGATGACTCCACTAGTTGCACAAAGAAGACTGACTGCATTGGACTCTATGGCAAAATGACCCTACTTTTCACTTGATTTATTACCTCAGTAAACACTTTCCTAATGAGTTTATGATCTTAAGTGTTGGTTTCAAGTCTTTAATACAGCATGATGTTAATTTTGTGAATAATAGTTCCATTTAGAGGAAAATAGATGATAAAGCAGGGTATGCTTTAGGTTGTGGCTACTGTGTGATTGACAAGTTGCTACCATGGCGGCTTTGATTTAAGGAGTGACCTTGCTAACCAAGATGGCTAGCTCCGCCCTCTTGTCCAAATATGGTCACGTCTGGTTTTGTCAGATTCCAAAAAAAAAACTAAGATGGTGACGGCCAAAATGCCAAACTCAAGGCTTCGAAACCAATGGGTGACATCGCGGTGGCTGCTACCACTTCTTTTACACTATATGGAACATTAAGGCCCGTTATTTTGGTTTTACAGCCTGAGCCAGATATTTCCCCTAAGGAGTTCACAGAGAGCAAAAAGGACCTAAATGAAGAGTTAATGCTGCACTTACTTTCCAGGAGGCCAACCTGGCTCTGCTGGATGTGTGAATAGGTAACTGCTAAAATGTTCGCTATGGCAACCTCATAAGGTTATAATATCGTCAGTATTGTTTACAAGTTGTCCCCAAGTGGGCAAAAAATTACTTAACGCAAGTTAAAAGTCAGCTTGCTATTTGCAGCTAATTGGCTCTTCAATGAACATTTATATAAAGTTACCTAGTACAGCATTAATTTTTTAACATTTTTATAGGACCCTACTACAAAAGCAGTACAGTGTTCTTTTTTTTTTGTAGCCCATGTGAGTCTCGCCAATAAATAAGCTACTTTTTAAGTCCATGTGACTTTTGGTTACGACCTGGGGTACACCACGACAAACTGAAGGTGTCATCGTAATATTGTTGTCCTCGTTAGACTCCACACCGGTCTGTCACCGGATCACTTGCAATACAGTACGTCACTCTGTTTCAGACAAAGCTGTCACTTCCCAGCTCTCAATGAATGAGCGCACACATGAGTAGCAACCCCAATTCCAAGCTTCATAATCACCATCTGCTTGATCTTTGGCGTTAGGCCTTGCAGTTTGGGCCTGCCAAGGCTCCCAAAAGAAGTTGAGACTGTACACACACACACACACACACCAGATGAGACAAAGCAGGCTTAATGAGTTAAAAATGCATGTGGGCACATATGGGCTGTGATGGTGCATGCGTGGACACAATGGAGATGATAATGAAAATCTTGGATTACCCCTCATTTATTTAGGGTACTGTTTACAGAAGGGAATGGTGGGGGGAGGGGGTCATGGGTAGATGTAAAAGGTGGTTTTGTTCTGTAGTAGAAGGTGGTTTTGGATTAGTAGCACAGTATGATGTTAGATTACTGATAGTAGCCATTAAAATCAAGTCAAACAGCATTCATTGATGTCAAATCTTGACAGCGCTGAAAGCGTTTTGTTTCTTTGTTCCCATGTTAGCGTCACGTTTCTCCAACCATGTCTTAGCACTATTAAGATGAAAGATGACTTCATTTTTTCAAACCCCCCTTCCACACACACACACACACACACACACACACACACACACACACACACACACACACACACACACACACACACACACACACAAGCTAGGATTAATATGTGACAAACGCGGCTAATTAGGCTGAGCTCAACGACCCCTCGACCTTCCACGCCTCCTTGGCCTTACCTTCTGTGAAGAGTTGAGGAAGGGGCGGCATGGCTGTTTAGGCTAGAGAAGCTTATCTGAACTGACACACTGCAGCGCTGGGGTTGTGTGTTTGGGCTTTGTAGATTCCAATTTGTGAAAAAAATCCTTGATTATTGGCAGATCAGTGGCACAGAATACCATTATTATTTGACTAAATTTAAACTAACACATGAGAAGTGTTATCAGTAAAGGAAATAGGGTGCACATGATCAATATGTTGACAATAGAGGAGGAGCCCAGTCCTTCACAAACTGTATTTACACTGGTAAGTTTATAGTGGTTGGCGGCTTTTGAGTGCTAGACAGATGTCGTGTTAGAAATCAAAAATCTTTTTTGCAACCGTTGGCTCCTTCCTATATGCCTATCTGTCAACAGTTTCATGTCACAGTTAATTAATTTAATGAGCACATGATGTGATGCGCTTCTGTTTATTGCAGGATGACCATCGGTTACAAAACATATTAAAATAACAGCTGAGGAAAAATCAACGGTCAAGTTGGTTTGGGAGTGTGCTCAGGTTGAAATTGCTGGCCTGCTGGATGCCTGTGCTGCAACTGAAGCAATGATGTCATTGCAGTTTGTGTGTGTGTGTGTGTGTGTGTGTGTGAGGTCAGCAGAAACGGCTCAGAGTGGGCATCATGCCAGGCCTGCTGCAGCTTAAAGGATGCCCCGTTCCTGTGTGCTGGTCACTGATCGCTGACATCATGTCAGGAATGAGGAAGATGACTGAAAGTGGGAAATGTAGGTTCAGGCCTTGCAGTTGGCACAGACCTTGTTGCCATGATGAAACTCTGTTTGAAAAGTGGCTTTTTGTGGTTTGGCTCTAGCTCCATTTAGTAATTACCTCAGTCAGAGGAAGACATGTCTCCAAATAGGTTACTGGGACAAAGTGAAGTCTGAAGTTAAGGCATCTGCATGTTTCAAACAAACCAGTGTGTGCATATGTTCCGCCTGACTACATCACACATCCCATTCATTCATATGTTTTCCTAAACCGCTAGCCTTGGAGCTGTGGTGGGAAAAGGCTCGCCGTAGAACGGATAAGGTTTCTCCTCTGACAGCAGAGATACAGTTTGGAAAAAGATGTCCTTTGAAAAGCTAAGTTTTAAAGTGGGGAAGTAGTTGGACCAACATGGCTTGGGTAAATACATGGCTGACTGTATCCTCTGTTTGACTCCAAAGACAATCTGGCAGCTCACATGCTAGAGGCGGTGTTGTGCAAACTAATTTACTGACCTGGAGTCAGCTTGCTTTGGCACCTCTGCTGGTCAAGGCTATGGAAAGCAGGCAAGTAAGCCTGATCCTGAGTCAGCACTGAGGGGCTTTCAAATCCTGGCGATGACCCGGTGGCATGTCGTGAGCTGTGGATTAGCATCAACAAATCAAAATGGGATTGGCAGGTGGCTCTCGCTCATTCAAGCCTTTAAGATGGACTTTACTCACACTGTCTCACCTCTAAGGAAAGACCGCTCCAACAAGGACAAGAGGAAGGAGGCCAAGAAATGTTTTAATCCTTCTTGGGTTTACCATGGAAAACCATCATGAGCTTGTACAGGCCCAAAGGGAACTGAATTGCTTTAGAAAGTAAAGTTTCATTGAAGATGTTGGGTTCATTTCGACAACAGGCTATTGGCGTATATTTACTTTTTTATTCTCTAACTGAATGCATTTCTCTCTGGACACAGTGCAGCCAGGCCCCATCTGTAATGAAAAGGGGGAGGCCAGGCTCTAAATGAAACGCTCCTCCGACAGGGTAATTAAGTCCAGACACAAAGGGCTCAGCAGGAAGGAGTTTAATAGAGGAGGAGTTGGTATTCCCCCGGGGCCGTTGGGACCAGCAGAACCCTTTTGGACTGGCCCTGTGAGCTGGCCTGCGGATACTGGGGACATTATTATTATTCATCCGTTTCTTTCTGCTCAAGTTACCAAATTGGATCCCTAAAAATAGGGCCTCCTTTTCACATCAAAAACCTCTCAAATAAGATTGTCAAGTAGAATCCTAACTGAGAAGCTTTCAGGTTTGAAATATATGATGCTGCAGAAGCAGTAACGTTACCTAAAAGCCACAGTATGCTAGAAATAAGCTAGTTCGTATGACCTACCGTCTAACCGCTGCCGTGGTGAGGAGCGGACACGATCAAGTGGGGATAATAGTCACCTTACGCTCACTTTAAGCTTTTATATACTAAACCCAAAAAAGTGATATAATTCTGTGTGATTTTTATGAGATAGCATGCCGGCGTGACGTGTATCACAACAGTCTGCGGATTTGCCACATGGTGTGGCTCTAGTCAGAAACGGCTGACAGAGACCGCGGGAAAAAACGGCGTGTAAAGGCACCACATTTTCTAATCTGACTCTGTGAATTAAGTGTTTCTTTTGACCAAACCAGAGTTGGTAAATGTTGAAACAGTAGAAAGACTAACCACGATGATTTTGGTGAGTTTTATTTAGTTTCTGTCGAGTTTGAATGAAGTTTATTTTAAGAGCTAATGGTGCGTTCCAGTTGACATGGGAAGTCTGAATTTCCAACGCCCCCTGAAGTCGGATTTCCGACTCGGGAAGTCGGGACAACCCGCACTACCCCGACTTCGTGATCCAAGATGGCTGCCGGGGTATCAACAGTTACTGAAAGCTGTAGTTTATACTGTTTATTAGCACTTCTGTGTGCTTGTGAGTCATATAAATGTTCGTACACAAAGTGCTGTACAACAGCTGTCTGTGGACGTGTTGCTACAGTGTTTAGTGTCAGTAAAGACAGCATAATGCGTTTTTTAATCAACCGGCGTATCAATAGCTAACCTGGCTAGTTGTAAACAAACAGCTGGCCGAGCGAGGTTGTAACTGTAACGCCGTCAACTCGGGTGTTACGTCATTCCCAGCTCCGACCTCTGACTTCCGAGGTAAATGGAACGCAGCATAATAAGGCAGTCAGCTAGGTGAAGGAGAGACACTTCCATTCAAAAGGTGTAACAATAAGGTCGTATTTTTCTGTTTAGTAAGGAAAATAGGTGCAAGAGTGTTTCCTTGACAGTTTTATTTTGTTTAATTATTAGACTAGTAAAGGTTGTAGAGCATCTGGAGCGTAACGTTAGCGAAATCGCTGCTACCACACCTGCGCGACTGAATCGGCAAACGCTCAGTTAGTTTTTAGTTATTTCTTCCATATCTACAGGAACATTGCCTTGTGCCAGTGGCGGATCTAGCCATTTTACGGCTAGGATGTTTTGATGTTGGATCAGAGTGTCCCCGGAGGCGGGCATACAAAAACTGCGGAAGTACAATCTGTAGTTCAAACAACAGCCCTTGACCCAACTCGTCATCTGGCAGACTTTTCCTGCAGGCAACATGGATGAAAGTTGACCATTGTCCATTTGCATACACTACCCACATTGTCAGGATACAAAGCTGATTGAAAATTCCTTTAACACATGCCCTAATTGTGTTTACTGTCAGCGAATTAAATGATAAAATAAAATATTCTCGTCTCCACAGAAACACCTCAAACACACCTCCGCAGGTCGTTTAAAACAGCACACAGCCGACAGGACCGTTTTTATTTTTTTGCTCCTGTGCTCTCTGTTTTTATTCCCCCGACATACACAACGCCATGTAGCGGAAAATCAAAAGGACATCACCGCCAGAACATTCTGCTTTTAACTCATTACATAATGCGTTCTCATTGCTTTATTGCACTTATGCACGGGTGCTCACATGCACCGGCGGAGCGCTGCCGGCTGCATGCGTGCGCCACGTGCTTTATGTGTTGTGATGACGGAGCGTCGTAGAGGCGGATTCACTCTGCTGTCTGGAATAGCGCTGATCCTCTTAAATGATTACTAGCTGCGACCCGAGAGAGAGAGAGGCGACCTGCGTGGGGAACACGCGGGACAGATGTCTCACCCCCTCCTGCAACGAAACACACACACATCTATGTTTACTTCAGTCTACAGAGAGGCTTGGACTAGATCCCTTTCCTTTAAATAGACTCCAAGTCTATTATACTGCTCATTTGTACCCACACAAAAGGCAATTGCTTTAATTCATTCAGCACCTTTTTTCTATCAGGAAGTGGATTGTGTGTTAAGCACTATAAGGAGAGAAATGGGCCTCTTAATTAAGCAAGTTAGCTTAATTACTTGTGGCTGTATGTTTATATCGAAACATCCCTTCAAATCAGCCAGTTATTTTCTGTTTGCTTGTGAATACGTGTGTCATCCCTACAGGCCAGATACCACACTGGGTACCTGGAAAATCGTGTGCATTGTCTGGATTTGCATACATGTGTAACACTGCAGTGCTGTGCTGAAAACCCTGTCTGAAGTCTATTCTTAAAAATGTGGTTATGTCCATTATGTATGTAAAATGGCAGTTTCCCTGAGGGGACCAAACCTGCAACAAAGCTTTTTATTTCACTCCGAACAAGAAATGCAGGTCAGTCTACACAAACCTGACCAGGGTCTTTTGTGTACCAGGTTTCTGTGCCTCATGTACAGTTAATCCTAATGTGGCTTTAGAAATAAAGGAATGGCTCACCTGAACAAAAGCTAATGTTTACATAATCTTAATGGAAAATTGGGATTCTTGAAGTAAATTCCCACTGTGCTCTGTGAACAGAAGGAAAACTCCAGATATAACATAGTTCATATGATGATGATGATCTTCATCGTAAGCTTGACAATCAACGATGTGTGTTGATCCACAAAGAAACTGAGCTGCATTTTTGGCCCAAGACAACAAACATAATCACAAAAGCCGGCAGGTCTTCTGTTTGCTGACCGAAGCTGAGAGGTGACGGAGGAAACAGCACATTACAGATGGACGGCAGAAGAGTGCCGCCATTGTCGCGCGTTCCTCCCAGCAACCGTTGGGGAATGTGCGTGGTAGTGCTCAGTGTCGAGCCCTGCCCTTTCCAGCGTGCCACTCCGGAGTTCACCGACACTATAAAACATGTTTTGTCTTTGCCTCCCCCCTTGTTGGCTTCGATTCTCTTTCCCTCCTCTGTGCTTTGACATTTGACTGTGTGTGGGTGCTTTTGGTCCCTGTAGGGAGTCACGCTCTCAGGCTCTGCTGGGGCCCCAGATGCACACAACTGGAGTCCAGAGCCAAAGATTTGCCCTTTGTCCTGTGTTGAGTACGGCCCTTGACGAACGCCTGCGTGCTGAAAAGAAGCAGAGCCATTCTGGATTGTTTCCCTCTTCTGAAATCCTAAATGTCGGTCTGTCACAGTTTCTGGTTTATTCTGCTTTGTAGCCTTGGGGACATGGCTTTAAAACTTCACTGACCCTTCAAAATCCTGTCTTTTATGCCACAAATCAAGCTTTTCAGTGTTGGTCTTCGACCTTTCTCAATCAGTCAATGATATTTCCATCCTCTATCCTTTACAAATCAAGAGTTATCCTCTTGCCGCTGAACCTTTCACAGCACAAGGGAGAACTCAGGCTGTGTTGGGGTTTAATTCCTTAATTTCAGTGGGTTGATTCACTATTAAACTACTCCATGGATGGAAGAGTAGTTGTTTTTGGCCAAACATCAAGGGTACATCAAAGACTTCAGGCTAATGTCAGGGATTTACTTGTTTTTATGTTTCTCAGTATTCAGTCGTGCACATGCTTTTGTGCCCCAGGACACCTGATATAATATCCACATGAGTATGTATACAGTATGTTTCCATCAATGAGACAATGCAAGGATGGAGGCATTGATACTGTGCATGTTCGATGTCGTCTAGCTTTTGTTGAAATGGTTCCCCTCAGTCAGACGCCGCTCTAGTCATTCGAACAGCTGTGGAAAACCAACATCTGTAATCTGAGTTGATTTGCATGACGTCATGTGTTCTGTCCCTTGTTTTCTTTAAAAAAAAAAAAAAAATTGGAACACTTCCATGCCGGCGCAGGTGTGTCGTCTCTCTCGATGGCCACGTCGACAACCATCAAATAACACCAGAGCGACAAGCTTCTCGCTTATTGTTTTCCTGCTTCCCACCCCAAACTTTCTGCTGGAGTGCTGGTTTGGGAGTTTGGGGGTTTGCTGTGGTGGGACTAGAGGGAGGTAGGGGGATGAAAAGGAAGTGGAGGAACCACCCCCCCCCCTTTAATCTCACCTCCCCAATCTCTTCTCATTCCATGTCATTGCATCCTGTTTGGGGAGATCCTGGTTGTGTGTGTGTGTGATTGTGTGATTGTGTGTATGGAGGGTGGCAAGCAAACAAAACAATGAAGGCTTTGTGAGAGGGTCCCACCGTGACAGGATTGTTTTGGGGGGGGTGGGGTTGGTGGTCAGGGCTTAGCGAAGCGTAGCCACTTCATTAGTCAGGGCTCTCCTTTTTGCACCTCCTCCTGCTCCCATCCTCCCTCCCTCCCTGTCATTCTCTCACTGCCTTTCCTTCCCCGCTCACTCGTGGAACCACAGAGGCAGGAGCCGCTCTGGCAGGACAGCGCTGAGCTTAGCGCAGGGTTTCGTCTCGGCATTGACGAGGATGTGCTTTTGAGGCTGGTCGGAGTAGTTTGGTGCAGCTCCGTCGATCCGTACCGTTTTTCTCCTGAGGTAGGTTGCCTTGTGTTGTCGTCCTTCCCATCCCGTCCTGTCCTGTCCTTGGCCGCTGACTTGCTTCTTCTCTCCCCTGAGCGTCAGTTTTGGTGTCGGATGACTGGACACAGCTCTGTCAGGCGGGCCCTTTGATGAACAGCTGAGGATGTGATTTTTTAGTGTCAGTGGTTATGGAGGCATTTCTTGTATCTTATATCAATTTCATCGCTCTGTGCATGATGACATCAGTGGAAATACCCCACACATACTAGAAGTTTCCCAAACCCATTTTAGTGTTGAATTTTAGTTTTATATGAGGTGATATTTTGTGCCCGTGGAGGACTGGGTGGAGTGATGGTGGGGATCTATTGCCTCAGCTGTGTTGACCAAATTATCAGTGTTATTAGGATCTACGTGCTTGTGATTGCTTTCTCCCCCCCACCCACACTGCCTCCCTTTGTCAAACACACACCCTCAGGGACAGTTCAGGGTAATCCTTCACATCCTGTGTGGGAAAGGCCAGCGAGGAGCACTCAAACTAACCCCATCACTTCCCCGTGAGAGAGACTGATCCAATAAAACTCACTGTGTGTCCAGCAAAAACAACAACATCCCGGCTGTTTTTTTTACCCAGAGGGCCATTCGCAGCATCCTGAGTGCGGCTTGTATCCTGTTAAACTACCCTCTGTTATGTCCTCCTCTTACTTCTTTATCACGGTTCAGGGCAAAATAGCTACATGGGATTAAACTTGACCTACCGAATAACCAAGACACCCTGCACAAGTTAAAATTTAAATGCACAGGGAACTGATAGTGTCACTATGACAGTGAGTGCAGATATATACTGGAGATGGAAGAGGCACATGTCTGAAATTAGTTTAAAAGACTGAATGGACTTGATGGGATAGTTAGTATGTCCTGAATCAAGCTTAAAAAGTCAGTGTGCAATCAGTTAAGTCTGCAGATCATTCAGAGGTTGTTTTTTCCCAGTTTTTTTTCTTCTGTCTATCTGTTGTGTCAGGAGTCAGAAGGCTGCAGTGTTGGGTTGGGCGATAAACCAAACATATTTAACATCAAGAATCTCTAACTGACCTGACTTTACTCTCATCACGGTTAAGTTTTGAATAGTTGAACCAACATGAGAAACAATATTATGTACTGATGTATTAAGAAAAATATTCTTGTTACATTTATCAAAATCTACATTGTTATAGATTTTGGATCATGTCATCCAGCCCTGGGTGAAAGGATGTTGTTTTTTTTTTTTTGTTTTTTTTATATGCTTTATAATAAAGCAAATTGAGTTTACTAAAAATTGCCTTGCTTTTCCTGTATTTTTGATATTATGAGATATGCACAAATTTGCTTTCCTGCTGAGAAATAGATGTGAAGATCGATACCGTGTGTGTGTGTGTGTGTGAGTAGAGATTAGTAGTGAGGCTAGTAGCTTGGCTTTTTAAAAAAAAAATACCTCAGCACTTCTACATTACATTTACATTTATTCATTTAGCTGATGCTTTTATCCAAAACGACTTACAGTTGCTATATATTTCAGAGGTCACACGCCTCAGGAGCAAGTAGGGGTTTAGTGTCTTGCTCAGGGACACAATGGTGGATGGGTTATCCATTGTGCCATTACCACCCACTTCTAATACTAATTCACATGTTGTCTCATTTGTTAAATTTGTGCATGAACAAAAATCTAAAAAGAATATTTGCAATGTGATAAAAGCACAAATGGACCCTTTTTAACCCATCTCTCTGTCTGATCTTTCTGCAGAATGAAGAAGTGAATCCTCTGCGAACACAGTCATGGCTGTCCAGACTGGCATCCAGGTAGGCTCATCACCATCCAGATAGGATTAGGTGGACTTTGATTGGCCAGTGGGGACATTTAGTCTATTAGTCTGTCATTGAAAGTGGTACAGGTTAGGTCAATGACTAAGGCTTTTTCACATGGCTGTGTTTTTATTTTCTTTCTTTG